>CM060355.1:35534348-36134348 GCA_030545235.1 Helianthus tuberosus | reverse complement strand
CGAACGAGTTGCTGACGGCTCTGTGAGTTCGACTCAAGTCTGCACTTTCCAAAGTGCTGTTTCTTGCAAATCTTGCATTTGGGCTTCTCACCAGAAATAATGCCCATCTTTCCTTGACTCAGATCCTTTCTTGTTGTCACCGTTCCCACGGTGCTTCTTGTTCGATCTCCGCGAACTATCATCTTCACGTTTTCTCTTCTCAGCCTCCTTATTCCTCAGCGATCTTTGCCTGACCGCATCCAAAGTGAGGGACAAAGATATGTCAGCTACAGATCTAAAAGTAGCTGGCCGAGAAGCCTTCATGCTTGCCTTGATTTCCGGGGCTAAACCACCGATAAAAACGAGCTATTATTTTTGGTTCCGGGGTTACCAGATACGGAACCAAACGGGGCATCGTGTTGAAGCTCGTGAGGTAAGCTTGACAGTCAAGGTTTGTCATCACCAATGATAGAAAATCAGCCTCTATCTTCTCAACCTCATGCTGGGGGCAGTAATTTTCCCTGATGAGGGCAACAAATTGATCCCACGACATGTTGTACAATGGGATTTTCCCGGTGGCTTGAATCAATGATCTCCACCAAGCTAATGCTTCACCCTTAAAAGACTGCGACACAAACTTGACTACATCTCTCTCAGCGCATCCGCTGATATCCACAACCGTATCCATCTCATCCAGCCACGTCATACAGTCAATGGCTCCCTTCTCCCCAGTGAAATCCCGGGGTTTGCAGGAAACAAAATATTTATAAGAGCAACCCTTGTCACGGGGTCCTTGGTTTAGTACAACCTGCTGAGATGGAGCACTGTGGTGGTTCGAGGAGTGTCGATCATCATCTTTCTTCAGTTCTTCCTTCTTGGAAGGAGGCTTCGCATGCGGCGTAGATAGGGTCCTACTTCGAGTCCCACAATACTCTTCGTACTGCCGTTCCAATGCCTTTGTAACTGCGTCGTCTACCAACGCTTTCAATTCAGCACCCGTTAAATTTACTCGGGCATTATCGATATTCTCCACTGGATGGCTATTAATTTCGTCTGAGTTAGCCATTTTACTTGAACTGTTACAGAAAACAAGGAAAATAGTTTATTTGGGAGTTTATTATGGAATTTCCCCTTAGGGTAATTCATTAACCATGGTAAACAGAGACCATATTTGGTTACTTTATTAATCATATTTATTTAGGATTTTTATCATAATTTATCCTAATTATAAAACAATAACAGTTTTATTTGTGGCACAAAAGCCCTAGTCACATGGACACTTTTAATTTATAAGTTATGATTTAAGAGAATCAAAATATGAGGTTTGAACCTAGTTCATTACCTTTATCTGACAGGGAGTCATCGCTACCACTGTCTTTTTGGCTCATATGGAAATGAGCAGGGTCCGTAGGCATTATATTACCACGTATGGTCAAAATATGATCATCTCAATTGATGATCTAAACTCATGATTCAGAGATCATTAAATTGGGTTAGGGATCTTTTAAAGAATCCAATAATAAGAATGACGTGTGTGATTTTAATGGATCACATCTGCCAAGAGCGTTAACATGTTTACAGATGTTAACAGGGATTTGAATCTTTTAAACAGGTCTTACCATCTTGGCCCGGTCTTATAATGACCCGAAGGCTAGGTTTCACTCTTTAAGATTCTTATTCAATATTTAATAGGCAGATTATAAAAAAAATGATTTTGATTCATTTCTTATAATATATTTATGCAGATAATAGCAAAAATGAAATTTATAACTTACATTCCATTAATTTATCAAAAGGTTACACGTCGCCCTAAACGGGACTTTTTAACTAAACAAACTTACCCACGCAGGGGTTTAATCAAGGATTTACACACGCAGGGGCTTAACAACAAACATCATAATGGTCCACGCAGGGACTTACACAAATAACATAATAGTCCACGCAGGGACTTAAACAATAACATGCCCTCGTAGGGTTAACAGAAAGATAGACCCACGCAGGGGTCAAAACAAACAAGCATACCCACGCAGGGGTTTATACAGTAAGACTGGCCCACGCAGGGGCTCAACAACAATTGGAAGGATTTAGTGGTCCTTCTTGCTCTTCCCTTTGATCAAGCTTGTCAATCCTTGGAAGAAGCTTTGTCTCTCCCTGCGGTCGCGGTGAAAGTCCCGCTCAACCTGATCCAGTATCTGAAGAATTTCCTCCCGTTCTGGGGGAGAAAATCGTGGCGGCTGCGATTGCGTCCGAATGATAGGTCTGGCCGGTATCTGGTACCCATGAGTTGGGTACCCTACTCCCCATGGGTCTCCATACGGTCCTTGGGTGTTATAGTTAGCCGCTACCAAGTATGGGTCGGCTTCTGCGTAGTTATAGTTGGTGTGCACTGGCTGTTCAAACGAATTATACGCCAAGGAACCCGTGTATGCCGGAATTGGGGTATCAAAACCCATAGGCGGTGGTTGCGGTGCAACTGGGTGTGAGGGTCCACCCATTTGTGGGTCCTCTTGAAGTGGCGGGTAATGGCTGCCACTTGATTGGCGTGGAGAACTAAAATGAAAGTCTCCCGCTCGCGCAGACATACGCACTCCGGTTCTCCTACGCCTTGGCGGTTGCGGAGGTGCCGGTTGAACTGGTGGCGGTGGAGGCGGTGGCGTGACGGCCACAAACCGTGAATCCACAGAGGGATCCTGCTGCTGCTGCTGCTGAGGCGGTGAATGGCGAGGAGGTGTATAATACCATTCGTGCCGGGTAAACATAGCTTGAAAGCTGTCTGGAACACCGTAGGGTGATCCGTGAAACGAAGAGCCGTCCGAAATCTCTATGGGATGGTTCGGTGTGCCACTGGCGGAGTATGAGCCCAACAACCCTCAACCTTCATACATACCATTACAGCGATCCTTATCGCACAACTCTTTTGGAGACCCTACACCTGTCTTCAGGGGCCGGTTTAACCCGGCCAACTACATACCAGAACCAGTGGGTTTTAACCCATTGGGGCCAGATGATCATTTCTCTGGCGATCACGCGGAGGATATGGACGAGGACACGGATCCCGTCGAACCCACCGGTGACACGTGGAAATCGGGGTGTGACAGGTTGGTATCAGAGCCAACATTGAGTGAATTAAACACTAACCTTTTGTGTTTAATCTCAATAACACAATTGCACATATCTAAACTTTCGAGTCTAGACAAATAACATAGGACAAATTCTACCCTTTTTGGTTTTTGTTTTGTCCTTTAATTTTTATATATTGTTGTTGTTATCTCATGCTATATTGACAGGATTAACAAAATGCCGCCAAGATTCTTTAGAAGAAGAGGACGTGGAAAGGGGCCAATCACCGCCCCTAATGACAACGAGGCAGGACCTTCGAATGTGCGAGCTCCTTCGACCACAGAGAGTGACGATCCCCGACAAAACCGGAGGAACCTCTTCGAGCCGGCTAGACGGTCGGTTTCACACAGTTCAACACCTCCTGTCCATAACCCTTACGGGCCACAGCCGGAGTATGAGCCCAACAACCATCAACCTTCATACATACCATTACAGCGATCCTTATCGCACAACTCTTTTGGAGACCCTACACCTGTCTTCAGGGGCCGGTTTAACCCGGCCAACTACATACCAGAACCAGTGGGTTTTAACCCATTGGGGCCAGAGGATCATTTCTCTGGCGATCACGCGGAGGATATGGACGAGGACACGGATCCCGTCGAACCCACCGGTGACACGTGGAAATCGGAGTGGACAGGTGGAGGTGGGTATGGGTTAAGGAGGCGAAGCAGTGGTGGTGGAGGTGATGGTGGCGGTGGAGATGAATGTGTTTCTCTCTCACACACAAACACACACTGAAGTTTGAGCCGTTTCAGAGAGAACATGGGTCTGATGCAAAAATAATAATTGACAGAGATATAGAGACTAGGGGACAAATGGACAGGTGGCAAAAAACAGTTGGTTGCTTGAAAGGATTTTTTGAGCCGGGTGGGGATTCGTGAAACGGCATTTTATGGGGTGTCAACTGGCTATTTTTTAAAAATAGACCAAATGGTGGCTATTTTCGTGATTACCCCTTATTTTATTATAAAAGTCAAAAGTAATAATTATGTTTTTATGTTATTTACTTTATTACATTATTTTATTATAAAAGTCAAAAGTAATAATTATATTTTTTATGTTATTTTATTTTATAATACTTTTGTTACTTTTTTATATTTTGTTTTTACTACTTGTCTTGTATAACGAAAAAGAAATACATATATACAGTTAACCATTACAATTTTATATATATTACTAATAGACGAACTATATTTGTAATTTAACAACGGTTTTTTTGTACTATATTAATTATTTATTTAGAAAATGGTCGTTTCCTGTCGGATTCTAATCACCATTTGTTATATATCCCCATTTTATATATCATTAATGAGTTTATATTATAGTAAGGGGCCCAAAGTTTTTGTCACGCAGAGGACCTAATTAATAAAAAAATATAAAGGTGTGTTAATCTTGCGTATTAACATTTTCCACCAACACTAGTTTGGAAAAAAATTCTAAAAACTAATGATTGTAATTAATAATAAAAAAATAAAATAGAAATATTAGATAATTAATGCTTTAGGTAATTAATGACAACTCTTTCCTCTCTCCTACTCACAATTCTCTCTCCTGAAAGGTTGACTTTTTGGGTATGTTTAACAACACCCTACCAAACGCTACCCATTAGTCTACTATAAATGCTAGTTGACGTATATCAAGGTACAAGTTGTGAAAACATAGATGCCATGATGGGGTAGGAATGTCCAAAGAAGATGGCGTTGTGGGTGGTGGCTTCAATTTTGTGATGGTTAGGGCCCGGCTGTTTGAACTTTTCCATTGTCATTAAATCATGGACCCAAACCACTTGCTCCAAATCCAATCACCCGAGAGAAATTTCCGGGGGCATAAAACATCATCATAGTTATTAACGTCCAACCTACAATTATAAACAATGTTTTTAGAACCGAACATCGAACCGATCTTCTTACCGGTTCATTAGTCGAACCGGTCGGATCAGTCGGACCAGATTTAAGAACCGGATAACATTATATATAATTTATATTTTATAAGATAAAAACATACAAAATTACAAAGAACATAATAAGTTTGATGATATACAAAATTAAAACACAACTTTTTATAAAGAGTTTAATTAATATATTTTAATAAGAAATTAACGAAGAACAAACTAATAACTTCAATACAGATAGTATTTAAATTTAAATTGAACACAACATTTAGATTTAAAATATAAATGAATTTGTTTATGTGAATTATGATTGGTTGGTTAATTATTTGGTAGTATTTGATGAATTATTAATTGGTAGGGGAGTTTTTATATTTGACCAATTCCATCGGTCATTTTTAACTTCTTCACCACTCTTACTTCTACCTATTTCTACATTCTTTCTCTATATGTGAAAAGGGAAGAAAATACATAAAAAAAACATTCATATTCTTCTCTATTCAGGTCCTTCATCTTTTAGATTGTAATTTCTCATCACCACACGATTTATCTTCTTCTCATAGCAGATGCAGACCCGCCAAAAAAAAAAAAAAAAACTCCAACCATGGTAAATCCGCCAATGGAAGAGAAGTCCAGCCCAACCCTTGTTTACACCGGGTTTCCGGTTCAACCACCGGCCACCGGTTTGGCAGGCCGGTTACTGCAAAAACGGTTTAAAGGCTATGACCGGTCCGCCGGCACCACAGGTCTCCGGTTAAACCAGCCGGTCCGGTTTTAAAAACCTTTATAAGACGGTGGTGTTTAAAGTTACACTCCAAAACCATTAATCTTTCTTTTAAATATATCTAGAGGTGTAAAAAAGTAAAGCCGTTTGTGCCCTACTCGAGTCAAATTGAGCTTAAAGTCTTAAACAATAATTAAACATATTTAATAAACGTGTCTAAACTCTAAACCCGAACTTTAAAAATATAGCTTGAAACAAGCCTAATTGAATTTGGGCTTTACTCATTTACACCTTTGATTTATCCTCTTTTGACTATGAAATCAATGTATCCTCAATTTAACCCATTTTTACGTAATTTATACTATTTTGATCATCACTCACCAATCATATCAAACTTTTTTTTTAATTTCTTTGATTTAATGTTTATTTTCGTAACTACAGAAGCGATACATATTCTAAGGAGGTTGATGGAAAAATATAGAGCGAAAAAGCAAGATCTACATATGGTGTTTATCGACCTAGAAAAGGCATATGACACTGTCTCACGGCAACTGATTTGGGATAGTTTGGAGGGTCGAGGGCTACCTGGGAAGTATATAGACATAATTAAAGATACGTACGATAGAACGGAAACTAGTGTCCGCGCGCCTGTAGGGGATACAAACTTCTTTCCGGTGGAGGTAGGACTCCACCAGGGGTCTGCGTTAAGTCCTTTTCTTTTTGCGGTGGTCTTGGATGAGTTGTCCCAGTTGATTCAGGAGAAAGTTCCATGGTGTTTGCTTTTTGCAGACGATATTGTGTTGATTGCAGAGACCAAACAGTGCCTGAACGCAAGGGTAGAGGAGTGGCGTGTAGCTCTAGAGGGCAAGGGCCTAAGGATTAGCCGATCTAAGACTGAGTATCTACATTGTGATTTCAGTGGTGTAGCCGATAACGATGACACCCAGATCACCATTGAGGATCAATTGATCCCGCAAGCAACTAGATTTAAGTATTTGGGGTCGTTTGTCCAAAGAGATGGTGACATAGATAGTGATGTAACCCATCGCATACAGGCTGGCTGGTGTAGATGGAAGACAGCCAGTGGGGTATTGTGCGATAGAAGGTTCCCAACTAAACTAAAGGGGAAATTTTACAGGGTAGCAGTTAGGCCTGCTATGCTATATGGAACAGAATGTTGGGCTATCAAGAAGACACAAGCGCGCAAGATGGAGATAGCAGAGATGAGGATGCTGAGGTGGATGCGTGGACACACGAGGTTAGATCGGATAAGAAATGAGGTTTTTAGGGAAAAATTAGGAGTGGCTAGTATTTCAGATAAGATTAAGGAGGGGAGATTGCGTTGGTTTGGGCATGTGAAGCGGAGGGAAACGACGACACCAGTTAGAGTAGTGGAAACTCTTACTGTGGAGGGGAGGAGAGGAAGAGGCAGACCCAAACTGACATGGGATGAGCAGATTAGGCATGATTTACTAGAGTTGCATCTTTCTGAGGACATGGTCCAAGATAGGACTTCGTGGAGGCGTAGAATTAAGGTTAAGGACTTCTAGAGGATATTGCAGTAATGTCTTAGGTGTATTTTAGGGACGTATGACTTTTTCGGTGATTGCCTTGTGTTTATGCCCAATTGAGGTTGTATACTATTATACATGATTTACATTATACTGTGTCATTCTGATCACTTTCTTGGTATGTGAGACTGCTTGTGTCTATATTATTTGTCTTGGTGTTTTTGTATGATGTGCGTTTTGGAGCCGAGGGTCTCTCTGGAAGCAGCCTCTCTATCCCTAGGGATGGAGGCAAGGTCTGTCTACATCCCACCCTCCCCAGACCCTATAAGTAGCTTTGCTATTTGTGGGATTTACTGGGTATGGTTGTTGTTGTTTCCTAAAGAATCATTTTTTGTTAAAAATAGAACAAAAAATAATTCTATAAAACACATATTCAATATTTTGAAGAAAGGATTTATTTGAAGAAAAAGGTAAAAGAAATAGAATATAATAACTTAAATAATAAAAAAAATATGGGACAGTGTAAACCAATTAATACAAGAAGGATATGTATTTAGCCCCAAAATAAGATATGTACAATGGCATATATGCAAGCAGTGTTGTAGAAGGCGCTAGGCGCTAGTCGGGCGGTGAGGTACCGCCTAGGGATTAATCGGGATTAATAGGGATTAATCGGAATGGGATTTTTATATGTATTTTTTCAAAATTATATATATATACCCAATAATATAAAAATAATACTTCAAAATTCACATAAATACTTCAAGTTTCAGATAGTATGCTTCGATTTTGACCAATTTTGACCGCCTAGGACCGCCTAGGACTGCCTAGGACCGCCTAGGACCGATTTTGACCGATTAATATAGTCCGATTAATCCGATTTTTGACCGCCTAGGACCGATTTTCACCGCCTAGGACCGCCTACGACCGACTTTGACCAAAACCGATTAATTCCACCGACTAGCTTAAAATTAATCAGTAGCCAACCGCCTAGCGCCTCGGCGCCGATTAATTGGCCGCCTAGGCCGATTTCTGCAACAGTGTATGCAAGAATCATTTTAACTTAGGTTGAAAACTTTTGATTTTCGTACGTGTAACACTCAATTTTAGATTTTTTGGTCCAGTTCAGGTCGGGTCATCTTTTAGGTGGGTGGTGAACGGAGAAGTCTTGGATAGTAAATTATTAATCATAATTCGCTCATGTGACCGTAAATGATATATCAAAACTATGTTTAATAACAAAATTCTTTTTACTGTGATGGTAGATGTAGTCTTTATCAAATACACCTCGTTATATTCAGTATAGAAAGAGATTGTTGCAACAAAAATCAGTGCTCCACTTAATCAATACTTTTACTACACAAAAGACCCACATATTCGTCGGTTTCTATAGACACATGCTTCATTAAATAAGTATTCATTGATGGTACCATATTCTCAAATTTGTCTGTTTTTTATTTACATTATTGGATATTATGTAGTTGCATAACTTTTTTTCCATATATATCTTTTTATCTACTACGTTTAAATAAGTAAACCAACTAAAAATGTTCAGAGATGATGTAAATAAGTATCACTAAATGAGTACCGGTAACAATGATATGCTATCAACAACTATTTTTAGTCTATCATTGGAGCTTCGTATGGTAAGTAGGAAGTAACATGTAAGTAAGTGCTAATGATCAATACAAAAAGTCACCGCTCATGCTAAGTTCTTTTTGATGGAATGTTTAGTACCGATTAGGGCTGCAAACGAACCAAACTTTCGGCGAACAGTTCGTGAACCGTTCGACGGGAAGTTCGTTTGTGTTCGTTCGTGTATTAAACAAACGAACACGAACAAGAAATTCCGTTCGTTTAGTTAAATGAACAAACATGAACAGAGGTCTTGTTCGTTTGTTTATGTTCGTGAACCTTCGGTAACGTGTTCGTTTTGTAAGATTAAATATTTATTTATTTATATTTAATCTAGCAGCCATCAGTATCATTTATATAATATAGATCAAAATATATAAAACCTATAATAAATTAGTTGGTAATTGTTGATGGGCCAGATTACCCTAATTAACTAATTGGGTTTCCCCTTGGGTGTATATAAGGAGATTACTAGAGAGGGATTAGGGTTAGACAATTCATAACATCAACACTAAATGGCCCTTCCTCTCTCTCCATTACTACGAGTTCTTCAACCCTAAAGAACTCGGTACTACCATCAAGAAGATACATCCTAAAGGGGAACCAGATCAAACTGACAACTATGTCGAACTCCGTGGCTGCGTCTCTGACTGGATTCTCTGCTGGTCTGTTTGCTGTATCAGGTATTATTTACATGTTTTCCCTTATGTTTAAACATAACTGATCAACATGTGGTATCAGAGCATATGTTGATAAATCAGTTCTGTTTTCGTATCCATTATTCTGGGATTGAAATCTGGAAAACAGAATTTTTGAAAGCCTAATAAACCCTCACAGCCTGTTTCGAAATTTTCTGTTTCGAATCATAAGTTAATTTTTCAGATCTTATGTTTTTTATTGGTTGATCATTAACTCGAAACCAATATAGTTAAATTTTATGTCCGAAATCTGTTTATGAAACCTTAATTTTCAGGTTTCGGGTTCCAGAATTATGTTTTAATTTTAGGGTTCATCTTATGTTCTTATCAGAAATTCGAAAATTCCCTAAGTTTTGGAATTAAATTTAGATTATTGGGTGTTTTTCCTAGTTTTGATCTAAAATTCATCTCTTAGAATTTCGAAATCTGTTAAGAAAATTAAATGGATATTATTTTGAAATATTTTGATAAATTTAGATCAACATTAAAATAGGAAACTAAATCCCATAATCCCTTAAAAATCGAATTTCAAACTTATCACAATAACAGCTGTTAACAGTGGACTCGAGACCATCAGATGTCGACTCGAGACTACAAGGTCTCGACTCGAAATCATAAGGGTCCTCAAATCTTTACAACTCGAGACAAAGGCCTCGACTCGAGACCATAAAGTTTCAACTCGAGACCACTGAGGTTTCGACTAAGGGCTTCAATCTTCACAACTCGAGACCTCATTATGAGTCGAGATCTCATAAAATACAGTAGTCGAGACCATGGTTCCGACTCGGAACAATGAGGTTGCGACTCGAGACCTTAATGAGTCGAGACCTCATAATGTTACAGATGAGTCGAGACTTGACTCGAGATCTCACTTGAGACCTCATAACTGAGTCGAGATCTCACTCGAAACCTCATTATTTTAGGCTGTTTAATGTGAACTAAGACTTAGCTATTAAATAATTGGTTTTGTAAATACTTAGTTAATTAATAAGGATCAAATAATGTTTTACAAAACCAAAATGGCTTAACTTGAATGAGCTTCTGATGTATCACTTCTGGCCAAAGCTGCTTTGATGCATCTATTTATTGTTCAAGTATTATAGAAGCTATGTTAATTATGCATTACAAACGTGAATGTCTTACTTCTGGCCAAAGCTGATTTAATTCATTTATGTCTAGCATACTTAACAAGTGCATAACTAAAGTGATTGTCTCATTTCTGGCCAAAGCTGATTTGTCATGATTACTTTCCACACATGCTTAAATGATTACACTTCTGGCCAAAGCTGATTTGTCTTCGTTTAAGTAGAACTTTAAATAAGTCTATTATTTTTTATGTTAGTAATAGACATATCACAACCTCTTCACATAATGATCCTTATATCAATGATCCTTTATTAATTTTATGATCATTTCGTCTGCCTTATTTTTTAGTACTCATAATTTTACTCACTATAACTTTCTTCTATAAATCAATATCTCATCCACTCTAATTTCTAAACCTAATATGTTTTTGTTTTACTTAAAGTTTCTATAAGAATTAGCTCTTAAATTGAATCCTTGATTATCCCTTAAGACACGATAATCCTACTGCTCTCTTCTGATAATGATTACTACAGAAGAAAAGTAGAGCATGATGAATAGGACAAATCAAACATGATGTCTCTCATGATAATCAAGAACTCTCTAACATAAATGCTATCACTAAAAGATCATTCCAGATTAAGTTTTTCCTAAGACTAATCTATTATCTGTGGAATAATAACAAGAATTCCTAAGATGCATGCCTTCATTTAAAATTCTAGACTATAAAGTTAAGTGGTATATGTGAATACATAATAATGTACAATACCATGACCCATAAAGTTAAGGGCTTACGCATGGAAATAAGTACATTTTTTCAGTACATTACATACTAAGATTTTCACTAGTACAATTTGATGCCTTATAGATCAACTATAACACTCACAAGTACCAAGTATAATGAGTGTGTTGATAAGCAACATACGTACAAAGAAATAAATGTTTGAAGCTGGAAAATAAGTTGTTACTCACCTTACAACCACTAAAACTTTAAAAGATGATTGTTCTAAGGTCGATAGACAAATTACAAGTACTAATCCCAACTCTAATGTTCTTCAAGGGAAAATCTCACTACATGATTATGCCATTAGACTAGGCATAAGCAACGAGACTATCCATTATTCAGAAGAACGATTGGATAAGTTAATTAGGTAGTCACTTACTAATGATATTTAGGTCTGATAATTTTAATATTCCAATGAACACATGATTAGTTGACTCTAGTTCCATAAGTTTCCTTACCATAACTCGACAAATAACTAACATGAGAGTCAGTGACAAAATTAAATGTTAAGGCTATAAGAACCATAATAAGCACTCTTCTAACAACGTTTTTCGATACCGTATATATATTCTGAATATTAGTCAGAATATAGTATCATAATTAAGCAATGTTATGGAGGTTGTGAGGTTTGAATAGTCAACATAAAGTCACACTTACCTTAAACTCTCATCTTATTTGTTCTCAATATCTGGATAGAAACATTACTAAGATGAAACTAGATGATACCTTATACTTTCACAACTTTTGTCATCATGCAAATGAGGATTTGACAAAAGGAAAATGAGACTTATAAATTTCATCCATTATAACCAAAGTTCATGAGATATCATGACATGGTTAATGAGGATGATTATTCAACTAATCTCATTCTAAGTGATTTTAAATCATGACGTTAAAACCCTAAAATATGACTTGGCTTAAGGAATAATTATGGGTCCATCATAAGTCATTCATTGACATTCGTGGAACTTAGAATATTCAGACATGATTCATTTATCATTTAAAGACTATCTACTTGTATCTAAATTTTGTCGCATATGGCCCACTGTCTTAGAAGAAATCTATTCATATATGTACTTAATAAGATTTCTATTAAATATGTCCCTAAAGTTTCTTATGATATCTGGACATTAAAGAAATCAAATAAAGTCTAACGTATATGTGATAGGTTCCCACGTCACGTAGCTCATTGAAACTTCTCTTATAGCATTCTAGAGATATTACAGATCAGTGGGAGCATTAAGTGTCTTAATAATAACTTGCAATAGTTGCAAGAGGTGGGGGAGTGAAAATTTTACATTGCCTAAATTTACACCTCTTGTACAAGACACCACTCCATCACGACACTGTTCCATAAAAACTTGTCTCCTTAAAATCTAATGCTACTCTTACAAAAGTTTCATTGTTCCTTAATTGTGGGCACACTTAGATTTCTTACCTAAACTAACATAATCCTCAACAAGAGAAACTAACGTCATTAATTTGTTTTTCTCTATTAGAATTTTTTGGTCGTTAAGTATTGACCCTACGCATGCTGAGTTCCTAAAGATTTCTAAGGTCAGTGGGAGTAGTCAAAGTCCTTATCATGACTTGCAAGGAATACAAGAGGCGGGGGGAAGAGTGTCATTAAATTTCACTCTGAATTTAACTCCGATTACACCTCTTGTACACCATACTGCATCACTCTAACAAACTTAGAATCCTGAAAATGATAGCAACCTAACCAAGAGCTAATCCATAAACTGAAACTTCTAACAAACCCAATAATCAACTCAGGAGGTCATCTAGGTTTAAAAGCCTACTAACTTTGATGATTACATAATCTCCCTAACTGAAGTTGAAATGGATTTTGGAAAAGTTTACTGATCATATCTCTTCTAATTAAGCCATTAGCGTCAATTAATCTTCTAAATAGAATAAAACTGTTTTCTAGTAAAACTGTTTTTATGTGTTTGTATAACGTTTGGGATTTGATAGAATTACCTAAGAGTGTTCATAACTAAACCAAATCCTAATATAAGCGTTAAGACACAAAGAAGCATGATTGATTGTCAAAGGTTATACTTAGGAAGAGATAAATTATCAAAGATTTCTTTAAGGATCATCATTGTTCTAGTAGCTTATAATAGTTTAAAGCTACATTAGATGAACATCAAAAACAATTTTCCCTAACAAATGGCTGACATATTTACATGTTCATAAAACAACCTGAAAGTTCCAAACTGAAGGTTAAAGAACACTTTATTTGTAAGCCAATAAAATCCATATATGGGTTAATGCAAACACCATAATGTGATGAAATCTTAACGCAATTATTTTCATCAAGAACCTAGTGGATTAATGTACCTACCTCAAGATGAGTAGGAGCAACTAAGATAAACTTGTCTATATAGATGATATTCTTTTGACAAGTATATGTTACATAAGTCAAAGCATTGTTAATACAAACTTTGATATAATAGATCTCGGAGATATCTCTTACATAATAGATATCATACCATGTTGAGATAAACCAAATGGGACATTACTTCCGTTCCATAAGTTTAACATTAAATTGGTCGTTGCATATGTAACAAAATATTGCTCTCCTTTAGAGGATAATAGGATAAACGAGATTATTTACTTGCGCTTCATTAATTAGAAGCCTTATGTAAGTTCAAGTCTAGACTCGTTTAGATATTACTCACATTGCAACACACTAGATATGTCTAGATAAACGTGAAACATCTAATAGAGTATTACAATATCTTTAAAAGAAACGAGAGGCTATGATTTGAAGAAGAAGTAAGAATTAAAACCGGTTTATTACTCTAACTTTGTAATATTCAAAGATGATAAAATGTAATTTCGGGTATATCCTTATGTCAGCAGACAAAACCTATCTCATGGAGGAGTCATAATGGACTGATATCAACAACTTAAGTTATAACGAAATAATATAGTCACTAAATGTTGTTGAAAATTTATCAGTGGACTCATAAGTTTATTAACTCCATATAATTAATGTTTTGAAGACTTAGTGTGATAAAGTCAGCTACCATGTCTCCTTGAACAGTAACAGTTCAAGGGGTGCTGCATTAAATTTCGATACGCAATTAATTATTCGTTTATGAACGAATTGAGGAAACTAAATCTTTGTATCGAATGCATTCATGATATGCTTAAGGATCCTATAACTAAAAGTCTATCACCCATAACTATTATGTAAGCGCTTATAATAATCACGGGTATATTGATGACTATGTACAACTGCATATCGTACTATGAATGACTAACTATTAATTAATTTTCCTCATCAGTTTGATTTTGTATGTCTCTAACATATGTTCTGCCGGTGTAATGACATATAGACAACTATAAATACAAATCAAACGTTAAAGGGCTTACTTATTTTGATCATAACTGTTAGGTTTTAAATTGAGGCTGTAGTATGACTAATGGGGGTCCTGAGTCGCATAATGATTCAACGGCTGTATTTCTCTGCTACGGTTCTTGGTTTAAAGCTAAAATGAGTATTAACTTCTGATCAGACTAATCTAATACTCATGATAAATGATTATTCGGCTAAGTGGGAGAATGTAATATTAAATATTTATTTATTTATATTTAATCTAGTAGCCATCATTATCATTTATATAATATAGATCAAAATATATAAAACCTATAATAAATTAGTTGGTAATTGTTGATGGGCCAGATTACCCTAATTAACTAATTGGGTTTCCCCTTGGGTGTATATAAGGAGATTACTAGAAAGGGATTAGGGTTAGACAATTCATAACATCAACACTAAATCGCCCTTCCTCTCTCTCCATTACTACGAGTTCTTCAACCCTAAAGAACTCGGTACTACCATCAAGAAGATACATCCTAAAGGGGAACCAGATCAAACTGACAACTATGTCGAACTCCGTGGCTGCGTCTCTGACTGGATTCTCTGCTGGCCTGTTTGCTGTATCAGGTATTATTTACATGTTTTCCCTTATGTTTAAACAGAACTGATCAACACGTTTGTGTTCGATAGTTCATTAGGGTTTTTAGTTTTTATATTTATAAAAATACTTCAAAATTGCGACAAATTTAAATATCTAATAAGTGTTAGCGTATTATATATTTTGTTCATGAACGATTGTTTGTGTTCGTTTGTTTCCATTTGTGTTCACGAACATTAGTCTGTGCTCATTTGTGTTCGTCAACATTCGTTTTTATTCGTTGCCTAAAATTAACAAACAAACACGAACAAGTTCATTCCCATAAAAAACGAACACGAACATAAAATCTTGTTCGATAAGTGTTCATGAATGGTTCGCGAACACATATATTTCTTAACAAACGAACACGAACAAGGTCTTGTTCGTGTTCGTTCGATTCTTTTGCAGCCCTAGTACCGATGGAGAGTTAATACTGATACGGGTTTTAACCACTGATAGTAGTAATGTTGCCAAGGAATAAAGTATTATTCTTTTGCTTTTCTATTAGAAACTGCTTGAGGTATTGAAATTTTCTTCATAATCATTTGGTTCAATTTAATAAGAAATTGTTAACCATTCGTGATCAATCATCCCTATAAAATTTGTAAGAAGAAATTTATCAGAAAATGATTCTCTATGTAAGAATGAAACTTGAGTACTAGTTGATAAACTAGATAATCAGAAGCTTGTTGGGTGATTTTAATAGTTTGAGGGAATTCAAGAGGTCGAGTTCAAGGTTCCTGGTTCAAAGCTAATGGGCTTGCATAAAAGGCAATGGTTAATTATATTGAGGTATTCTTGCTCTTGGTAAAACACTTATTAATTAGAATGATTTTGACCTTAGTTACTGCCATTACTTTGAGTTGGAACGATAAGATGTAAAAAGTATCTTTTTACATGGGAACCTTAAAGAGTATATTTACATGAAGCAAACTCATGTTTTTAGTTTGAGGGCCGGGAAGACTATGTTTTCTATTGAAGATATCCTTGCATGGTCTCAAATAGTCACCAATTCAATGCTACAAGAGATTGATAAGTATATAATCACTCATGAGTTTCAAAGGAGTGGCTATGATAATTGTGATAACTTTAGAGTATACACAAAAGGAAAGTTTGTGTACATCATCATCATCATGCTCAGTAAATCTCACCAATAGCAAAGCTAAGGTAAAGTCTGAGGAGGGTAGATGTAGACAGCCTTACCTCTATCCCGTAGAAATACAGAGGCTGCTTCCAGTGAGACCCGGCTCGATTGTAGTTTTGTATCAAGCCTTGGACCTAAGACACATAACATGTTAAAATATATAATATATTTATGCTTCCAATTCAATTCTCTCATTCCTTTTCCTTTTTTGTTATGTTTGTTTTGAGGTTCGGTTGGGCTGCTTCTTTGTTGGGTTGCTGCTGGTCACTTCCTTGGGCTCGGTTTTAGGGTTCTCTCGCCTTTATATATCTGCAGCTCCCGTGCTGTTCATTCATCCCAAAATAAAAAAGTTTGTAGCGTTCTTTGGTGCTCTCTAGAACATTCCTCAAAAGCTGTTGTTTTCTCCTCTTGTTCGAGTGTATCCCATCATGCTGCTGATCGACGTATTGTGCAGATCCTTCGGTTGAAGATCTGTTCCCGTTGACTGTTTGTAATCGTTGGTTTACACCGTGTTTGATACCTACTTTTTGGTTAAACTTTTGTACTCTTTGTTCTGTTTGTAAGAGATTATTTCCTTTTTACATGGTATCAGAGATAATTGGCTCTCTGATATCCGTCTCTTTCCGCTGCTGCTACATATTGAACGAACAGATCCGTTCGGATCTAGGGTTGTGGTTAAAGGTCTAAGGAATCTTGGTGGTACTAGTGAATCCGCCGATTCCTGATCATCCGCTTGAAGATATCTCTGATTGAAGGCTGAAACCCTAAATCTAGGGTTTGGGAACAGTTGTGGTTGGGGGTTCTTTGGATCGCTGCTTTGGCTTGTGACCGGCTGAAAGACTGAAACCCTTCCTAGGGTTTCTTTTCTGTGCTTCTGAAAGGGCTCTTATTGGTCTCTGTTACAGAGCAAACCAACAGAGTTTGTCTCTGGTCTTCTTTGCTTGTAATTAGACTTGTAACCCTAAGTGAAGGTTACAAGTGTGATTACCGGAGTTAAACGCACCCACTGTGAGATTGTTCTATCTCTGTTCTTTATTTCTGTTTTTTTTTTTGTTTCCTGCATCACTGAGTGAGTGTGTCTAGGAATTTTGGTGCCGGGTTTAGCAAGACAGGTTTGATTTTGGGTACAGAGAGG
Organism: Helianthus tuberosus; assembly: GCA_030545235.1. Classification (NCBI taxonomy): domain Eukaryota; kingdom Viridiplantae; phylum Streptophyta; class Magnoliopsida; order Asterales; family Asteraceae; genus Helianthus; species Helianthus tuberosus. The sequence goes on along the minus strand of CM060355.1, from coordinate 36,116,676 downwards.
GTCCACTCTATTGCATTTGTTTGGTTTATGTGTCAAAGCTCCCTGAATATCATCTGCGGAGGCAAAATTGAGTGATGAACCTCTGATCGGGCCTCTGTTCAGGCTTCGCTGTCCTTTGTGTTTTATTTGCGTTGTCTGTGTCCTTATCCGTTTCTTGCTATTTGACTGTTATTTTGTCTCTACTGTCTATTCTTGCTTTGCCTGTCTTTAGGTAACTGTTTTAGTCTGTGTTATCAATATGTCTGGTGATGAGGATTCTGTTATAACATCCCCTAGTGCTACCCTGCTTAGCAAAATACATGCTGAAAAATGTGTCATGATTGGATATTCAAATGAAAAAATGGGTATAAACTTTGGAGTCTTAATAAAAAATTGATGTTTTATTCTAGGGATGTCAGGTTTTATGAAACCGTCTTTCCCTTTAAAGAAAAGAAATTGTTTGTTGATCCTGATACTTTTTCAGAGGCTAATACCCTATTTTTTTTATTTATCTGATTTAAACTATACCCAAAATCCTAACATTGTCCAAACTCCCAATGATGAGAATATTCAAACAAGCACTTCATCAGGAGATGGGTCTGAGCAATCTGGAACTGATTCAGGTGTTACTTTAGGGATGGCTGATAATCAGCAACCCAGTAATGAAGAATCAGGACCAGACAGGGCTCAGCATGATACTGAATATGAGGACAACAACAATTCTGAGGGAGGAATTCAGAATCAACCAAGCACTACTCTTCGGAGATCTTCTAGAAATATCAAATTTCCTTCTAAACTTGATGATTTTATGGTAGATGGGAAGGTTAAATATGGTCTAGAAAGGGTCCTAAATTATGCTAACTTATCCCCTGAAGGTCTGTGCTTTGCTTCTGTCCTTAACAAAAGCTGTGAACCAAAAAACTATTTTGAAGCAAAAATTGATAGTAACTGGGTTGATGCTATGAACTTAGAGATAGAAGCATTACATAAAAATGACACTTGGGAAATTGTTGACTTACCACCTAATAGGAAAGCTATTGGATGTAAGTGGGTTTATAAGATAAAATATAAATCTAATGGTGAAATAGAAAGATATAAGGCTAGACTTGTTGCAAAAGGGTTTAGCCAAAAGGAAGGCATTGACTTCTTTGATACCTTCTCACCAGTCGTAAAAATGGTCATTATTAGATGTGTTTTGTCCATGGCTGTCCACTTTAACTTGGAAATATTCCAACTTGACATTAATAATGATTTCCTTTATGGTGAGCTCAATGAAGAAGTTTATATGTGTTTGCTTGATGGTTATGATCAATCTGACGGGACTAAAGTTTGTAGATTAAAAAAGTCCCTTTATGGCTTAAAACAAGCACCAAGGATGTGGAACGAAAAACTCGTTTCCGTTCTTCTTAATCTAGGTTTTGAACAAAGTAAGTGTGATCATTCCATGTTTACTATGAAAAAAGACTCTAGTTTTATTATTCTTCTTGTCTACGTGGATGATATTATTATAACTGGTAGTTGTCCAAAACAAGTTAATGAAATCAAATTTTTACTAAAGTCCAAATTTTCAATAAAGGATTTGGGAAATTTATAATATTTTTTGGGCCTTGAAGTTGTTAAAAATACTGCTGGCTTATGTCTAACTCAAAGAAAGTATTGCTTGGACTTGCTTGTTGAATTTGGTATGACTGGTTCTAAACCAGTTAGTTACCCCATGGAACCCAATCATGTTTTGAACCATTTGTGTGAAAAAGATAATCAACCTTTAATGAACATAACTGTTTATCAAAAACTGGTTGGAAAATTAATTTAACTTTCTCACACTAGACCAGATATTGCATATTCTGTACATTATCTCAGTCAGTTTATGCATTCTCCCACTCAAGCTCATTTTAAAATTGCGTTAAGGCTGTTAAGATACCTAAAGGGTGCTCCTGGCAAAGGAATTCTATTTTCAAAGGGGGACTCTTTGGGAATGAAGGCCTTCTCTGATTCAGATTGGGCTAAATGTTTAGGGACTCGAAAGTCTATTATTGGGTTATGTGTTTTTTTAGGAAATAATCTTGTCTCATGGAAAAGTAAAAAAGCAGTCCACCGTTTCACGATCTTCTGCTGAAGCAGAATATCGTTCGATGTGTGCTGCGACATGTCAAGTTATGTGGATTTCCAACTTGTTAAAGGAATTGAAGGTCGATGTTAATCTGCCCATTCAGTTATTTTGTGATAACACGGCTGCTATATCCATAGCAGCCAATCCCGTTTTTCATGAACGCACAAAACACTTCGAAATAGATCTTTATTTCTTAAGAGAAAAAATCTCTAAAGGCATTATTAAACTATGGGTATCAAAACAGAGCATCAAGCTGCCGACATTCTCACGAAAGGTCTGTCTACAGGTCCGCATGAAAAGGTTTGTTCTCTTCTTAACATGTTTGATTGTTTCAAGTATTAAATTGAGAGAGGGTGTTAAAATATATAATATATTTATGCTTCCAATTCAATTCTCTCATTTCTTTTCCTTTTTTTTGTTATGTTTGTTTTAAGGTTCGGTTGGGCTGCTGCTGGTCACTTCCTTGGGCTCGGTTTTAGGGTTCTCTCGCCTTTCTATGTCTTCCGCTCCCGTGTTGTTCATTCATCCCAAAATAAAAAAGGTTGCAGCGTTCTTTGGTGCTCTCTAGAACATTCCTCAAAAGCTGTTGCTTTCTCCTCTTGTTCGAGTGTATCCCATCATGCTACTGATCGACGTATTGTGCAGATTCTTCGGTTGAAGATCTGTTCCTGTTGGCTGTTTGTAATCAGTGGTTTACACCGTGTTTGATACCTACTTTTTGGTTAAACTTTTGTACTCTTTTGTCTGTTTGTAAGAGATTATTTCCTTTTTACATAACACTCAAACAATCGGGACAGAGACTGATTGGTGCATGTACCCCCGTGTCTTTCAGCTATCAATGTCACCACATGTACCCCCGTGTCTTTCAGCTATCAAAGACACCACATGTACCCCCGTGTCTTTCAGTTTTGTGTACATGTTATATGTAAATGATATGCTAGTAACATGCAAGGATGTGTAAGAAATTATGGCAAATGAGGACCTATTGATGGCAATTTTTATGAAAGATTTGGGAGAAGCAATAGATATTGGAGATGGAAATTCACAGGGAAAGGGGACGTAGGAAGCTATAGTTGACCCAAGGTGCTTAAGGAAACAAAATTTTGCAAAACTTCTTTATAGATCAAAGCAAAACTGTGATAACTTTATTTGTCAGATATTTTAATTTGTTTAGTTGGGAGTCTCCCAAAAACAAGTTCTAAGGTTCATAATAACATGCATATATTATATGCAAGTGTAGTGTGAAGTCTCTTGTATCCAATGGTATGTAGTAGACTTTCTAAAAAATGCAGGGAAACTGCTAGGGGTGTGCACAGTTCGGTTCGGTTCGGTTTTTGGGTAAAACCAAAACCGTAACCGAAAGTTCGGTTTTTTGTTTTTAAAAACCGTACGGTTTTGGTTTTTCGGTTTCGGTTATTTCTGTTTTAGCAACTGTTCGGTTTGGTTTTTTGGTTTTTTTTAGTCTTTGAAACAAATTATGTAAGATTCAAAACTTAAAAGTTTAAGAATCTTTCTTAAATGTTTACATTTAAGTTAATATATTTAGTCTTTTAAATTAATATTATTCACATAAACCTAACCTTCTAATCTATTTTAATGTTTCTCCAAAGTTTTTGTTAAGATGTTTTCTTTTATCATACTTTGAAAACCATTTAATTTTTATATTAAACTTTGTTAGTTCTTGTAAACAATGGATAATTTTAATGATAAATAAACATGGTAATGTTCTTATTATAAATATTTAACAAACAAGAATAAAATTAATAATTCTTAGTAGGGGTGAGCAAATTAACCACCATAACCGATAACCGAACCATAACCGACATAATCGAACCACTAATAACCGATAACCAATATAACCAATGGTTATGGTTATGAAACTTTGTATAACCGCTCAATCGGTTATGGTTATGGTTATGAAGCTTTGGTTAACTGATATAACCGAAACCGAACCGAACTTGTAATGTTTACTTTATCTAATGGATTTGTGTTTTACAAATCCATATAGAGGGTTTTACTAAGATAAAGTATGTTAGTAACAAAATGATTTTGATGTAGTTGCCATTTATTTTGATAAAGAACTAAGGTGTTATGTCCATAATTTTTTTGTTTGTTTGAGAATTACCTTATTAAAAAGAACCCCAAATTGGTAGTTTAACCAAAAAGTTTAGTCTCGGTTATCTTATTAAATAGGCTCAAGCTAAGTTCAAATCGTGCACAATCCTTTTTATTTCAAACCTTGCTTGGTTACTTAACCGAAATTAACCAAAACCGAACCATAACCGATTAACCGTAACCGAAGTTTGGTTATGGTTATGGTTACCAAAACTCCATAACCGAACTAGCGGTTATGGTTATGGTTAATAGTAAAAACCGAACCAAACCGACTCATGCACACCCCTAATTCTTAGTAGCATGGGTAAACACTTAAACATAAAAATATATAGATTTTGTATACTAATAAAACTTATCGTTCAGTTCAGTTATTTTCGGTTATTGAAAATGATTATTCGAAATCCGAACCAAAATTTTCGGTTATTAAAAATCCGAAACCGAACCCTCGGTTTTTGTTTCGGTTTGGTTTTTTCGGTCTGGATTTTTCGGTTATTTCGGTTACGGTTCGGTTATTTCGTTTTTCTGCTCACCCCTAGAAACTGAATTAGGAAGCTATGAAATGGATACTTGGTTATTTGAATGGTACTAGGCTGGTATTTGGGAGTGGTTAACGCGGTGATATCAGGGGCAGAACTAGCATTCAACGAGCCCAAAAGAAATAATAAATAGTAACCCTTTGAATATGGGGCAGGGGCGCGGCAATAGATTTGTGGAAACCAAACGCCGTACAAGGCACAAGCATCTAAACTCCATAATATCAGCAGCGACAAAGTGCAGAAACTGATCAAACTTCGACAAAGTGTAACCTGTATGAGACTGATAAAAAAATCAAACAAGCAGTCAAGCAGAACTGATCATAATTTTGATTTTCGAACAAGTAGAAGCAGCAGTGCAGTCGCAGAACTGATCAAAATTCAAACCAACATCGGCCGATCAAAATTCGCAGATTGTTTGTGAGTATTCTTTTCTTCTTGTGCTTTGATAGTTTGATTTCTTGGTTAGTTTGTGCTTCGATATTTTGAATTTTGTTATGTTATTCAGAATTTTGGTGATGATAATACAATTTTGAATGAAACAACTCCGAATGTTGATAGTGATAATACTGATGCAAGTCCGATCTAAAAATAAAAAATAAACCTAGCCCAATCTAAAACCTAAAAACTTATTGCCAATATTAATTCATAAAGCCTAGCCCAAATGTGAAATGTTTAATATTGATTCGTTAACCTAAATACTAATAACACTAAAAAAACTAGTTTATAAGATTTAATTCGGTAAAGCCTAAGGGCATTTTTCGGCTCGCCTAAAGCACTTTAATTTTCAGGTCGACCCCGTCCCGTAATGTAGGTAAAAAAAATTTCGTTCTATAAATGTATGTAAGGACCAGCAAAAATGTCCCAAAACGACCCGTAAGTGGAAACCGGACCCCTAAAACCCTAATCCTTGTGAAAAACCAAGAAAATCAAATTTTTATGGTCGCTCGCGGGCTGCGTAAGGGTTAAGACAAGCTTACGCGGGGCGCGACAACCTGGTGAATCTCTGGATAAGCTTTAGGCCACGTGGCAGACCTACACCATGACACGGAAGCCCTAGCCGTAGCTAGGGTGGCCCTCGTGGGCCGCGTAAGGTTCTCTTCAGGTTTACGCGGCCGCGAGAGACTCAAAAATTTGCTATAAATGGGTCGTGCATGGGCAGTTCAAATCTGTCGACGAATTTCATCAAAACCACTTCTATACTGCTCAAATTAATACATTAGATATCGAGACGTTGCTACGATTACGGGGTAATAACTCGATCACTGCTACGATATAATGTCCGATCGATTGAAACCGATCCGATGGATGTTTAAGTGCTACCCGAATTCGGGCTATACTTTGTCATTCGTCGTGAGGGTTTTGATTTCGTGAGTTTATCGTAAATGTTGTATTAAGTTACTAACCTAGTTTCGTGTGCATTGTTATTAAACTAGGTTACCAGGCTTAATCAGTAGGCTTACTCTGCCCATCTAAACTCACAATGTGAGTCATTCTCTTTTTATCAAAAGTGTTTTACAATGCCTAAATGTTTTTCCAGTTATACTTTGCAGTGATTAAGTCTTTGCTAATCTTTAATTACTGGCAGTATGTGGGGGTTTTGTGCACATTACTACTTACGATTTATCACTTTAGGTGGACGAGCCTAAGTAGTGATATGTCCACAGTCATAGATTCGGTCGAGTGACAGCTGAACCAACTAATTATAAGATAGGGGCAAATATAAAAACCCTTAATGCTGTAAATTGTAACAATGTGTCATTTTCTGCAAATTGAATGACCAGCCAGTATTTCCCCGCTGATAAACTCTTTTTAAACATGTTTCAGGTGATTTACTATGAACCAGGAAAAGTTCCGCGAAGCACAACCAGCTTGGATAAAATGGCTCAGTAAAATAAATAAACATGTTTTTGTGTAAAGAGGGAATTTCCCCGTGAAATTCCTTTATTGTAAATTACGGGGTTTGTCCCAAATTGTGAAATAAAATAATTGGGCATTTTCAGCTTTCAAAGATCCTGTTAAATATTTCCGCTGCCAAATTAACCAACAATACCACAGGTTTCTGTCCCGCGGCTTCTGGACCGGGTAAAACTGGACCGGGGGCCGTGACAGAAAAAGGTGGTATCAGAGCCACTGATCTAAGCCAATTAAGTATTTAGAAATACTTAATTTTCCAAATTGCCATTATGTGATTCTGTGAAAATCTAATTTAATAAATAAAATTTTTAACTTGAAATTGTGTATTTCTTCATGTGTGCTAACAGCATGAATGAACTGTCGGAGGCACTCCGAAACTTTACTATCCATAACACCGATATGGATACCACAGGAATCCAATCCGGCTATCAAGCGGATACTGAGGAGCCACCAGTATTCCAGGCCTAGCCCCAGGAAAAACCTAAGCCTAAAAAGAGAAGAAGAATCCTGGACTAGAAACGCGGACGAAGGAAGAAGCCACCTGCCCAACGGGTAAAGAAGACAGAGGATCCCAAAGGGAAAGGAAAGGAGATAGGGGAAAGCTCGGGTCAGGCCAAGAAGATGCCACCTTGGGAAGAACTTGATCGCAAACTTGCAAACTGTGACCTCATCGGACCAGCCGACGAGACCTTTTTCAACTTCCCAGCCCAATCACAACTTCCAATTAATTTGGAACCTGCAATTCCGGACCCTATTGTCAACCACCAACTTCTACCCGGAGAATTGGAGGAGTGGTGGACGAGTGACTGGCAATTTCAGAATTTCATGAATAATCCTAATGTTTATTTTCCCCAGTTTGATCCTGAACCTGCACCATACCCACCTATGAGCACAGAAAACTTAGCTGAACTCCGCCACTATGGCGAGGAACTAGTGGACGCAGGAAATAGGATTCGGGAAGTGGGGGAGAAGATCTCATGGAAATACGACGAGAGGGAGCGTCGTTTCTGAAAGACCAGCTGACGGTGGTGATGTGTTTGTGTAATAATAATATAAAAACAATATTATAATAATAATATTAGTAATAATATAATATTGTATAACAATAACTAAAATAAAACTTTTGTAAAATAGATGGTGTGTAGTGAAGTATACTATTAATATAAAAATATAAAAGTCACAAAGTCGACGATTTTGGCTATATCTGTGTTGATTTATTTGTGTTGTAATTTTCCGGCTGTGTTTGGCTGCTATCTATTTTGTGACAATAATTTGCCTATATTGTTAATTATTCAGATGGAAAACGCAGAAAACCAACCAGCAAACGAAGTTAACCAATCTGAACAAAATAATGAAGACCAATTTCTTAATAGGCAAGATATAGAAAATATCGTTGCTCAGGGAATAGCTAATGCTATCCCAGCAATCATCGCTGCTGCTAGAAATCCCGTTGAACCTTCACAAGCTAACCACAGCAAACGCAACCGCGATGATAACTTTAGTAATAGTGTCAACGGGGGCGGTAATAATAATAATAACGCGGTTCAAGCCCATTTCTTAAAAGAATGAAAGTGGCAACGACTGGTTGCACTTACAAAGAATTTCTTTCCTGTAAGCCAGTTGAATTCGCAGGCAATGAAGGGGCAACTGCCACACTGCATTGGTTAGAAAAGACCAAAGCGGTAATTAAAATAAGTAAATGTGCGGAAGAAGATCAGGTGATGTATGCATCCCATCTTTTCAAAGAAGAGGCGTTAGAATGGTGGAACACGGTGCTGCAAGCAAAAGGAAGTGACGTGGCTTATGCCATGAGTTAGGAAGAATTCAAGGAAGTGGTGGAAAGAAAATTTTGTCCCGACTATGAAAAGGAAAAAATGACAAATAAGTTCCTGAACCACCGGATGGTGGATGTTGACTGTCGAGGGTATACCTAGAAATTTTTCGGGTATGCCAGAATTGTACCAACTTTGGCTTCGCCAGAGCCGGTGCTTATATCTCGCTATATTTGGGGGCTAATTAGCAAGATTCGTGATATAGTCAAGGCTGCAAGACCTCACACGATTGACGATACGGTTGAATTGGCCAACACTTTAACAGACGGTCTGGTGCGCACGAGAGAAGAAAACTGGAAAAAGGAATTGGCCCAAAGGATTACCCAAGGATTTCATGTGGGTAATAATAGTAATTCAAAAGAAAGGGAACTGGGTAATCTTCCACCCCGCCATTTTTCAGAAATTGTAAAAAGAAACATTTTGGAAAATGTAAGGAAAATTGTAATTTCTGCAAAATTCCGGGTCACCGAGAGGAGGAATGCAAGAAAAAATCAAAGATCTGCTACAATTGCGGAGAGGCTGGGCATTTTAGACCAGAATGTCCTAAATTAGTCAAGCCAACTGACAACAAGGCAAAAACGACTCATGGAGCTACTAAAAAGAACGCAAGGGCCTTTCAGCTAACCACGCAAGAAGCAAAACTGATTCCCGATGTGATAGCTGGTACGTTTCTTGTGAATGATATCTATGCAAAAGTATTATTTGACTCTGGTGCAAACCAAAGTTTTATTAATACTTCGTTCTGTCAAGCTCTTAACCCACCTATAACCAAACTTAGACACGTTTTTACGAAAGAAATGGCAGATGGTAATTCTGTCAAAATAGATAAGGTTCTCCAAGAAGGGAAGATAGAACTTTTAGGACATAAATTTTCTGCAAACCTGCTACCTATGAATTTAGCTGGATTCGATGTCGTGTTAGGAATGGATTGGCTAGTAGCCAACCATTCTCGAATCCTTTGTGATAATAATTCCATAGAAATTCATACACCCACAGGAGAGGTAATTGTAGTTACAGGAGATAAGCCGCGGAAACCAATGAAGCTCATTTCAGTAATGAAAGTTGCTAGTTATAAACGAAAACAAGAAATAGTGTATATGATTTTGGTAATCATTAACACTAAGGGTAAGAAACTTGAGGAAATTCCAGTAGTGTCAGAATATCCGGATGTATTCCCAGAAGAGCTACCAGAACTACCACCAGATAGGGAAGTAGAATTTAGAATTCATCTAATTCCTGGAACTACACCAATAGTTAAGGCACCTTATCGGTTAGCACCCACCAAAATGTTAGAACTGAAAAAGCAGTTAGATGAATTATTAAGCAAAGGATTCATACAACCTAGTTCATCCCCGTGGGGAGCACCGGTGTTGTTTGTGAAAAAGAAGGATGGTTCAATGCGAATGTCTATCGATTATAGGGAATTGAATAAGGTTACAATTAAGAATCGATACCCATTACCTAGGATTGATGATCTTTTCGATCAACTTCAGGGAGCTAGATATTTCTCTAAGATAGACTTGCGCTCCGGATACCATCAGTTGAAGGTACAAGATGAAGACATACCTAAAACTGCCTTCAGGACTAGGTATGGTCATTACGAGTTACAGTCATACCCTTCGGGTTAACGAATGCTCCTGCAGCATTCATGGACATGATGAATAGGATCTGTAAACCGTATTTGGATAAATTCGTAATTGTCTTCATTGATGATATACTTATTTATTCCAAAATCTAGGACGAGCATTGTGAGCACCTACATGCACTCTTAACTTTGTTAAGAAAGGAAAAGTTGTACGCCAAATTCTCGAAGAGTGAATTTTGGCTACAGGAGGTGCAATTTTTAGGACACATGATAAATCACGAAGGTATTCACGTAGATCCCTCCAAGATAGAAGCAATCACCAAGTGGAAGGTCCCACAATCAGCTACAGAAGTTAGAAGTTTTCTAGGATTAGCTGGATACTATAGGCGCTTCATTATTTCAAAGATAGTTGTGCCATTAACTAAGCTAACCTGTAAAACAGTTAAGTTTGAATGGGGACCTAGGCAAGAAGAGGCCTTTACGATTTTAAAGCAAAGGCTAACAAATGCCCCAATTCTAGCTTTACCGGATGGAACAGAAGATTTTGAAGTTTACTGCGATGTTTCTAAACTAGGATTAGGATGTGTGCTAATGCAACGCAAAAAGGTAATTGTGTATGCATCGAGGCAGTTGAAAAAGCACGAGGAGAATTATACGACTCATGACTTAGAGTTAGGAGCAATAATTTTTGCCCTTAAGATTTGGAGACATTATCCGTATGGAAGTAAGTTTACCGTCTATACAGATCATAAGAGCTTAAGATACATATTTGGGCCAAAAGAATTTAACATGAGGCAAAGGAGATGGATGGAAATTCTAAGTGACTACGATTGTGATATTCAATATGACGAAGGAAAGGCAAATGTAGTAGCAGATGCCCTAAGTCGTAAGTATCATGAGAAACAAAGACAAGTTCGTGCTCTTAGATTAAGTTTACAATTAGATTTAATGAAACAACTTAAGAACATTCAGGAAACAGCAATCAAGGATGATGCTGAAGGAATGAAAGGACGAATAAAGGAACTAGAGTAAGGGGCTGATGGAATTTGGAGATTCCATAAGAACAGGATTTGGGTACCTAAGCAAGGAAATTTAAGAGATAAGATTTTAGAGGAAGCCCACAAATCTAGGTATACGATGCATCCTGGTAATAACAAAATGTACCAAGATTTAAGAAATAATTTCTGGTGGATAGTAATGAAGAGGGACATAGCTAGATATGTTTCTAAATGCCTAACTTGTTCACAAGTTAAGGCAGAACACCAGAAACCCTCAGGTCTACTTCAGCAGTTAGAAATGCCTGTATGGAAGTGGGAACTAATAACAATGGACTTTGTTACTAAGTTACCCAAGACCAGGAAGGGTAACGATGCAATCTGGGTGATTGTAGATCGATTAACCAAATCAGCTCATTTCCTTCCAATGAAGGAAACTTTAGCATGGAAAGGTTAGCAAAGTTGTATGTAGATGAGGTAGTATCCTTACATGGAGTCCCACTCTCCATTGTGTCAGATAGGGATAGTCGATTTACTTTGCATTTTTGGACAAGTTTCCAAGAAGCAATGGGGACGCGATTAAATTTAAGTACTGCCTATGATCCTCAGACTGATGGCCAGAGTGAAAGGACGATCCAAACTCTCGAAGACATGCTCAGGGCATGTGTAATAGACTTCGGCGGAAACTGGGATGACCACCTACCGTTAATAGAATTCTCCTATAACAATAGTTATCTTGCAAGCATTAATGCTTCCCCGTTCGAAGCATTATATGGATGGAAGTGCAGAACTCCCGTATGCTGGGCAGAAATAGGAGAAAGTCAATTATCAGGTCCAGAAATTGTACAAAAAACCACTGACAAGATAACTCGGATCAAGGAAAGACTGAAAACGGCTCAAGATCGTCAGAAGAGTTATGCAGACAATCGACGCAAGCCGTTAGAATTTCAGGTTGCAGACAAGGTACTCTTGAAAGTTTCTCCTTGGAAAGGAGTGGTTCGGTTAGGTAAGAAAGGGAAGCTGAGTCCAAGGTATATAGGACAATTCACCGTTACTCAACGAATAGGACCAGTTTCCTATCGCTTGCAACTACCAGAAGAGTTGGCCGGGGTACATGACGTGTTTCATGTATCTAATCTCAAGAAATGTTTGGCTGATGAATCCCTGGTAGTACCTCTTCAAGACATGGAGGTAAATGAAAAGCTAAAATTTGTTGAGAAACCCCTTCAAATAGAAGACAGAAAGGCTAAGTTCCTTAAACACAAAAGACTGGTACTGGTCAAAGTAAAGTGGGATTCAAAAAGGGGACCTGAGTACACATGGGAACTGGAATCAGAAATGAAGCGGAAATACCCTTACCTGTTTCAGTAAATCTCGAGGACGAGATTTTAAATAAGGTGGGGAGGATGTAAGGACCTGCAAAAATGTCCCAAAACGACCCGTAAATGGAAACACAGACCCCTAAAACCCTAATCCTTGTGAAAAACCAAGAAAATCAAATTTTATTGGTCGCTCGCGGGCCGCGTGAGGGTTAAGACAAGCTTACGCGGGGCACGACAGCCTGGTGAATCTCCGGATAAGCTTTAGGCCACGTGTCTGACATGTGGCAGACCTACACCGTGACAGGGCAGCCCTAGCCGTAGCTAGGGTGGCCCTTGCGGGCCGCGTAAGGTTCTCTTTAGGTTTACACGGGCCGCGAGAGACTCAAAAATTTGCTATAAATGGGTCGTGCATGGGCAGTTCAAATCTGTCGACGAATTTCATCAAAACCACTTCTATATTGCTCAAATTAATACATTAGATATGGAGACCCTGCTACGATTACGGGGTAATAACTCGATCGCTGCTACGATACAATGTTCGATCGATTGAAACCGATCCGATGGATGTTTAAGTGCTACCCGAATTCGGGCTATACTTTGTCATTCGTCGTGAGGGTTTTGATTTCGTGAGTTTATCGTAAATGTTGTATTAAGTTACTAACCTAGTTTCGTGTGCATTGTTATTAAACTAGGTTACCAGGCTTAATCAGTAGGCTTACTCTACCCGTCTAAACTCGCAATGTGAGTCATTCTCTTTTTATCAAAAGTGTTTTACAATACCTAAATGCTTTTCCAGTTATACTTTGCAGTGATTAAGTCTTTGCTAATATTTAATTACTGGCAGTATGTGGGGGTTTTGTGCACATTACTACTAATGATTTATCACTTTAGGTGGGCGAGCCTAAGTAGTGATATGTCCGCAGTCATAGATTCGGTCGAGTGACAGCTGAACCAGCTAATTATAAGATAGGGGCAAATATAAAACCCTTAATGCTGTAAATTGTAACAATGTGTCATTTTGTGCAAATTGAATGACTCGCCAGTATTTCCCCGCCGGTAAACTCTTTTTAAACATGTTTCAGGTGATTTACTGTGAACCAGGAAAAGTGCCGCGAAGCACAACCAGCTTGGATAAAATGGCTCAGTAAAATAAATAAACATGTTTTTGTGTAAACAGGGAATTTCCCCGTGAAATTCCTCTATTGTAAATTGTAGGGTTTGTCCCAAATTGTGAAATAAAATAATTGGGCATTTTCAACTTTCAAAGATCCTGTTAAATATTTCCGCTACCAAATTAACCACGAATACCACAGGTTGCTGTCCCGCGGCTTCTGGACCGGGTAAAACCGGACCGGGGGTCGTGACAATGTACAGTAAAAAATTTAGGATACCCCTGGATATTTCTTCTAGTTCCGCCACTGGGTGATATGGTTCTTAGGTATGTTGATGCTAACTTTGCAAAATATCATGAAAAAGGAGATGAATTAGTGGTTATGCATTTCAAGTTTTGGGAACCCTAATCAGCTGGAAAGCATCATTACAACATATTGTAGATGTGTCGACTGTTGTAACTGAGTATATAACTTTGGCAGACTGGTGAAGCAATGAAAGAAGCTATATGGCTCGAGAATTTGTGACAGAACTTAGGTTTAAGGTTAGGCTATTAGTGATACATCGGTCTTATCATTTATGTAATAACCAAAGTGCAATACATCTATCAAATTTTTAGACGTATCATGAGTGGACTAAACATGTCAATATGAGGTTACATTTCATCATGCATGTTATCAACTCAAAGGTGGTGAAGGTAAAATGTTGTTGATATGCTAACACAAGATTTACCATGTCCTAATTTTTACAATGTTCAAATATGTTATTTGTTGAACAAATTGGATTTGGACTTTGTAATAAGGTGGATAATGTTGGAATATTTTACCTATAAAGTCAATTAGGAAAGTTTAGGATTGGTGTTAATGAGTGTCACTCGTAAAGACCACCCGTAGTGGGGCTTTTTGGTGTTTTTCCCCATAAAAACGCTCTTCCACGCCCTCCAACCGCCCCCAGGGGCGTTTTTGTTCCAAAATTGGGTTGGGACGTTCCATTTTAAATGCCTGGTGGAGAATTCTTGGCCCAATCGGACCGTTGCCAACGGTCAAATAACATATATATATTTTTTATTATTTTTATTATTTCACATTCAAATATATAGTAACCCTTACACCCCATTTTGTACAAACCATAAATCAAAACCTACACATACAACCTCAAACTACAAACCATTTTCTGTAAAAATGGATTCCCCCACGCCCTTGTCGTCCGCTGCCAATTTTTATTACAAAGAGTTTTTAGCCGATTAGAGTGAGTCGGCCGATGAGGATGTCAAGCAAGAGGTGGTTACGAGTGCATGCGAACTAGCGGCGCGGTATATGAAGCATTGTAGGTGGCCTCAAAGTGAAATTTTACCAAGAGAATATATTGAACGAGACCGACGTTCAGCAAAAGAACGGTTGATGAAATATTACTTCGATGAAGCGCCTACTTACCCAAACTTAGACGTTTTTAGGCGTCGTTTTCGGATGAGTAAAAGTTTATTTCTACGCATCGCTGGAGACTTGGAAAACAAGTTTGATTATTTTAAACAAAAAGCGGATGCAAGAGGGACGCTTGGATTCATCGGTATCCAAAAGTGTACTTCAGCGCTACGAGTCCTTGCATGATGACGAGGAAGACGAAGACGACGAGAATGGCGAAAGCGAAGACAAAAATTAAGACGAGTAGTCTTATGTGTTTGTGTTTTATTATATATGTAAATTTTATTTATTTAATGAAATATCATTAGTTTTAATTAAAAAAACAAAAAAAAATAATTGGGTATAGGGCATTATTGAGCATTATACCACTACACCCATTTTAAACAAATGCCCTATAATGCCTCATTGCTGACCGAACCGCCACATGACAAATAATGCCCAAGGATGAGGCATTATCTTCACCTCCCAGTGCACTTGGTCTAATATTCTATCAGAACAACAGTTTAGTCTCTTAGTAAAGACATGCGTAGTCAGCAAGAAGTAATATGTAAGCACAAATTGCCAATAGGAAAAGTTACTATTTATGGTGAGTTTGAGCCAATCAAATGTGAAGTACTGGTGGGAAGTTAATATTGACATGGGTTATAACTGTCGGTAGGTGTTGATACAGCGGATACAAGACCAATGATAGTGATCAGTCTGGTTAGGCAAAACGCTTGGAGGGTTCTGGTTTGCCTAACGCAGGTCGTGGGGTCCCCCCACATTTGCAAGACGTGGAGAGAGGTTCACTAGTTATGTTTGTTGTTTGTTCAAGATCTTCGGCTGAAGGGTGTTCAGCCTTGGATGCAAGAGCAATCAGATTGTGTGTGTTGAATGTGAAGAAGGGAGACTTGTGTGAAATAAGTGCTCGAGAGTCAGGAAGAAAGATCAGAGATCCCAAGAGATATCAGCTGATCGGAATATTTGAAATGTACTAAATGAAGTGTCATTTATAGAGAAAGAGATTGCTCAAAGGGGAAACCTTTGACTAGTGAACCCTGCTTGCAGTAGAGGACTTACCCTTTTAAGGGTTAAAGGGTTTGGACCTGCGAGTAAAAGAGTACACCCTGTGCACTCGTTTTGCTTTTGCGGCTGGGAGAGTTGTTCAAGTAATAAGTGACATAACTGATTATTGTACACGTGCTATCTACCTTAGTTCCCAGGCATTAAATCTTTGAACCTTTTAACCCTTCAAGCTATCATCTATTCTCAGTCATTTTGTTGAGGTTTGGGCTACCCCCGTCATCACCCCCCAAGTCAGAGGTTTTTGGGTATAAGCTCAAATACTTCTGACTTTTTGTACACTTGTTTTACTTTGCTTGAAGGCTTCAAGGCTTAAATGCTTGAAAGGTTCAAAGCGGTTGAGTTTTTTTATTTTAGAATTTTGACGAGACAGTTGATGTGACTGCTGGCAGTTTCCTTTGTGTCAGGCGGCGGTTTTAATTATCCTTTGTGTAATTATAACGCCCTTTTTCATTAATTTACATTTACCTCTTAGAAGAAAACATCCTTTCATACATTTCCTCTGAAGTCTCTTCCCTTTTCTTCTTCCAGGTTAGTTCCGACTTCCATTTTTCTAGTTATTTTCTTTTAGCATGGGTGCTCGTAAAGACCTAGCCAAATCGTTCTCTCGATTAACCTAAGAGGAAGTAGAAAAATTTTGTTTAGAATGGGGGATTGGGTTGAGGTTTAAACCGGTTGCACTGAGATGCAATGTTTCGATCGATCAATGTCCCCCTGGTTCCATTGCCCTCTATTGTCGTCATTTTGAATTTTCGAACCTCCGTCACCCTTTCTCGAACTTTGTTTTGAATATCTTAGAGTATTATCGTGTATCATTTGGCCAGATCCACCCTTAGGGTCTGGCTAGGGTTCTGCATTTTGAAGCTTTGTGCCAGGCTTCCGGATATGATCCGACCCTTTTGTCATTCCGTTGCTTTTTCGATTATCCAAGAATGGTGACTGGTTCACAATCGAAACATCCCAAGTTGACACTTGTTTATTTTCGTCAATGGTTTCCAGTCTTGGTGTTTGGAAAGACCGGTTTTTCTGGGTTTTCGATGAAATTGTTCCTTTTAAGCTTGTTTGGAGACATCCGAATGCCGTTTTAAATGAACCTGAACCCTCTGATCTTGAGATCAATACTATTCTTGACACTCTCAGGGAGTGCCCTTCAAGGCTCCGTCCCTTTCCTGAGCCCTTACTGGTGTTATTGGGCCTTAGTAAGTTATGGGACAAACCTAATCGAGATCCAATTCTTATGAGAGACGGGCAGGGTATGCATTTGTTTTGTTGTGTTATTATGTTCCTATTTTTTGTTTGCTTATACCCTTTATTTGTGTTTGTTTTGTAGTTATGTCTGCACTTGATTTTATTAAAAGCGATGACACTTCTGATGTTGTGTTTGGGGATGCTGCAGCCACAACTGGTGAAGATGCAGTTGTTAGGGGATCTGAGCATAGGTTCGACGGTTCTGACTATGTGAATGTTCCAAATGTTAAAGGTTTCATGAAGGCTCCGAGTTCCAAGGTTTCTGTTCATTGTTCAAACCGTCGTTTGAAAGGTGCTAACCAAGCCTCTGGTTCAGAGGCTTTTGACATTAGCGATGACATCAAGGTTTCTGCGGAGCAGATTACTAAGGGTGGTGTGGAAAAGGGTAAGGAAAAACAGTTGGTGGTTTCTGGTAAGAAGAAGAAGTTGGTTAAGAAGGGTGTTGTGTCTGTGATCCAGGGTTCATCAGGTAAAAACGTTGAAGGCTTGTAGGAGCCTGAAGCTGAGGAGGTTTATGTTCCCCACTGGGGTGTGAAGGTTGGGGACAGTTTCAAAGATCATGCCGTTTGTGCGGATGTGTTGGCTCATTTCGCTCCCCCTGGTGTCCGAAATGCTATTTCTGAGATAGAGGTTCATCATTTTATTTCAAGGTTGATGTTAAGTTCCTCCAACCTTTCGGCCCTGTTGGCTGAGGGTGTTACTCATTTTACGAAAGGTATGCAGGAATATGAGGAAGCTACCAAGAAGAAGGATAATATGAAAGCTTCTATGGCTGCGATGAAGAAGGAGGTTGAGGGGTTCTCTAAAAAGGAGGAGGCTTGGGTGAAGAAAGTTGGAGAGTTGACAAGGAGGAATGAGATTGAAGTGAATGATCTCAAGAAAAGTTTTGAAGCTGACCAGTTGAAGTTGAAAGCTGATAGGGAAGCCTTAGATGTTTAACAGAAAGCCTTTGACGAAGAGAAAGAAGGTTTAAAGGCTTTGGTTGCTCAAGCTACTAGCGACAACCAGTGGCTCATTGAGCAAGGCTTTCACCAAGTTGTTACATATCTCCTTCATTCCAAGGAATTCAATTCTGCTCTTGGAGAGGTCTCCACTAAGCTGCTGAACTTGGGGAAACATCGGGGCCTTATTGTTGGTTATAAACTTCACGAGTCTAGCCAAGCCTTAGAGCAGTCTCCCAGGTTTCGTCCTGAAGCTTCCGGGGTTTTTAAGGAGTCTGTTCAGCAGATGGAGAGGTTGACTTACCCATATGTAAGTCAAATTGTAACTTGTTTTGGTAAACCTCTTTCTATCTTACAGGAGTTGAAGCCGGCTGGGCTTAATGAAAAGGTTTGTGCTGAAGTGCTTGATTCCCTTTCCAAGAAGCGTTCTCATTTAGGGAATAGTGAGGAGACCTTTTCAGAAGATCTCGATTCTTCCAAGGACGCAAGCCTCGAAGGTTTAGCAGTTGGTGACGATGGTGGTTCGAAGGCCAAGAAAGCGAAGAAGGCTAAAGGTAATGGTTCCGGGGCTTCTAAGCCTCCTTTTGATGTTTGAACAATATATTCGTAGCTCTCTTAGCACTTTAAAACAATTTCATGGTTTGTATGTTTTAAAACAATTTAGGTTTTCTGGAGACCCTTAAGGTTTCTGTTTATGGTTGTTAGCCCTGGTGGCTATTTGGACAATTTCTATGTTTACAAACCGTTAAGGTTTGCTTTCACTTGTTTGGATGTTTGGAAGCCTTTAAGGCTTCTTATCTTATGCTATTAACTTTCTACTACTTACCTTGTGTTGTGATTTTTTAAATGTAGCTTTTTGAGATACTTGTAGCTTAAAGCCTTCGAGGCTTTCGCTTGCTGCTTTATTTTTATGACTTGGTACTCTGCTTTGTATTTCTGATTTCGAGTTGTATACAACCTTTTATTGTTGTGTTGTCGTGTTGCCCCTTAAATTATTTTTATGTTTGTGGCATTGTCTTTGTTGGGTTTGTGTTGTCTTTATGTTTATTATACCATAAAGGGTTCAGTGCTGCAGTCACTTAGCCTTGGTATTTTTAACAAGAAGACATAGCACCTATCCTATCTATCACTTTCCTTGGTTTGATTTTGGTTCGTAAGCCTATTGATAGTGATTTGTTTTTTATAAGTTTTCTAAGGCTTAAGGAGCATTTGGTGAAGGCTGCTCGGACCCGTCTATGAGACACATTTGTTTCTTGATAATTTTGTAAGTCTCATGGAGTTGTATTGATTTAGGAACTCACCCCTTATATCGGTTAATTCAACTCTTGAACCTATTGAGCGATATGGCCTGGGAGCTCATCCCCTTACATGGCCCTTGCCATGGAGTTTTTTGCTAGGTTCTCAACCTGATTTTAGGATAGAAAGACAAATTTGATAAAACATCATCATTCAGTCAAGAGATATCGTTTTACAAAAAGTGGAGCATGGGACAACCTGTTAGGACCGGTTTTAACTCCGAAATGATTGCGAACCGAATGTGTGACGTGCGGAATCCATACACGAACGTGACCGAACACACGAGAATGTAATTATAACTGTGATTCTATTCAATGATCTGAAAACGTACAGCACCTGAATCACGTACACAGAACTTTCTCTCTCTAGACTTTCTCTCTCTAGGTCTAGATCTCCAAAGCTCCAAATGTGCCAAAAGTCTCAAAAGTGACAAAAGTTTCTAACTCTAACCCTAACTCTACTATTTATAGGCCAAGGCTTTAATGAGAAAAATCATTAATTACAATATTGCCACCTTGCCTTTCTTAACTAGATATTACAATATAAGGCTAGAATTAAACTGTTTCTGCTACGACTTGAGATGACGGAGGCGATAGACATAAATGCACTAACAGACTCCCCCTTGGATATTGCCGCAGTCAATCTCAAACATTTAGTTAATCTCGTAGCGTCTTGTCTTTCTCTCTCTATCTCTGAGTCTTCTTAAAGGTTTGACGTTTTCAGCAACGTAGACTCCCTCTTGTTTGAACAGAATCCCCGTGGATCTGCCTTCAGCTTCAGCTTCCTCTTTCAGTAGACTCTTCAAGCTCCCCCTTTCGTCAAGCTTCCGTGCTTTGGGATCGACACCTGGCTTTCAGGTTATAAGCTCTTCCGGGAAAGATACCTGGCTCCTTGCACGCTTCCCCTTGCGTTGAGCTCGTCTTCAGACTCCCCCTTAGACTCGGCTATCGGGATTGTAGTCTGGAATAATATCTGCAAATCTCAAACGTTTATAAGTGAAAATGTTTTGAACATCCAGGATTGAAAATCCTGGCTCTCTCAGCTTATTCTAGAATATTTTAACAATGAAAGAAATTTCAATTTTCCCGGAATCGTAACCTGGCTTTATTAAACTTTCTAAATCAAGATCCGGGCTCTAAGATATAATAATATGAATATATCCAGAAATACTTGATTCTCTCCCTCTATCAACAATCTTTATAGATTTGGCAGTATTAAGAGAACAAGATTGGAAACTGGCTCTATTCAATAGATTTTAACAATATAAGCGTCCAAATCCCTCACAGTTAATCATCCAAGTCCAAATTAATGACCTTGGAGATATCACAAACTGTTTTTTATTTTTGATTTAAAAACTCAAGTTTCAACTTAATGAACTTGTTTATTTTCAGAAACACGATCAGCATACTTAGATTTTGAAACTCAGCTCTCAGACATTGGTTGTCGAAAATAAAGTGAAATCAAAATCTTTTTGTATTTTTCTGAAACATAAAGCAGTAAAGAAATATTTACAAACATATTTACAGACAATATTTTTATTTGAGTTCAGTTTATGACAAATCACTAGCACCGTTGAGCTTTAAACACTTTAAGTTCTAAACGATTCACTTAGATTGCAAGTATACTGTCACGGCCCCTGACCCGGTTTGACCCGTTTCAGGAGCCGCGGGACAGAAAATCCCGTGGTATGTATTAATTTAGTTAACAGCGGAAGATTTCTTCAGGATCTTTTCAAAACTGCAATTTTCCCATTATTTTATTTTACAACTCGGGATAAACCCCGGTAGTTTACAATCATATGATTTCACGGAGAAATCTTTATTTTTTACAAAAACATGTTTCTTTATTTTAAATTGAGCCACTTCCTTAAGCTTGTAGTGCTTCGTGGCACTTTTCCTGGATCACAACAGATCACCTGAAACATGTTTGAAAAAGGTTTTGTCAGCGGGAAATACTGGTGAATCTTTCTTTTTACAAAAACGACTCGTTTGTTATAATTTACAGTATTAAGAGCGATTACAATGTTTCCATATATCAACCAACTACCCACAGTATTTGTCACTCGAACATCCATCGGTAACCTCTGAGTCTAATGGTGTCTGTGACTATGGTCATATCACCCCTTGGCTAACTCGTTGTCCAATGGTGTAGTTTATCAAGTAATGTATACAAAACCCCACATACCGGCCGTAATTTGGTGACTACAAAGACTTAATCCCCGTAATTATAACTTTGAAAGTAAACATGATTTTGTAAAATACTTTGATAAAAAGAGAATGACTCACATTGCAGATTTATATGAGCAGAGCTTAGCCTACTGATTAGCCTTTTAACCTAAATTTAATAACATGCATACGAACTCGGTTAGTAACTAATACAGCATTTACGATAACTCACGAGATTAAAACCTTCACAACAAATGACAAAGTGCGATACTTAAACATCCATCGAATTAACGACGAATGACAAAGCATAAACCCTAATGTGGGCAGCACTTAAACATCCATTGGATAGTTTAATCGATCGGACATTGAATCGTATCAGCGATCGAGTTAATACCCGGTATCAGAGCAGCGCCTCACTATTAATATATGAAATTTTGAGCTTTAGAGCAGTAGAAAGTTGTTTTTGCGTTTGGATTTCGACACCAGTGGACTGTGCATGCAACAATGTATTTATAGCTGAAATTAAGGCCCTTGATTGGTCATCGGTAGGTTAGCCAGCTGGTCACTACGTGGATCCGGAACACTTATCCGGTCAAACATGTGTTGACGCGGCCCGCGTAAGACATGTCTTGTCTTTTACGCGGCCCGCCTGAGACCCATAATTTTGTTTTTGTTGATTTTTAATATGGTTTAGGGTTTCAGGGGTCCGGGTTTATAATTACGGGTATTTCTACGAAAATTTTGAGAGTCCTTACATTCTCCCCACCTTATTTAAAATCTCGTCCCCGAGATTTATTGGAATAAGTGAGGATACTTTCGCTTCATCTCTGATTCCAGCTCCCAAGTGTATTCAGGTCCTCTCTTTGAATCCCACTTGACTTTGGCAAGTACTAACTGTTTGTGTTTGAGAAACTTCACCTTTCTGTCTTCTATTTGAAGAGGTTTCTCAACAAATTTTAACTTTTCGTTTACCTCTATATCTTGGAGAGGTACTACTAAAGATTCGTCTAATAGGCATTTCTTGAGGTTGGATACATGAAATACGTCATGTACTCCAGCTAACTCTTCTGGTAGTTGTAAACGATAAGAAATTGGTCCTATACGTTGGATTACTGGAAATGGTCCTACGTACCTTGGACTCAGCTTTCCTTTCTTACCGAATCGAACTACTCCTTTCCAAGGAGAAACTTTTAAAAGTACTTTATCTCTGACTTGAAATTCCAACGGCTTCCGTCTATTATCTACATAACTCTTCTGGCGATCTCGAGCCGTCTTCAGTCTTTCCTTGATTTGAGTAATTTTGTCGGTCGTCTCTTGCACTATTTCAGGACCTGACAATTGACTTTCTCCTATTTCTGCCCGGCAAACTGGAGTTCTACACTTTCGTCCATACAGTGCTTCGAATGGGGCAGTTTCGATGCTTGAATGATAACTATTGTTATAGGAGAATTCAATCAAAGGTAAGTGGTCGTCCCAATTTCCACCAAAATCAATTACACATGCTTGAAGCATGTCTTCCAGGGTTTGTATAATCCTTTTACTTTGCCCATCTGTTTGTGGATGATATGCAGTACTCAGATTTAGTCGAGTTCCCATTGCTTGCTGGAAACTTGTCCAGAAATGAGAAGTGAAACGACTATCTCTATCCGATACAATGGAGAGTGGAACTCCATGTAAGGATACTACTTCATCCACATATAATTTGGCTAACCTTTCCATGCTAAAGGTTTCTTTCATAGGTAGAAAGTGAGTTGATTTGGTTAATCGATCCACAATTACCCAAATTACATCATTACCTTTTCTGGTTTTGGGTAACTTAGTAACAAAATCCATTGTTATGAGTTCCCATTTCCATACAGGCATTTCTAATTGTTGTAGTAGACCTGAAGGTTTCTGGTGTTCTGCCTTAACTTGTGAACAAGTAAGACATTTAGAAACATATCGAGCTATGTCCTTTTTCATTCCTATCCACCAAAAGTTATTTCTTAAATCTTGGTACATCTTATTGTTTCCAGGGTGCATGGTATACCTAGATTTATGGGCTTCTTCTAATATCTTATGTCTTAAATCTCCTTGCTTAGGTACCCAAATCCTTTTCTTGTGGAATCTCCAAATTTCATCAGCTCCTTGTTCTAATTCTTTTATTCGTCCTTTCATTCCTTCAGCATCATCCTTGATTGTTGTAGCTTGAACATTCTTCAATTGTTCCATTAAATCTAATTGTAGATTTAACCTGAGAGCACGAACTCGCTTTTGCTTTTCATGATACTTAATAAAAGACGGGTAAAGTACCGTTAGTGGTAAAATTAAGGTGGAAAATATTAGGATTTATATAACTAAATCTAATATTTAATAAAAAAAAGAGAATGCTTTTGGGAAATAAAGTTTATAGAAGGCCCGAGTTAACGGGACTTAAAATAAACTTGGTCATAACTTCCCCAAACCCACCAAGTTAACTAGGAATATTTAACCTAGTTAATAAGTGGGAATATAGTTAAAAATAAGTACGTTGTGGCCTACTTAATAACGAACCAAACACGAGGGGTTAAAGCGGGATAACTAGAAAAGTTATTTAGTTAAATCAAATACAAACACACATACACAGTGTGTGTTCTGGATCGAGCTCAGGGGGCTCCCATGGAGCCAAAAACCCTAATCCACATATAATCATCAATTTGAAGGATCAAATGAAGCCCAAATTCACAACCGAACGTGAATTAATGATCACCCGAACAAGAGGATCATAAGGTATGTAAAATCTTGATGTTTGGTGAAGTTGTAAGAATTTGATAATCATCCTAATCGCGAATTAGGCATGGATTAGAGACGCTATGGCTAGAATAGTGATGTATACTTGCTTAGGAACGAAACCCTAAGTGAAAATCATACATAACATGCTATGGATTGATGGATTTGGTGAATCAACACACTTAGATAAGTGGGTTTTGATGTTATGATGAAATAGATGATATAGATATGCTTAGAATCAACATGCATGATAACGAATAGAAGGTGTTTGATTAAACCATGAAATTGGGTACAAGATCATACTTCTCACTAAATGGGTTTTTGTATGATATAAAAGAATTGATGTTAAGATTGTGATATAGATGCTTGAAATCATGTTACCTAGTAGTTAGTGTGTAAAATTTGATTTCGTTAAGAGTTCGGATGAAATGCCTAGGTGAAATTCAATAAACCAAATGTGCATTGAATAAGTTGATAAGTCGATTGACTTTAAAAAGTCAAACCGACCAAGTATATGATCGAATGATAAATTTGATATAAGAAGCGTAGGATGGAATAGTCGTAAATGGCTATGACTAACCTAACCGTCTTACAATTACAATGATAGTTTGACGCTTGGCAAGCTAGGTGAAAGCTTGGGGAAGGAAGCGGGTCAAACGAATCAAGAACGAAGGAAAAGCATAATTCGGATGCAAGGTAAGTATGGCTTACACTAGTCTTATATTTTAGAATATTCTCTTATCGTATTAGTTACGAATAAGATAAATACATAGTTGAGGTATGATGTTTCGGCATGTAGACGTACGGAACAAGATAGTCGAGCATGACAAGAAACCATGTTGAGGGTTTAAAAGGAGTTAAATCGGTAATTCGATCATTTTATGACAAATGGAAAATGAACTTTTAAATGGTTACCTTATAGGGTAAACCAAAACAAACAATAAGGGTAAAACGGTAAATTGGTCACGCGTCGACCATAACTATTGGTTTTAAAAGACACTTATGAAGTAAGCCTTAATAGGCCGGAAAGTGTTAAGAAATGAATTATAAGTAAAACGACCGCACGATGTAAATCGGAGCGAGTCATATAGTCGAGATGAAAATACATGTCATCTCGCTAATATAATCGGTCATTTAGACCAAACGGGTCAAAGGGTGAAGATACCACCTTTTGATAATAGCGACTAATGATTCTTGTCGAGTTATATGATTTCAGGAATAAATGTAGAAATGATATTTGCATCGCTATTATTTAGCGAATATTATAGCAAGGCATTAAAACAGGTCAATACATTGACCCGAGCCAGGTATGTGTAATAGAGTAATTATTCATTTAGAACGTAAGGTTCAATGAGCATTAAATGAAGTCTTAGATAGACAATGGGTTACTTAAATGAGTAAACCAAATGTTTTAAAAGAGGGTCGTGGCATTTCGAAAAGCATAATGACTTTTCGAACAAGATCATAACTGAAAAGAAAAATTATGGGTCAAACATGCTCTCAAAAGACCTTGTCGTAATTGAAAGACTAAAAAGGACCAAAACGCCCTTGTTAGCTAATTTGAACAAACAACCTTTAAAGGTTGTTTGGAAACGAGTTTTATGATTAAGTAAATACTTAGAATAAGTATAGAAGCTGAAAGAGGTATTATATTAGTCAAATGGCACTATTTGAGTTTTTGCCGTAAAATAATGATTCGAGAGGTAAAATTTGGTTTATATAAATCACCACATTAAACCCACCATAAATAGAGTTGTGGTGGGAGATTATAGGATAAGAAATGTGGTGATGGAATGCTAGAAGCAATCGAAAGCGATAAAAGGCTCAAAAGTGCTTAAATACCCTTAACGGGTCAAAATAAGTATACGAGCGAAAACAGGTTTAAATTGTGTAATAAACCTGTGATTAGAACCTAAAATGGTAGGTAACATTAATTTGAAGTGTATGTGATATAGGAATCAAACAAATACGTTTGTTTGATAAAATGCATAAACGGGTTAAAATTCGGTAAAAAGGTAACGAGTCGAAGGCTTAGAAGTCTAAAAATTTATTATGTTGGATGTTGGATTTTCACTCCATATGATAAAGAATTAAATTACGGACGCGTAGGAAAAAGAATCGCGTGAAACGGATCAATAACGAAGAAGTTATGGCCGTTTCCGTAAAAACTAGTATTGCTGAAAAATGCAGGACCCAGCTCCAGAGCTGCTGGAAAACGGTCTCCCTCGCATGGCGTGAGGGAGCAACTGGGTGCCTTCGCGTGGCGTGAAAGAGCACTGTTTTAGCGAAAACAATTTATTTTAATCTGTTTCGCTTCCCGAACTCGTTTAAATACGTTTTAAGTTACGTTTGACTAATCCAACTCATGTTTTATGAGTTTCTGGTATAATTTTAGCACCGGAGGACGATCAAGCACAACGAAGAACCGAACACGATCAAGAAATAAGCTTCCGCACTATGTATCGTTGGTATGTTAAATGACGAACTCACAGATGTTATGTTATATAGTTTTAATTCTGTAAATAAAGCCTAATGAAACCCGTATTTTCAATGTACTTGAAATCATAATTACCCGTTTATTTTCGTAATCTATACGAAAACAGTTAAATAATAATAAGGGTGTTACACCGTTCCAGTGTCTGGGGAGCTTTTTACCCTCCGCGTCGGCCAGTTTATAGGATCCACCTTTGTGTGTTTCAAGAATTGTGTATGACCCTTCCCACTTTGGGCCAAGTTTTCCTTGGTTCTCTTTTTTGCTAGCCTCATTGTTTCTAAGTACGAGGTCTCCTGGCTTGAAGCGTTCATGCTTGACTCTTGTGTTGTAATAAGCTTCCATCCTTTGTTTGTACTTTGCTTCTTGAATAGCAGCTTGATCGCGTGTTTCTTCGAGGAGTTGCAAGTTAAACATGGTCTCTTTGTTGTTTGCTTCGGGATCCATGTTGAGTGTTCTTTGAGTCACAACTCCTATTTCAGCTGGAATCACGGCTTCTGATCCGAACACCAAGCTGTAAGGTGTTCTTTTGTGGCTTGTTTTTTCCGTTGTTCGTATAGCCCATAGAACATTTGGCAATTATTCGAGCCAATTGTTTTCATGCATTCCCAATCGGGTCTTGATTCCTTCAACAGTGCTGTGATTCATTCTTTCAACTTGGCCATTGGATTGTGGGTATGCAACTGAGCTGAAAACCTGAGTTATTCTGAATTCCTTGCACCAGGTGCTAAAAGGCTTCTCAGCAAATTGTTTCCCATTATCCGTGACCAAGACTCCCGGTAGCCCGAATCAACAAATGATGTTTTCCCAAACGAAGTCAATGACTTGCTTACTCGTGATTTTTGCAAGTGGTTTGACTTCAGGCCACTTGGTAAAGTAATCAATGGCCACCAATAAAAATTTTACTCCACCCTTGGCTGGTGGGAATGGACCAACAATATCCATTCCTCATTTGTGAAATGGCCAGGCTGAAGATATCGGGACAAGGTCATGTTTGGGACTCTTGGGCACCAGTGCATGTATTTGACAAGCTTCACATTTTCTTAATTGTTCGGTGGTGTCTCGGTGCATGGAAGGCCAAAAATACCCGAGATTCATCAGTTTAGCAACCACCGTCCTTGCTCCAAAATGAGCTCCACATATCCCCTCATGAACCTCTTTGACCAGGTATTGGCTTTGTTCCGGGCCAACACATCTTAGTAACGGTGCAAGGTAACCCTTCTTGTAAAGGATTTCACCTTGCAACACATACTTCCTAGATTTAATTCTAACCCTTTCAGCCTTTGTTTGGTCACCGGGTAACTCACCATTTTTGAGGAATTTCTTGATAGGAGTCATCCAATTGGGGCCTTCTTCGGTGATTACATCTTGAACCTCTAATTCTTGAATTGAGGGAGTTTTCAACACCTCCATCAATATCTTTTGGTAAGATGGGCATAGGTGAGAGCGGCAAGTTTGCTCAAGGCATTGGCTCTCTTGTTTTGAGATCTTGGGACTTGTTTGATGGTACATGCTTAGAATGTGTTCATCAATTCCTTGGACTTTTCTTTATACCTCTTCATGTTGGGCTCTTTTGCAACATAATTGTCATTGACTTGGCTTGACACAAGCAACGAGTCCGTGAAGACCTGAAGCTTTTGAACCTTCATTTCTTTAGCTAACCTCAAACTAGCTATCAATGCTTCGTATTCAGCTTCATTGTTCGTGGTCTGAAATTCAAATCGAAGAGCGTATGTAAATTCCAGACCTTCAGGGTTGATTAAAATGAGCCCTGCTCCTGACCCTTCAACGCTTAAAGCTCCATCGGTGAATAGCTTCCAGGCTTCAGGGTCAGAAGGTCCAGCTGTAGTTGTATTGACTTCCGTGACGGCTTGCTTTGGGACTTCCACAATGAAGTCGGCCAAGACTTGGGCTTTGATAGTTTTTCTTGGGACATAGGTGATTTTGTGTTCACCTAGTTCCACAGCCCATTTGGCTAACCGTCCTGAATTTTCTGGTTTTTCAAGCACACTCTTGATGGGTTGGTCGGTGACCACTTGTATCGGGTGTGCTTGGAAATACCTTCGAAGCCATCTAGCCGTTTGGATTAGGGCTAGAGCAAGTTTTTCCAGAGGAGAATACTTGATCTCTGCCAATTTTAAAGTTTTGCTGAAGAAATAGACGGGTACCTGAACTTTGTCTCGTTCGATGGTTAAAACCGCGCTTATTGCTTCTTCCGCAACCGAGAGGTAGACAGAGATCAGCTCTACTGTTTCCGGGCTACAATATCTGGAAATGAAGCCAGGTGTTGTTTCATCTGGTTGAAAGCTTCTTCTGATTCTTCAGTCCACTTAAAATCTTTTTTGTCAGAACACCCTTTAAGCGTTTTAAAGAAGGGTAAGGATTTTTCAGCCAGTTTTGAGGTAAAACGCTTCAGAGCTGCAAGCTTTCCATTCAAACTTTCCACTTCCTTTTTGCTTCCAGGAGGTTTGGTTTCAAGCACAGCTTTGACTTTGTTTGGATTGGCTTTGATACTTTGCTTTCCCACAATATGCCCCAGAAATTTTCCTTATGTCAAACCCAACGAACATTTCTCAAGGTTGAGTTTCATGTTGACTTTTCTTAGGTTTTGGAAAGTTTCTTGTATGCCGTCAAGCATTTGGTATTCTGTTTTGCTTTTGGTTACCAAATCATCGACATATGCTTCCATGTTTTTGCCAATTTGACTAGCAAAAGCTTTGTCAACTAGGCGTTGGTAAGTTACACCCGCATTCTTGAGGCCAAAAGGCATCTTTTGATAGCAAAAGATACCCTTATCTGTGTGAAAAGCGGTCTTCTCTTCTTCCTCTTTTTTCATAATGATTTGATGGTAACCCTTGTAGGCATCAAGGAAACACTTGAAAGGGTAACCAGTAAGAGAGTCAACTTTGAGATCAAACTCCGGTAAAGGGTAGCACTCTTTTGGGCACGCCTTGTTCAAGTCCTTGAAGTCGATGCACATTCTCCAAGAGTTGTCGGGATTTCAACCATAACTGGGTTTGCAACCCATGATTGATACTTGACTTCCCGGAGAATTCCAGCTAGGACAAGCTTTTCTACTTCTTGGCATGCTGCCAAGCTTCTTTCGGGTGCTAGACTTCGTTTTTGTTTTGGACAACAAGCTTGACATCAGGTGGTATCCTTAGCTCGTGCTCAGCAATGCTTCGAGGGATACCCGTCATGTCCTCCGGGCACCAAGCAAAGACATCGCTATAGTGTACCAGCTGCTTTTCAAGGTATGAGAGGGTTTCTTGAGAGAGGTTTGTATTAACCCTTATCCTTTGTTCAGGATAATTGGGGTTTATGATCAGCCCTTACTTTTCATCTTCATTATTGGGGCTTTCCTCTTTAACTATGTAAGCCTCTTAAGTGGGTTGGAGGGTCGCAATCCCTCTCTTGATGGGAAATTTCACGGTGCCGTGACCAACTGAAACTGCCATGTAGAATGCACAATGCCCTGGCCTTCCTATGATGACATCATAGTTGGAGGGTATATTGATAACCACGAAAGTAAGAGGTTGAACCCTTTCCATCTTGCCTTCACTGAAACGGATCAAGGGTTAGTTTCCCTAAAGGCTTGAGGGGTATGTCGGCAATACCATTTATAGAGGTCCCGGACAGTTGAAGCTTTGAACGTTCCTCATTACTCAAACGATTGAAAAACTTTCAAACATGATTTCAGTAGTTGTACCAGTGTCTATATAGGCTTTGCTTGTCTTCAGTGTACCCACAGTTACTTCAACTACCAGGGGTTGAAGAGTGGATCCTTTTTTGTCGGTGGGAAACAGACGCACTAAAGCTCCCAAGCTTCCAACCATTGTCTTTTGTGGGAAACCTTTTCATCGAG
The DNA here is from genome assembly GCA_030545235.1 of Helianthus tuberosus. Lineage (NCBI taxonomy): Eukaryota > Viridiplantae > Streptophyta > Magnoliopsida > Asterales > Asteraceae > Helianthus > Helianthus tuberosus. Next base: position 36,085,941 of record CM060355.1, on the reverse strand, counting down.
AACCACCATGTTAACCTCCTTGTTTTTACCTTCAGCTATCTTGTCCCTCACCCCCTTCACCAAGTGGGCTAGTTCCCCGGACTTGACAGCCTCCTCAATTCACTTTTTGAGTTGAAAGCAATCGTTAGTATGGTGACCCTTTTCCTTATGAAATTCACAGAACTGGGTGGAATTTTCATTCCTTTTACTCTTGGGCAGAGGTCGAGGAGGTCGGAAGCTTTGTTTCACCTCCTCTGTAGCAAGGATCTCCTGTGGGGTTTTTGTAAGAGCTGTAAAGTTTACGGTCTTTTCCCTGCTCAGAGGGTTCCGACCTTCAGGCCTTCTTGCTCTGAGCTCCTGGGCGCCTATCATAGGGATGAAAATTCCCTTTCTTTCTAGCAGGGCTGCTACCTCACCAGCTAGGTCCCCTTTTCCTCTGCTCCTTTATGTCTACAGCCTCCTCTCCCCTAATGTGGGCTTCGGCCCTTTCGAGAGCTTCTTCCAAGGTCTTTGGTAGGGACTTGTTGAAATCCCTTGTAAGGTATTTGGAGGTAATGGCGTTCATAAAACCGGCCACTCTCATCTTTTGATTTGCCCCCACATACGTCAGACCTTCCTTTTTATACCTTTCTATGAACTCTCGAAGGCTCTCATCGTCTCTTTGTTTTATCTGAAAAATCACCGTGGCATCTTTAACGTACCGCCTCTGCTGTGAGAAATTGGCTAGGAACCCTTTACTCAGGTTATCGAAGCTTCGAACGCTTCTGGCTGGCAGGTCGTTAAACCATATTCTGGTTGACCATAACAACCCTCCAAAATATTTCCGACACCCTAAAAATATTTAAAATACCCTAATATATCCTAAAATACACCCCGTATGCGAAAACGGACCCCGAATACCTTTATTTTTGTAAAAATTAAACAAAAACAAGAAAAATAGGTCTCTTGCGGGGCGCGTAAGCCACCCCCTTGACCTACGTGGGCCGCGACAACTCATATCTCAGGCGAACTCCCATGCCGCCACATGTCCCAGTCGTGTCTTGCCTAGTGTGCGACTCAGCAACCCTAGGGCCTACCCTAGGGAGCCTCGCGGGCCGCGTAGCCCCTTGCTACACTTTACGTGGGCCGTGTAAAACTCGAAATCAGGCCCTATATAAGGAGGGCATCAGCAGTTCAGTCGAATCGTTCATTTCCTTTTTCTCTCTCGAGTTTCTTTATAGTAGAAGCAATTCTCGGGTATAATATCCCCCTAAATAACGAAGTTCTGCTACGTTGTAAGTATCATAACCCCAACTACGTATTAGATACGCTCCCCGATTGATCCAAGGTTCCGTAACGGCTGTCGTGGTTCTGCCCGACGTAGTCGTTGGAATGTCGTCTCGGGGAGGGTATCATTAATATAAATAATGGGTTATTATACTAACATGTGTGCATTTGTGTAAATTATAGATAATCACCAGGAAACTCTTACAGAAAATCTAAGACAGCAATGTGAGTAATCTCCTTTTTTGTAAATTGTTTTTGCAAAACCTCACGTAATTAATAATATATTAAACAGTGATTGAGTATTTGTATTCTACAATTATCGTCGGTATGTTGGGGTTTTGTATACAAAATTTGTTACTACCTTGCGAGGAGTAACATGACCACAAGTCGGGTTGACAGTACCATGGGTGGTAATTGATTAGATAGAAACAAATGTAATTGCGCGACCGCCCTCAATACTGTACAATGGTTTTTACTAAACTTGATTAAAATGGGATTCACTCGCCAGTATTTCCCACTGACAAATGTTTTTAAACGTGTTTCAGGTTACAAAATGTGAAAACCAAATAGAAGCCAGCTGGACAGCACTGAAAGCTTGGGAAAATGGCTATAAAGTTACCTAAAATGAATAGATGTTTTATTTAAATAAAATAGGGTTTTATCCCTATGAAAATGTGTGTACTTAAAACTTGGGAATTTCCCATGCGTTTAATATTATAAAAGCGTGGTATTTTACTCTGATAAAAATATTTCCTAACTACGATCCTGATGTAATTTCCGCTGCCAAATTGACAAACCCAGATACCACCAAAACTGGCTCGTGGCCGCCCGTTCCCGGAAGATAGGGATCGGGGGTTGAGACAGAAGGTGGTATCAGAGCTAAGCCACAGAAGTGTTCTGCTGACACCAAGATATTATTTAAAGTGTTAGGAAATAAATTACGGAAATACGTGCATATCTGTATTTTATTGTTATGTGTTATTTGACTATTTGTTAGTTTATAGTATGAGTGATCAAGGACCATCCGACGCGTATCGTCAGTTGTCCAGCTCACCTAGGAGCGAAGGCACCTCTTCACAGCATGCCCTCTCAGGGTATTCTGCTGATGATGAAGAAGGTATATTCGTGTTTAAGGCTCATTCTGAAGAGCCATTCCCTCAGAAAAAGAGAGGAGGGTTCAGTAAGGGAGCACATGAGCGTAGGAAGAGAATGAAAAAGTTACAAGAACAACGAGTGCTAGCAGTAGCTAAAAGAGAAACCGGTGCCCACACCCAAGATATGCTTAATTGGAGTTTAGCAAACTTCCATATTTTAGCAACCACATCTACCGACCCTAACCTGGATCAACTGATAGCACCCCAACCATTACAGCCAATGGAGATAGAAAATAACCCAGAAAATCAAGTCGAAATGCATGATTTTAATCCAGAGGAGATACCTAGGGTACCAACACCCAATCCCTTAGACCAAGACTACGATCCGTGGTTTGATGATCATAGGGACTATGTGCAACGCTACCACCTGACAGATCTACCCATGCCAAACCTAGCAGCTTACCCTGGTCTGGACCCTCTAGATCCCTACTATGATAATGATGAATACATTAGGGAAATCTTAGAGAATCCATATCCTCAGGAAGAACCCATGCCACGGTACCCAGATCCAGTACCAGCACCTACACCCCCAATGAGTGCAGAAAATGTGCAAGAGCTCCGAACTTTCGGAGAAGAGATTTTAGAAAGTAGTGAGAGAATGAGGCATGTAGGAGAACGACTCGTCTGGAAGTACGACGAGCGTCATATGGATTTCTGGATGAATCCATATCAGCGAAGGAAATGGTGGAGGTAGTAGTAGTAATAATATTAATAATAATAATAATAATAATAATAATAATATATAATATGTGAGTACGAAAAAAAATCATAACTATAGATGCCTACTAATAGTGTAATTTCGATTTCAGTTGTATTGTAGTTTTAATTTCCAGTTCTGATTTGTAGTAGATGCATACTATATATAAGAAAGAGTAAGTCGCAATGATCGACGCTTTTGACCAAAATGCGTATTATGTGATTGGTTATATTAAATATTACCTTGTGATATTAATACGTGATAATTGTTTAAAAATTCAGATGGCCGACCCAGCGAATCAAGAGAAGCTAGATAACAACCCGGAAAACCAGAATGACAATAATCTGAATAACGATAACAATGGAAATCCAGTGGATAAGAATGCCATCCAACACATAGTGGCCCAAGGAATAATAGATGCGATGCCATATATTATTCAGACATTTAGGGACGCTGATAATAAAAGTAAACATAGTAGTAAGCGACCAACTGAACCTGAAAACAGCGTAAATAATGGACCCATACTTCAAGTGCCCATTCCCAAAAGAAGAAGAACCATACCTTATGGTTGTTCTTATAAAGAATTCTGGTCTTGTAAACCAATTGAATTCTCGGACAATGAAGGAGCCATTGCAGTCTTACGCTGGATAGAAAAGACTGGGGCAGTCTTAAGAATAAGCAAATGTGCGGAAGAGGATAAGATAATGTTTGCTTCTAATTTGTTTAAGAATTCAGCATTAGAATGGTGGAACACTATCCTCCAGTCTAGGGGAAGTGATAGGGTTTACAACATGGAATTGGAGGAATTTAAAAACATGGTAGAAAGGAAATTCTGCCCTCCCAATGAAAAGGAACTGATAGCCAATAAATTCCTAAACCTTAGAATGACTGGAGTAGATAGTAAGGGGTACACTACGTTATTCTTTGAATATGCTAGAATAGTGCCAACCCTTGCATCACCAGAACCCGTATTAATCTCCCGTTACATTTGGGGATTAATTGGTGAGATAAGACATGTAGTCAAGGCAGCTAGACCACAAACCATAGAAGAAGCTGTAGAACTAGCAAATACCTTGACAGATGAATTAGTACGTACACGGGAAGAGGATCAATGGAAGAACCTAGCTCAAAGGCTTACCCAAGAATTTCGCTACGGTAATACCAACCGTGGGAAAAATGTAGGTTCTACCTTTGCACCCTACTGCAAGGCTTGCAAGAAGAAGCATTCGGGAAAATGCTCCACTTATTGCAATTTCTGCAAGATGCCAGGGCACAAGGAAGAAGATTGCATGAGGAAACCTATAATGGAATGTGCTTCAACTGTGGAGAAAAAGGACGCATCAGGCCAAATTGTCCGAAACTAGTTCCAGCCATGGGCAATAAGAACACCAAAAATGCTAGAGCATTTGTTCTGACTGCAAATGAAGCCAAAATGATTCCGAACGTGATAGCCGGTACGTTTTTAGTTAATGATGTTTTTGCTAAAGTATTATTTGACTCTGGTGCGAACCAAAGTTTTATTAATACTTCATTTTTCAAATTACTCAATCAACCATTAACTAAACTCCCACAAGAATGTCTAGTAGAAACAGCGAATGGAGAAACCGGTAGGATTTCTGAAATCTTGCAGGAAGCAAGAATAAAATTTTTAAATCAGAAGTTTATTGCAAACCTTTACCCAATGAATCTGGCAGGATTTGATGTTGTATTAGGAATGGATTGGTTAATAACCAATAAAGCCAGTATTTTATGTGATCAAAAGTCAATTCAAGTAAATTCACCAAAGGGTGAAAAGATCACAATTAAAGGAGATAAACCATTCAGATCCACAAAATTCATCTCTGTGATGAAAACAGCAAGTTATATAAGAAAAGGATCATTAGCGTACTTGATTTCTATAATCACTAACACTAAAGGAAAGGAATTAAAAGATATTCCAGTAGTATCTCAGTTTTCAGATGTATTTCCAGACGAGTTACCAGGACTACCGCCAGACAGAGAAGTTGAATTCAGAATCCACCTACTACCAGGGACAGCACCAATTGCCAAGGCACCTTACCATTTGGCACCTGATACGTGGTCAAAAACCGGTGCTTGTAATTGCTTAATTTGATGTTATTACACAAGTTTTAGTTTCGAATGGCCTACTTTTGATTAGATGTGTATTTTGCAGGTCTAGCGGAGTTAAAGGAGCTTTTCGGGAGCTTTACGGGTCACCGGGATGAAAAACGAACCACCGGGAAGCGAAATGGATCAACCGGAAACAAGGAACGCGAAAAACAGAAAAGACAGTTTCTGGGCACCGTCGCCGACGCACACATGAGCCGTCGCCGACGGTCGTTGTATATGTGCGTCGCCAGAAAGTCCGTAGACAACAAGTTTGGCCATCGGGGTTTTTTGAAGAAACACACACCGTCGCCGACGGGGCATCAGGCCGTCGGCGACGGCTTCCCAAACTTGACAACGCGAATTTCGACTCCTTTGGTCTTGGAACGAATGAAAGGAGGGTTGTTGGCTATTATTCGGGAGTTACACAATATTTTCAAGTTTGAAAGACATCTTGGAGCCAAGACTCATCATCGATCATCTACCATTCCATCCAACATCATCTCCAGCATCCGAATCATCATCCGAATCACAATCACAAACCCTAATCCATCACCATTCCATTAATCTCTCAACTCACCATTACCAACCATCCACAACCCTAACCATTCATCCAATCATCCATCTTCAAGCTTCACGATGATCCAATTCAAGCTTTCTACATCCAGTGATCAAGTTTCTTCGATCATGCTCGGCTAATTTCTTGGAGGTTTCACCCCGGTGTAGGTTTTTGTAAGTCTAGGGTTTTAACATTGTTCTTGGATTGATTTGTGACAAATTGCTTTTTGATTTGAAGCTTATAACAATTGTCTTGCATTTGTATTGAATTCATAAATTGTCGAGTGAAGATTAAATTTGACTTTATGAAATGTTTATGTGCAATTATGCCTTGTCTAGGTTAAAGTTTACATGTTCTTGGTAAAGAAGTGCATTGTGGTCCGTTCTTTATAACGTTGATAACTCTTGGCACCTAAGTCGTGTAACACTAAATTCGTTAATCACTTTTGCAATTGAATCAATTCTAAAACGTGTAGAAATCCTAGGAATGCAACTACCGAACCGGGTGTGAGCCTTGTTTTCTTATTATTGTTCAATCAATCAATTTTAATTCTTGCAATTTGTTAATCACTAGTAGTTAATTCATTCAATCATTTTAGTAATTCTAATTCACATCTTTCAATTAAACAAAAATACAAAAATATATCATAGCAAGCTTCATAAGTGTGACATCTTTTCATAATTCAATCGAATCCATTCGCAAACCACATACTCTTCGTGGTTCTACCCCTTACTACCACTAGCTATTTGTTAAGGGTAATTTGGGTAAATAAATATTATCTTTGACCGGAGCGCGACACTCCGATCAAATTTTGGCGCCGTTGCCGGGGAGTGCGTGCGCTTTGTGTTTGGATTATTGTTTGAATTTCGTGATTATCTGTTTAAGTTGTTTAGTTTCTTTTTGTACTTTGTCTTTTTCCTTGTTACGCGGGGTGTGTTACTTGTGCAGGTTACAGGTAGTGTATGCATACGCGAAACTCCGGGAGGACTTCACCTTTAGTCTACGAACCGGAAATCGAAAGAGTTGCAAGAAGAAACCTAGCAAGCCGGTTAGAAGCAACTCTTGCTTCTAATCAAACCAACCAAACACCACAACTCACACCGACCATTGAAACCGATTCAATGGCAAACCAAAACTCCAATCACCCAAACCTCAACCAAAACCAATTCCAATCCCGAGGAACCTTTTACCCCGCTCAAAATGTTCAACCCATGCCTCAAGAGCGACCGGGTGGTAACAACAACAATGGACCACCCACACCACCTTTCCAAAACCAAAATCCCAATAACACCCAACGAACACCCCAACAACAAAACCTTCATCGACACAATTCCCTACCCATCAATCTTGATGACCGGAATGTCAATTCCGATCGTAGAGGTAATCGAGATCGTGGCAATCCCGCGAACGAAGATCCCTTCTTCAACATAGACGATTTGAGGAATGCCATCCCCGATGACGAACCATATAGTGTTCCCGGTTATCAATCAACGGAACATGTGAGCATACATACGGAAAATTCGGACGATGGGGGATATTATGATGATCGGGTTAATGACGAGGAAGATTGGGGATACGTGAATAGGGGAAATGTCTACAATGCGAGAGGCTTTGAAGATGACGAGTTCGGCTATCAAAATGCCAACTTTGTGGGGGATGATGATTATGGGTACGGGAACGTGAGAAATGATGGTTATGGAAACAACCGTCAACCACGAAACAATAACCAACGGAACCGAGATGATGGGTTTTACAATAACAACAATGGTAACCCTAATCGGATTCCTCGTTTCGTGGGAGGTGGTAACCAAAGAGGCAACCAAGGTAGAAATCAAGGTGGGGATAGAGACAATCGAAGACCGGTCGATCAAGAGTTTAATGGTCCACAACGTCGTCAACAACCTCCACAGGGAGTGAATGACCGTTTCCGACCGGTGGTCACCGAGAATCATTCACCGATTGTGTGCGAAAGAAGAATGTTCGATTGTAAACCGCATTACATCAATATACTTCCCCATTTCAACGGGAGGTCTAATGATGAACCGTATACACACTTGGCGGAATTTTCATCGATATGCAACACGATTGGGGGGCACAATTTTGCACTAGAGGAGGTCAAACTTCGCTTGTTCCAATTTTCGTTGAAAGACAAGGCAAAACAATGGTTTCTCACACTTCCGGCGAATAGCATCCGGACATGGGGAGAGATTCTTTTTAGATGAATACTATTCGATGGCGAAGACCGACGACGCTAGGGATGAAATAAGGTCATTTCGGCAATTATCGAGTGAACCGTTACATGAAGCATTCACCCGATTCAAAGAATTGATGCGGAGATGCCCACATCACCAAATAGAAAAGTGGGAATTGGTGAAGTGCTTTGTACGTGGTTTGGATGACGCGACATGGAACCGCCTTGAATCAACGAGCAACGGGACTCTCTTGAGCAATCATGAGGATGATGATTGGGAGTTTTTGGAGCGGATGTGCAAACGGTCAAAAGAGAAGGAATCGGCCGATAGAGCTAAGAAACATCCAGTTTCCCGGTCACTTCCCGATCTTGATTCTAAGGATTGAATCTCCACCTTAGAACGGGAAATGGCTCGTATGAAGAAGAAGGAAGTGAATGCGGTACAATTCGCGGTATCTGAAGAGTGTGGAGATATTGGGCATAAAACCGAGCAATGTCCAACGGGGTCGAGTGACTACACCGAGGAGGTAAACCAAGTGTATGAGGATCGAAAGCAATATAACATGAACTCCAACACTTACCATCCGGGCTTGAGAAATCACCCTAATTTCCGGTATGGTAATGCCTCGAATCAAATGAACCCGAATTCAATCGGGTAATCAAGGTGGTCAAGTTGGGTCCTCGTACAACAATCGTCAAGGTGGTAACCAAGGGGGGTTACCAAAGGAATTACAATCAAGGGGGTAACCAAGGGTATCAAAACCGTGAAGGTAATTATCAACGTGGTTACAACCAAGGCGGAAATGGGGGTAGTGCTTCTAACTCCCAAGGTGATGATTCGATTAATTCGAAATTTGATGCTATTATGAATGTTGTGAGTACTCTTACCAATTCACACCACGAGTTCAAAGCCGAAGTGAGGAAAGAGTTTGAAGTGAGGGATAAGTCTCAAAAGGCATTAGAGAAGCAAGTGGGGCAACTTGCTCAAGAGATGGCTCAAATTCATGGAAGTGGAGGAGGACTTCCAAGTGACACTACGGTGAACCCTAACCATCAAGGGTCTAACTCGAAGAACACACGTGAGGTACCAAAAAATAAAATTTCTTTACGTAGTGTTCGAGTCATAGATAATGGTGTTGAGCCACCACCACCCGAGTTTGTTGAAGGGGTGGTGGAAGATGCGAGTGATTATGAAGGTAATAACGGTCAAACGAGTAAAAATAAAAATGATTCAAAAATTAATAAAAATACACCCGTTGTGATCGTTCCCGTTCCAAAGGCTAAGGAAAAGGGTGTGGAGGTTAATATCGCCCCTTATCCCAAAGCTCTCTTGGGACCATCTAAGAAAGTGGTAAACAAACGAGGCCCACAACAAGAAGAGATGTGGGAAATTTTTAAACAAGTCAAAATCAATTTACCACTTCTAGATGCAATTAAGCAAGTACCTTCATATGCTAAATACTTGAAGGATTTATGCACCCAAAAGCGGACTCACAAGTTTCCTAAGAAACTAGATTTGACTGAAAATGTGAGTTCGATTCTTTCGGGTGCACTTCCACCAAAACTTCAAGATCCGGGGGCGCCCATTATTTCAATACAAGTCGGGGAATTTAAGATGACACAGGCACTTTTGGATCTTGGGGCAAGTGTGAGTATCTTGCCGGGTAGTTTATATGACCAATATGATTTTGGTCCACTTCAAGTATCTAACACCACCGTGGTGTTAGCTGATTTAACCCCTAAACTACCCCGTGGGATAGTCACGGATGTAATAGTTAAGGTCGAGGACTGTTACTATCCGGTGGACTTTCTTGTATTAGATTATGTCTCTTTGGACCGAACCAAGCAACTAACGGTGATCCTCGGTCGACCATTTTTGGCAACATCGAATGCCCAAATTAATTGCAAATCGGGCACGGTCGACATGACTTTTGGTAACCGTCGGTTATGGTTAAATGTCTTTTCGGGATTGACGGACCCTCTAGTCGGCGATGAATGCTATATGGCGGACATTGTTGACGAGTGTATACCTCTATGTGACATTAGTGTCGAAGAGGAAAGCACAATAGAAGAATGTTTCATGTTTGACAGGTTACAAGGAGAGATGAATCGAAGCATGGATAAAGAAGTGAAACAGTTAGAGGTTATGGCGGCAAAGGAAGGAAGGCCCACTTGGACACATCAAGTGGAAAGTCTTCCGGAAAGCATAGACACAAAGTTGAAACCGTCATTGGAAGAGCCGCCGGTGCTAGAGTTGATAGTGCTACCCAAGCATCTTAAGTATGCTTATGTGGGTGAAGGTAGCACGCTCCCGGTAATTATTGCATCTAACTTGATCGGGGAGCAAGAAGAGAAGTTGATGAGAATTTTGGTCACTCATAGAGCCGCTATCAGGTGGACCATTGCGGATTTGAAGGGGATTAGTCCCTCGGTGGTGATGCACAAGATCATCACGGAAGATGGTATGAGTCCTTCTCGCGACACACAACGAAGACTTAATCCAAACATGTGAGAAGTGGTGGAAAAGGAAGTATTGAAGTGGCTAGATGCGGTTATTATTTACCCTATCTCGGATAGCCAATGGGTGAGCCCGACACAAACAGTTCCGAAGAAGGCGGGTATTCAAGTTGTCACAAATGACGCAGGTGAAGAGGTCGCCACTCGGCCGGTAACCGGGTGGCGTATTTGTATTAACTACAGGAAGTTAAACGCTGCAACTTCCAAAGATCATTTCCCTTTGCCATTTATTAACCAAATTGTTGAGAAATTGGCCGGAAAAAGTTTTATTGTTTTCTGGATGGTTATTCCGGATACAATCAAATTGCTATACATCCGGAAGACCAAGCAAAGACTACCTTTACTTGTCCATATGGTACCTTCGCATTTAGGCGAATGCCTTTTGGACTTTGTAATGCCCCAGCCACCTTCCAAAGGTGTATGACGAGTATCTTTTCAGATATGGTGGGGGAGTCTTTGGAAATCTTCATGGATGATTTCTCAATATTTGGGTCATCATTTGATGCATGCCTTGACCAACTCGAAAAAGTTTTGCAAAGATGTGTTGAGAAAAAATCTGGTTTTGAGTTGGGAAAAGAGCCATTTTATAGTTCAAGAAGGGATTGTGTTGGGGCATGTCGTCTCGAGTCGTGGGATTGAAGTGGATAGAGCAAAGGTGCAAGTCATATCCACTTTGCCTTATCCTACAAGTGTTAAGGGTGTTCGGTCGTTTTTGGGACACACGGGGTTTTATAAGAGGTTCATAAAAAGCTTTAGTGATATAACAAAACCCCTATGCAATTTGTTGTTAAAAGATAAAACATTTTATTTTGATAAAAATTGCCAAAACGCCTTTAACATTTTGAAGAAAAAGTTGGTTGAGGCCCCAATCTTGCAATCACCGAATTGGTCTTTACCATTCGAAATTATGTGTGATGCAAGTGATTATGCGGTGGGGGCCGTATTGGGTCAAAGGGTAGACAAGAAATCGGTTGCCATTTACTAAAGCAAGTAAGATTCTCTCGGATGCACAATTAAATTATACAACTACCGAGAAAGAGCTACTTGCGGTGGTATATGCGTTGGATAAATTTTGTGCTTATATATGAGGTACTAAGGTCATTGTTTATTCTGACCGTTCTGCAGTTAGGTATCTCATGGACAAGAAGGATGCGAAGCCGAGGTTAATCTGATGGGTTCTCTTGCTACAAGAGTTTGACTTGGAGATTAGAGACAAGAAAGGGAGTGAGAATGTGGTTGCGGACCACTTGTCTCGATTGGTTATGGAGGAGGATTCTTCCCGTGAAGAGATCAATGAGAACTTTCCTGATGAGAAAATTTTAAAAGTTGGAATATTACCATGGTATGCTAATATAGTTAATTATTTGGTTACAGGTGATTTGTCGGCTCATTGGGATAGAAGGAAGAGGTTGCACTTCTTATCTCAAATCAAGTACTACACGTTGGAAGAACCGGACTTATTCAAGTTTTGTCCGGATCAAGTCGTTCGAAGATGCATACCTGACGAGGAGATTCCTAGCGTCTTGATGCACTTGCATTCATTTGCTTGTGGGGGCCATTTCAGTGGTCACAAAACCGGGCACAAAGTGCTCAATAGCGGTCTTTATTGGCCGACTATTTTTAAGGATGCTTTTAATTTCGCTAAGAACTGTGTAGAGTGTCAAAAGTTAGGGGGTATTTCTAAAAGGGATGAAATGCCCATGCAACCGATTCTCATTGTAGATATTTTTTATGTGTGGGGGATCGATTTCATGGGCCCATTCCCTAATTCGCATGGCAACTTATACATCTTGGTGGCGGTCGATTATGTATCCAAGTGGGTCGAAGCGATTGCCACCAAGACGAATGACCATACTGTTGTTTGCAATTTTGTACAAACAAACATCATTTCGAGATTTGGGATTCCCCGAGTGATCATTAGTGATGGGGGATCTCACTTTAAGAATTTTAAATTTGGCAAACTCTTGAAACGGTATGGTGTTGACCATCGAATCGCTACCCCTTATCACCCACAAACAAGTGGTCAAGTGGAGGTTTCCAATAGGCAAATAAAAGAAATTTTGCAAAAGACTGTTCGACCCGACCGGAAGGATTGGTCGACGAAGTTGAATGATGCTTTATGGGCTTATAGAACGGCTCATAAAACACCTATTGGAACTACACCTTATCGCTTAGTCTATGGGCGAAATTGTCATTTACCGGTTGAACTTGTGCATCGTTCTTGGTGGGCTATTAAAGAGGTTAACATGAAATATGACGATGCAGGAAAAGAGCGAAAGTTAAAGCTTTGCGAGTTGGAGGAGCTTAGGGAAGAAGCGTACGAGTGCGCCTCAAAATACAAGGATGATATGAAGAGGGCACAAGACGCGAAATTAAAGCCAAAGGAGTTTGAAGTGGGTCAAAGGGTTTGGCTCTATAATTCAAGGCTTAAATATTTTCCCGGTAAGCTCAAGAGCAAATGGATGGGCCCGTACGTGATTACACGGGTCGGAAAGCTTGGAGATGTTACAATCAAGGACCCGAAGGATGGGTCGAAGCAAACGGTTAATGGGCATCGCCTTAAACCGTTCCTTGATGGTAACAATGAGAAAAAGGATGAGAATGTAGATTTGGTGAACTTCGTGGTAAGTGTGCCAACTTATGAGGTCAACTGAAAGGACCGGTAATGAATTTTGTAGAGTTATGTACAATTTATTTAATTGTTTGAGTATTTTTATGGTAATCGTTCTCATTCCGTACTAACCCTTGTGATTGTGTGAAGTCCGGACATTCCGAACGGGTCTTGAAGACAAAAGGTATGTTTTTAGACTTATTTATGTGTATTAGGGACAATACACGATTTTTCGGGGGGTGGTAGGGCAGTTAACGGTTTCCGCGTTTTTAAAAATTTAACTTATAAAAATTTACAAAAAGTTTTTTAATAATTTTTAGGATTTTTTTAATGTATATAGTTCTTTTATAAAAAGTTAATAAATTTCCTCATATTTTTCATAAAAAAAATAAAAAAAATAACAAAAAAAAAATTGAAATTGGGTAAATCGTCGCCGACGGTGGGAGTATACGTCGCCTACGGTGCTTAGAAATCGTCCGCCGCCCACTTTTGTCTGTAGACAGCGACATAAGCCATCGCCAAAAACCACACATCCACACACCGTCGCCGACGGTGGTCAGGCCCGTCGGCGACGGTCCTCCTAAAGCTGTCCGACGTCAATTTGTTTTTAGGGCCTAGACTCGAACTCAACACCCTTTAGACTCGTCGAACACCACCGAAAACGAAATTTTGAGCATACATATCACCCTAAAACCCCTCCATACACCTCAACCATCCAGAAAATTCGTCAAATCATTCAGATCCATACGTAATTCTCTCTCTTGCACTTCATCTTCTTCACCTAACTCACTCAAGAACCCTAATCTTGCACTTCTCATAACTCCTTCGATTCGCACCCAAATCCAGTGATTCTTGAGCCTAAATTGTGTAGTTTTTCAAGAGGAACAAAACCCCCATAACGGTTTCCATCAATTCTTGCTCGTTTGCAAGATTTCTGGGCATGAGTTTTTAGGGTTTTGAAGAGCGTTCATCCAAGTCTCTCGTTTTGCACTTTTTCTTAGTTCTTCTTGTTATCTAACATCAAAGGTATGAAATTTCAGTAAATTTATGCATGATTTTCATATGTATTGTTGATTTCTTCCGAAATTTTAAGCTCATTGTTTAAGAGGAGGTTGTTTATCATAATGTATGATGTTTTAGCATAATCTTAAGAATGTTTACTTGATTTGGGTGGGATTTGAGCATGCTTTAGTCTTGGTGATGTGATTACACTAGATTTTTGCGTGATTGAGCATAGTTGTAATGTTGAATATTGTTGAAACCATGATTTTTTTAGAAAATCTTGTGAATAAACATGCTAAATTGATATGTAGATGTTAAAATGAGCGACTTTGGAAGTTTAAAAAGGCGATTTTGCATCTAATTATTGATTGAAATTCAACATTACATATTATGTTCAAAGTTTGAGATTGTTTGAAGATTTGGGGTGTACTAATTGTTGTCTTGTCTTTTGAATGTAGCTATGTTTGGAAGAAGCAAGAAAGCAAAAACCTCCAGGCAAGGTTCGTCTTCGGGAGCCGGTTTAGGCTCGGGGGAATATCAAAAGCGTTGGGAACAATTAAGTAATGTAGTGGAAGGTGATGGGCAACTTATCCGACAAGATTGGGATTGGGAGGAGGCAAAGAATAGTCAGTCGGCTTCGGTATGGAAAGATGATAAGTTGAAAGCTCTTTCTCGATATCGAAACAAGAAACTGGAGGCGAAGATGTGGAAAATGAAGATGGTCACGGGTGTTTCAAAGCCCGTACCCGAGAGGGCAGTGTGTGAGCGTACGGTGGATGTTGAAGAATTCCAGAAAATCGGCATCGTTCAAAAGTTTGAAAAGCTTGGGTGGGAACGGGTACTTGATTGGTGCGAGGATATAACCACCCGGGTGTATTTGAGTGCGGTTTGTGAATGGCTATCTACGTTACGGTTTGAGCATTCTGATGGGCCGGCTACAACATGGCGGTTAATCGGTAATATTGGCAAAAACCAAATGATCATGTCATTCGAGCACATGAATGCTATAGCGAGATTTGATTCGCTTGGGATGGAAGCATATGATTAATATGGTTATGATCAATTATTGGATAATAAAAGAAATGAAGCTGATCCGCCGCAAATGCTAGCATCCGTATTGACAGGTTCTGGGGGTGCAGGGGAGTCGAGAAGCGATTTGTCTTTGATGGGAAAAATATTACAAGGCATTTCGTTAGAAAATGTTATGGTGCGGCATGGGGACCGCGGTAAAGTGAAGGCACCCAACTGCCGGGTTCTACATTCGCTGTTGTATGGGACGCCCAAACTATCATCATCATCATCATCATACTCAGTAAATCCCACCAATAGCAAAGCAAAGGTAGGGTCTGAGGAGGGTAAGATGTAGACAGCCTTACCTCTACCCCGTAGGAATAGAGAGGCTGCTTCCATTGAGACCCCCGGCTCGATAGTTGTTTTGCATCAAGCCTTGGACATAAGGCACATAACACTCAGCAATCAGGACAGACCGATTAGTGCATGTACCCTTTTGTCTTTCAGCTATTAACGCCACCACATGATGCATGATTAACCGTCCTCAGCTTTTAACGTTATTTTCACGAAATTAGTAAATAACGTTAAAATTAGTGCACTTTCACTTTTGCCCCCCGATGGCCCACACATATATACATTATATGCGCATACCGCAAGCGGGGGACGCCCAAACTATCATGGCGTCAAATTGTGATGATCAATACATGGGACACAAGGGAATCATTCAAGCGGAAGATGATCCCTTATGCAAGGTTGATTAGCGCAATGATTCTGCAACAGAATGCATTGCCTCAGGAGTCACTGTGGGTGTCTAAACCCATCGATCAGTTCAACTTCGCCTCCATAAGGCGACATTGGAAGATAACGGTGAAAGCTTTTGGTCATCTTCACACGGTTGAAGATGAACAAGGAGATAGTTACCGATTCAATGAACAGAGAGAGGGTGATGAAGAGGGTGATGAAGAAGAAGGCGATGAGGAGATGCCTGATGTTGAGGAGGAGACGGATCCTTCTGGTCCGCGGGGACCGAGGCGGAGGTATAGGAAGCAGCATAGGGAAATCTCTGCCAATGTGGCAGACTTTGTAAACCAAAGGCAGATACCGTCATACCGGTTGTGGACCCGTGGGCAACAAGCGGTTTACGATAATGTATCGGCCGGCATTGGTGAAGCGAGAGAATACCATGCGAGCAGGAGAGAATGGGAAGAGGCGCAAGGGGCGTACTCGCAAGAGCAATGGGGTTTTCAAGCATCCTTTCGCGAGAGGATGGAGAAACAGATGGAAGAACAACAACTGCAACAGGCGTTACAACAGTCTCAAATGGAACGCTTGTTACAGTTGCAAGAGGAAGAAAGGGCCCACAGACGGGCATGGGAGGAAGAAGAGGCTAGGCGTCAAAATGCACAAATGGAATTGGAACAACGCCGATGGAGAGCTTTGGCAGTCTCTAACCAAATGGCTCTTAATAACACCAAAGTGCTCCACGATCAGGAGCGACATCAAAGAGACTATCAAGCTGGTCTCCCATCTGCCGAACACTCGGGGTGGACTGATTACCCCAACCTTCCTCATCCGCAAGGCCCATCCGACCGAACCCCTCATTGGCCCAAGGCAGTCGGCTCTAGCTTCATCCCGATTCCGTACCAACCACCGCCTCAAGGGGAGCAGAGTCCACTCGATAACTATAGGGAGATGTTTGAGGCCCTCACTGGTTATCAATACCAGCCAAACCCGCCAGTGAACCCTAACGAGAGATATCAGCGGTAGAGGCAAGGTATGTTTGTGTTGTTGTTGTTGTATATTATTTTGTTTTCGTTATTTCTATTTCGTTTTATTTATTTTCGCCTAGTTAAATGAACGTTGTGGGTGTGTTCCCTATATAACCCTCACGAGACCTCTCATCCTCCCAAGCTATTGGGGGGTTTAAAAGGGCTTGTTGCATAAGCTAAATGCAACCGTGATTCCTACGAAAGTGAGTTAGGTTTGTTGTTGTTGTAAATTATTTTCCACATAAATCAAAGTGAAATAACGTATAGCTTGGTAATGTTTTCATAAAAGTGGTAGAACTAGGTAACTAACAAATTTTGATGGTTGTGAGAAGCATGCTTCTACACAAGGGTTAAGATTTGTAGGCACATTGGGTTCGTGGGACAACATATTTCATGAAGAGGAGAAGAGCATACGAAGAATGAGCTCAAAAACCAGGTGCATACGTTTCTTTTTACTTTTGATCTTTAGATTAGCAAATAAGTGGAATGTATTTTGTATTTTATTTTTCCGGGGTGAAATTTTGGGGGAATTAGCCGTGTCACATCCCTTGTGCGTTTAAAACTCTAGTTCTTACACATTGAGGATAATATGTACCTCAAGTGTGGGGATGGGGGAGTAGTAAAAGTTTTAGATTTTGACCCGTTCATTTAAATACTACACATTGAGGACAATGTTCACCTCAAGTGTGGGGATGGGGGAAAATTTCAAAAAATTTTCAAAAATGTCTTGTTTCAAAAGCGGTCTTAAAGCACAAGTAACTAAGTCAACGAGGGATGTCACAACCCATTTGGTCTTTTGTCATGGTCAAGTTCAAATTAATAGCATGACGGGTATTTAGCGGGTGGTTATTTGGGAATAATCCGCCTAAGAAACTAGTCTTTTATGCATGTCACATACCATACCCTTTTAGATATGTGAGGTTTTGAGCCACTTTTATATCATAGATTACATACCTATGTTTCTTTGTTTGAATGGACCATTAGTCATATATTGTAGAACTTGCAACTTTTGATACGTTTGAGACTATAGACCGAATACAAGCACGAGAATCATTAAGGCATTAGGTAAACCTTTTCTCTTAAAACCATTTATCTATCCTTACCCAAATAAATCCTCTAGTCGCCCATTTTGAGCCTAAACCTTTCGTTTGATCACCCTATAGCCCATAACCTTAAACCTTTTTCTTTTAAACCCGTGTGATGGAAATTCGATTATAGGAATGGTATTTGTATAGTTGTTTTCGATTGTTGCACATAAAAAAATCAGAAAATGTCATGAAAAAGAATTTAAAAAGCATTGAGAAAAGCACAAAAAGAAGTGTTAGTAGTTGTCGAATAAAAGGGTGAAAGATTATTGCCCATGGTTGATGTTTATATTTAGTTTTGTTTAAGTTAGTGTTTTGTAATAAAAATCGAATTTTCAACACCTTAGCCACTTTAAAAATATCCTAATTCCTACCCTTAGCCTAGCCCCGTTACAACCCTTATAAAGACCTTATGACTTGTGCTTAGTGTTCGTGATCAATGGTGGAGAATGATTGAGTTGCAAGCTTATGCGGGTATGTGTTCTAATCGGTTTTGAGTGAATATTCTTTGAAGTGCTAATACATTATAAATATAAGCCAATATACAAGCCGAGTGGAGAGAACATTGTGAGGGATGTGCATGAATTATTGGTTTCACGAGCGGGTTAATCTTGGGTAACCACTTGTGTATGTGAAATCACATTACCGTTAAATATATTGAAAAGTGTTAAGAGTTTGAACTTTAGCATGACATTGGACCTTAACCTTCGTCTCGGGAATGGAGAGTGTATTCATTGTTCGACCCATGTGAAAGTGAAAAACAGATTTGCTTGAGGGCAAGCAAAAGACAAGTGTGGGGATATGATACGTGGTCAAAAACGGGTGCTTGTAATTGCTTAATTTGATGTTATTACACAAGTTTTAGTTTCGAATGGCCTACTTTTGATTAGATGTGTATTTTGCAGGTCTAGCGGAGTTAAAGGAGCTTTTCGGGAACTTTACGGGTCACCGGGATGAAAAACGAACCACCGGGAAGCGAAACGGATCAACCGGGAACAAGGAACGCGAAAAACAGAAAAGACAGCTTATGGGCACCGTCGCCGACGGTCGTTGTATATGTGCGTCGCCAGAAAGTCCGTAGACAGCAAGTTTGGCCGTCGGGGGTTTTTGAGGAAACACACACCGTCGCCGACGGGGCATCAGGTCGTCGGCGACGGCTTCCCAAACTTGACAACGCGAATTTCGACTCCTTTGGTCTTGGAACGAATGAAAGGAGGGTTGTTGGCCATTATTCGGGAGTTACACAATATTTTCAAGTTTGAAAGACATCTTGGAGCCAAGACTCATCATCGATCATCTACCATTCCATCCAACATCATCTCTAACATCCGAATCATCATCCGAATCACAATCACAAACCCTAATCCATCACCATTCCATTAATCACTCAACTCACCATTACCAACCATCCACAACCCTAACCATTCATCCAATCATCCATCTTCAAGCTTCACGATGATCCAATTCAAGCTTTCTACATCCGGTGATCAAGTTTCTTCGATCATGCTCGGCTAATTTCTTGGAGGTTTCACCCCGGTGTAGGTTTTTGTAAGTCTAGGGTTTTAACATTGTTCTTGGATTGATTTGTGACAAATTGCTTTTTGATTTGAAGCTTTTGACAATTGTCTTGCATTTGTATTGAATTCATAAATTGTCGAGTGAAGATTAAATTTGACTTTATGAAACGTTTATGTGCAGTTATGCCTTGTTTAGGTTAGAGTTTACATGTTCTTGGTAACGAAGTGCATTGTGGTCCGTTCTTTATAACGTTGATAACTCTTGGCACCTAAGCCGTGTAACACTAAATTCATTAATCACTTTTGCAATTGAATCAATTCTAAAACGTGTAGAAATCCTAGGAATGCAACTACCGAACCGGGTGTGAGCCTTGTTTCCTTATTATTGTTCAATCAATCAATTTTAATTCTTGCAATTTGTTAATCACTAGTAGTTAATTCATTCAATCATTTTAGTAATTCTAATTCACATCTTTCAATTAAACAAAAATACAAAAATATATCATAGCAAGCTTCATAAGTGTGACATCTTTTCATAATTCAATCGAATCCATTCGCAAACCACATACTCTTCGTGGTTCGACCCCTTACTACCACTAGCTATTTGTTAAGGGTAATTTGGGTAAATAAATATTATCCTTGACCGGAGTGCGACACTCCGATCAGCACCCGCAGAAATGCAAGAACTGAAGAAACAATTAGACGAATTGTTGGAGAAAGGATTCATACAGCCAAGTTCATCGCCATGGGGAGCACCAATCTTATTCGTTAAGAAGAAAGACGGATCGATGCGTATGTGCATTGACTACCGTGAATTGAACAAAGTCACGATTAAGAATCGGTATCCATTACCAAGAATCGATGATCTGTTCGATCAGTTACAAGGAGCTCGATTTTTCTCTAAAATCGATTTACGGTTAGGATATCATCAATTAAAGGTACAGGAAGAGGACATTCCTAAAACCGCATTTAGAACAAGGTATGGTCATTATGAATTTACTGTCATGCCATTTGGTTTAATCAATGCCCCAGCTGCATTTATGGACATGATGAACCGAATATGTAAGCCATATTTGGATAAATTCATAATTGTCTTTTTAGATGATATTCTCATTTATTCTAAGAGTAAAGAGGAACATGCAAAGCACTTGCACGCACTTTTAAGTTTATTAAGAAAAGACAAGCTCTATGCTAAGTTTTCAAAGTGCGAGTTTTGGTTAGAACAGGTACAATTTCTTGGACATCTAGTTAATCATGAAGGAATTCATGTGGATCCTACCAAGATCGAGGCAATTACCAAATGGAAAACCCCTGAATCACCAACTGAGGTTAGAAGTTTCTTAGGATTGGCCGGTTATTATAGAAGATTTATTCGAGATTTTTCTAGAATAGCCATTCCCTTAACTAAGCTAACCTGTAAATCTGTTAAGTTTGAATAGGGATCGAAACAAGAAGAAACATTTAAAATTCTTAAGCAAAGATTAACCAACGCACCCATACTAGCGTTACCAGAAGGAACTGAAGACTTTGTAGTCTATTGTGACGCTTCTAAGTTAGGTTATGGATGTGTGTTGATGCAACGTTAAAAGGTTATAGCATATGCATCCAGACAACTTAAGAATCATGAAGAGAGTTATTCCACTCATGATTTAGAATTAGGAGCTATAATTTTTTTCCTGAAAATTTGGAGACATTACCTTTACGGTAGTAAGTTTACTATTTTCACTGATCATAAGAGTTTAAGGTATGTTTTTGGGCAAAAGGAATTGAATATGAGACAAAGACGCTGGATGGAATTACTTAGTGATTATGATTGTGATATCTAGTATCATGCAGGAAAAGCAAATGTAGTGGCTGATGCTTTAAGTCGAAAGTATCACGAAAAGCCAAAAAGGGTACGTTCTCTTAAATTAAATCTACAAGTAGATTTAAATGATCAAATTTGAAAAGCACAAGAATCAGTAATCAATGATGATACTGAGAAATTGAAAGGTATGATTAAGGAATTAGAACAAGGAACATATGAAATTTGGAGATTCCATAAGAAAAGAATGTGGATACCTAAATTAGGAAACCTACGTCACCGTATATTAGAAGAAGCCCATAAGTCTAAGTATATGATGCATACTGGAAGTGATAAAATGTACCAGGATTTAAGGAAAAATTTCTAGTGAATAGGGATGAAAAAGGATATAGCAGCTTATGTTGCAAAGTGTTTAACCTGTTCACAAGTTAAAGCTGAACATCACAAACCCTTAGGATTGTTGCAGCAATTATAAATGCCAGTGTGGAAATGGGAATTGATAACAATGGATTTTGTTACCAAATTACCCAAAACTAGGAAAGGTAATGATACAATCTGGGTGATTGTAGACAGGCTAACTAAGCAGCTCATTTTGTACCAATGAAGGAAACTTTCAGTATGGAACAATTAGCTAAATTGTATGTAAATGAAATAGTTTCATTACATGGAATTCCTTTATCAATTGTGACTGATAGGGATAGCCGTTTTACCTCTCATTTTTGGACAAGTTTCCAAAAAGCCATGGGAACCAAGTTGAATCTAAGAACAGCTTATCATCCTCAAACAGATGGGCAAAGTGAAAGGACCATTCAGACGATGGAAGATATGCTTAGAGCATGTGTAATTGACTTCGGCGGTAATTGGGACGATCACTTACCATTAATAGAGTTTTCTTATAATAATAGCTATCACACAAGTGTCAATGCTGCACCATTCGAAGCACTTTATGGACGAAAGTGCCGAACATCAGTCTATTGGGCTGAAATTGGAGAAAAGCAACTATCTGGACCTGAGATAGTACAAGAAACAACAGACAAGATCATTCAAGTCAAGGAACGACTGAAAGCAGCACGTGATCGACAAAAGAGTTATGCTGATAACAGGCGAAAGCCGTTAGAATTTCAAGTAGGAGATAAAGTGTTATTAAAAGTCTCTCCTTGGAAAGGAGTAGTAAGATTCATCAAGAGGGGAAAGCTAAGCCCCAGGTATGTTGGACCTTTTGAGATTATTAGAAGAATAGGATCTGTAGCCTATCAGCTACAACTGCCAGAGGAAATGGCAGGAATACATGATGTATTTCATGTATCTAATCTCAAGAAATTCTTAGCTGATGAATCATTGATAGTACCTCTTAAGGATATAGAGGTAAATGAGCAGTTAAAATTTGTAGAAAGACCTCTACAGATTGAAGACAGGAAAGTCAAGAACCTCAAGCACAAGAGATTAGTTCTAGTCAAGGTAAAATGGGACTCCAAAAGAGGACCAGAGTACACATGGGAGCTTGAATCAGAAATGCAAAAGAAATATCCACACCTGTTCCAGTAGATCTCGAGGACGAGCTCTAAAATAAGGTGGGGAGGATATAACAACCCTCCAAAATATTTCCGACACCCTAAAAATATTTAAAATACCCTAATATATCCTAAAATACACCCCGTATGCGAAAACGGACCCCGAATACCTTTATTTTTGTAAAAATTTAACAAAAACAAGAAAAATATGTCTCTCGTGGGGCGCGTAAGCCACCCCCTTGACCTACGCGGGCCGCGATAACTCATATCTCAGATGAACTCCCATGCCGCCACGTGTCCCAGTCATGTCTTGCCTAGTGTGCGACTCAGCAACCCTAGGGCCTACCCTAGGGAGCCTCGCGGGCTGCGTAGCCCCTTGCTACACTTTACGCGGGCCGCGTAAAACTCGAAATCAGGCCCTATATAAAGAGGGCATTGGCAGTTCAGTCGAATCGTTCATTTCCTTTTCCTCTCTCGAATTTCTTTATAGTAGAAGTTATTCTCGGGTATAATATCCCCCTAAATAACGAAGTTCTGCTCCATTGTAAGTTTCATAAACCCAATTACGTATTAGATACACTGCCCGATTGATCCAGGGTTCCGTAACGGTTGTCATGGTTCTGCCCAACGTAGTCGTTGGAATGCCGTCTCGGGGAGGGTATAATTAATATAAATAATGGGTTATTATACTAACACGTGTGCATTTGTGTAAATTATAGATAATCACCAGGAAACTCTTACAGAAAATCTAAGACAGCAATGTGGGTAATCTCCTTTTTTTGCAATTTTTTTTTACAAAACCTCACGTAATTAATAATATATTAAACAGTGATTGAGTATTTGTATTCTACAATTATCGTTGGTATGTTGGGGTTTTGTATACAAAATTTGTTACTACCTTGCGAGGAGTAACATGACCACAAGTCGGGTTGACAGTACCGTGGGTGGTAATTGATTAGATGGAAACAAATGTAATTGTGCGACTGCCCTCAATACTGTACAATGGTTTTTACTAAACTTGATTAAACTGGGATTCACTCACCAGTATTTCCCATTGACAAACGTTTTTAAACGCGTTTCAAGTAACAAAATGTGAAAGCCAAATAGAAGCCAGCTGGACAGCACTGAAGGCTTGGGAAAGTGGCTATAAAGTTACCTAAAATGAATAGATGTTTTATTTAAATAAAATAGGATTTTATCCCTATGAAAATGTGTGTACTTAAAACTTGGGAATTTCCCCTATGTTTAATATTATAAAAGCGTGGTATTTTACTCTGATAAAAATATTTCCTAACTACGATCCTGGTATAATTTCCGCTGCCAAATTGACAAACCCAGATACCACCAAAACTGGCTCGCGGCCACCCGTTCCTGGAAGATAGGGATCGGGGATTGCGACACTGACCCTATGAGTGTCTGCATGAACATGAGGCAGCATTCAGCGTTTGACCATTTCTCGATCCTAGCAGCAACAGTAAAGATCTGGAGGTGATCCTCTGGATCTTCGGTCCCGTCGTATGTCTTGATATGGGACGGCATCTTGATTTTCGTTTGGAAATCATAATCAGCAATTTGATGGGAGAAGCATGACAGATTGCTTAGTTTATACGGCTTGGCCAGATCCTCTTCCACCCTTGCACCTGTGTTGTTGTTGTTGTTCCCCTGGGTAGCCAGCACCTGATTAACAAAGTGCTGCCACGGGAAGCTAGCCATCATCTGAGCCATCATTTGAGGCATAAGGTTGAAGCCTTGAAGGCTTCCAGGTACAACTGGGCAGTTTATCCCTAAAGGAGTGCTCATGGCGGCACTTCGTGCCAAAGGGAGTACAGACAAAGCTTGTTCCCATGTAGTTGTGGCCGGAGGTGGAAGGCTGGCAGCAGGAGATTGTAGCAGTTGATCCAAAGTCAGCTCATGTCCCAAGGGAGCACCGGTGGTAATTGGTTGGGAAGAGAAAAGTGGGAAAGACGTTGGATCCGGCCTCGTGTATGTGTATGGATTAGGATTTGGAGGAGGATGGTTGGGACCTGCCTCATTTCTGGACATGGCTGGTTGTGAGCTTGTAAAAGGAAGAGCTGGAGGCCCAGGGGATAACGATGGCTCCGGCTCGTCATAGTCCAACCGAATCCTTACTCCCTTGTCCCTTTCCCTACTCACATGTTGGTTAAGGAGAGACCTTAACTCTAGAAAATTAGTACCGACCCCTTCAGGGGTGAGGTCAATACGTGAGGGGGTGTTGGAAGCACCAATGTTAGGAGACGACACTCCTGAATGAGACGGTGTCGGCGTTTGGAAAGTGAGCAACTCGAGGTATGTTGCTCCAGTTGGAGTGCTCCCCGGTGTTGAGAAGGAAGTTGGTATAGCCACATGAGTTTGGTTAGTACTAGGGGTAGAAGTGTGTGGGACTTGGTTCACCTCTCCCTGAGATTCACTTTCCAACATGATTTTTGAGAGAATGGAGCTACACTACTAGGTCTTTTGAAGAAAGTAAGCGGCGTAGCCCCACGGTGGGCGCCAACTTGTTGATACAACGGATACAAGACCAATGATAGTGATTAGTCTGGTTAGGCAAAAGGCTTGAAGGGTTTCGGTTTGCCTAACGCAGGTCGTGGGGTCCCCCCACGTTTGCAAGACGTGGAGAGAGGTTCACTAGTTATGTTTGTTGTTTGTTCAAGATCTTCGGCTGAAGGGTGTTCAGCCTTGGATGCAAGAGCAATCAGATTGTGTGTGTTGAATGTGAAGAAGGGAGACTTGTGTGAAACAAGTGCTCGAGAGTCAGGAAGAAAGATCAGAGATCCCAAGAGATATCAGCTGGTCGGAATATTTGAAATGTACTAAATGAAGTGTCATTTATAGAGAAAGAGATTGCTCAAAGGGGAAACCTTTGACTAGTGAACCCTGCTTGCAGTGGAGGACTTACCCTTTTAGGGGTTAAAGCGTTTGGACCTGCGGGTAAAAGAGTACACCTTGTGCACTCGTTTTGCTTTTGCGGCTGCGAGAGTTGTTCAAGTAATCAGTGACATGACTGATTACTGTACACGTGCTGTCTACCTTAGTTCCCGGGCATTAAACCTTTAAACCTTTTAACCCTTTAAGCTATCATGTATTCTCAGTCATTTTGTTGAGGTTTGGGCTACCCCCGTCATCAGTAGGAATCACTTAGTATTGATGATAGTTGGTTCTGGCAGGAATTAAAAACTTACTTTTTGTTTTTCTCTTAGAAACCGTTAAGATCCTTATAAGCCCTTGAAGATCCTTACCATTGGAGTGCATCTATCCTAACATGCCCTTAGGTTAGATGCCCTTGCACAAGGGCATGGGTTTGCCTCGGTTCATGCGATGAGGTGGGCCCAAAGTAAAAAAAAGAAATGTTTTATTTAAATATTGTGTGTAATGGATAGGTGATGAGGTGGAAATTAAGAAGGGTAAAGATATTTGTAGGGTTGAAGATGAAATTGAGGTTTTTAAGGATTTGTAAGGATATTATGTGGCAGATAATGTGGCAGCTAAGGGCGTCGAAGGACGCGTTTAGCATTGGAGATATACATGTGTATATAAGTAGTGATAATCGGCTTCTTAGAAATCGTTAATTGTTGGTGATAAATTTCTAATCAATCTAAGTTTTCAATTCTACATCTATTATTCTCCAAGTATTAGAGGTAGGGGAATTGGCCTGTAATAATCTCACCTAGACCTTATTGGCCATTAATAATCCCACCTCAGAATATTCCCCCCACCAGTCCCACCTTTCACCTATTTTTCCTACAATGGTCCCTCGTTAAAAAAACCTAACGGAGTTAAGCTTTTTTCCAAATTACAAACAGATTTTTAGGGCTTTTGATCAGAACGATAATATGAGTCCATTGATGTAAAACTTACTTCAAAATGGTGCTCCAAGTGACTTGATTGTGGTTAATTGGAAATTTAAACACCCGAATTGAAGCGTCGTTTTCATCGTTTGGAGCACCGTTTCGAGGCAAGTTTTACATCAATAGACTCGTATCGTTGTTCTAATCAAAAGCCCTAAAAATCTGTTTGTAATTTGGAGAAAAGCTTAACTCCGTTAAGTTTTTTTAACGGGGGACCATTGTAGGAAAAATAGGTGAAAGGTGAAACTGCTGGAGGGAATATTCTGATGTGGGATTATTAATGGCCAATAAGGTCTAGATGATATTATTACATGCCAATTTCCCTTAGAGGTAAATGAATTTCTTTTTTTTTTTTTTTTTAATGGCTAATGTTACTCTCCCTAACTCCTATATTTACAAATAACTCACTCTTGTTTGGGATTGAATCCAAGACCTCCCACTAAGAGACAAGAGCCTCAACCAAGTGAGCTAGCCCCACTTGGCTAGTAAATGAATTTCTTGATTATGAATGTCAAATGTATTTTTAATATTATCCGTAGATTTCATTTAAAACCATGATATTTGGAGAAAGAGACAATATATCATTATTTATTTCACAATCCGGATAAGAATTTATTAATGAATGATTTTGTACATTATTGGAGAAGTAATTGTCTTATTTAAAGGTAAGCTTGAAAATATCCAAAGTATTTTGGTTTCGTATACTGACAATTTGTTTACGATCACGAGACTCTAAGTTTAAAATCTTATAAATATTTTAACACGTATTAAAAAGATGGGGGTAGTGTTTGCAATCATAACCTTTTAGTATATGGGTTGGTTTGATTGTTATAACAAAAAATGTTTGCATGTTGTTTCATTTGTGTAGATTATCATTATACTACGACGGAGTCCTCGAACTATTAAATGGTTTATATGGGTTATGTGAAAACCACCTAGAGACGCACATGTGTATTTGGTGTGTGTGTGTGTGGGGTGGGGGGGGGGGGGGTGAATAAGTTATCTTTTAAATTTTATAACCACCTTTAGAAAACCATTGTTTATTAAGAATATGTCTTATGAAGAACTTGAATGATGGGAAACTAACATTATAATCAAATTTAAAATTATTGAAGAAAACCAACAAACAAAATTTGGGCGGGAGCTAACCAACCCATCGTACATACACTCCTTATACGGTTGAGAGATTACTGTTCACAACCCGTTAGACCCTGTTTAGGAATTCCACGGCCTCTAGGGCTAGGGATCACAACCAATTTTCCTTGCAACCAATTTTCCTTGCAACAATGTGAAAGGAGTCACCACGACTATCTCACTAGTTAAGGCCCAAAGAGGGAATAAGAATGGGGAGCCCATAAGGGCAATAAAGGTAATTTGCATAGAGTAATAAAGTATAAAAGTAATTGGGAAATCTATACATCGATAATCATCTCAATTTCATGCAAACATAGAGAGAGAGAGAGAAAGCTAGAAAGAGAGTGGGATTTTGGATTCAAGAAGAACATTGTTGATCAGTTTCAAACTCAAAAGGTAAGGTTGAAAATCAAATAAAGGTGGTGTTTCCCTCAACAGTTTTGCATGGGAACTCCTTTGTTACAAAAATCGAACCATAAGGACTCATAAAGTTAGAATCTTGATTTGTTTACAAGTTTGGAATCACAACCGCGGCATACAACCACACTCGAGATAACAAACCTGTAAGTTTGTGTTTAGGTGTAAAGTATACGCTTCCTACTACAGTAGCACTTGTGTTGAAAGTTCACACTTCAGTGTATAGTTAGCGCTCATATCGGTTGAGCGCATACTTCCAAGTATGTGTTTCGCATAGTATGAGTCTAACCTATAGTTTGCACTTATATTTTTTAAAGTACACGCTTGTGTACGAAGTATGCGCTCCAAGCTAGAACTTGCTCCCCATGTCAAAGTGTGCACTTATAGTGATAGTTTGTGCTCCTAGTTAATGTCCTTTTCACATCTAAACCTTGATAAGATCTGCCTTTACTATTCGGGGTTGAGGAGAGCCATCAGTGCAATTGATAGTTAACTTAGCACTTTTGACATGTGAGTTTCTAGACCCATCTTTGCTTAATTGTGTTTGAGACGGTGTGCATACTTGATACAGTTTTCAAAGTAAAGTATTTTTGTTTTCTTTTAAACATGATAGTTTATGATAAACTTTGCTAAAGGGAAGTATACGGTTTTAAAGTGATAAAGTGATACATTATTAACGCGTAAAGTGTTATAGTATGCATGCTGCACAGTACAGGGCAGTTACCTACGGGGCTGCAAGTCTTGATACGTGATCTGTGGTCATGAACCTGACACGTAGGGAACACAATATATACAGTTACCTACAGGGCTACAAGCATAGACGAATACCCTACGAGACCATAATAAAAGGGGTAGTGCCTATGTTGCTTGTCGATGATTGATCAACTACGTATAGTATATCTAGCATAGTTCATAGTAATATGCTAAAGTTTAATATAGAATGTTATGTTTGATATGTATGGTAAATTTATGTGATGCGCTTTAACTGTTTAATGTGATTAATGCTTATCAAAGTTTATAGTTACTTGATTCAAAACTAGAACTCACTTAGCGTAGCTGACTTTTAAAATGCATATCTCGTTGATTGGCAGGTTAGAGGTTGGTGTGTGGCAAAGGCTTCTCTTGGCAACTAGCATCGTATGTTACCATTTTTATGTTAAAGAAAGGGTTTTATGTTATTTGATTTATAATGACTTAATATTTCAGTTGTGTGTGAATGAAATTACTTTTATTAACTATATGTTGATGTTTAAATTCAACAGTTGAGACCCTGGAAATTGGGGCGTTTCAAGTGATTACAATTCACTCGCCTCACTAATATAGTAGTAATCATCACTTAAACTTATCACTAATTTAGATGGTAATCACCATTAAATCTTCTCATTAATCTAGGTAGCCATTAGCAGTTACATTTCTTGGGTATTGATCACCTCTCTCATGTTACATATATAAAGTTCGTAATAGATATTTACAAAGTCCACCCGGGTTTTACCGACTTTGCATTGTCGTGCCCTCGGACGGGTGCAGGGTCGGGTTTTCCCCGGAACTGGTGGCATGGTGGGCTAGGGGCTCCGTGCGTGCAGGTTGGGCTACCACGGGCTACCTTTCGGCCAATGGGTGCCGCGTACGGAGTACCCGGCGATTCTTATGTTGGACGTTCAAAAAAAAAGATATTTACAAAGAATGATCACACCAACTCATATTGCTAAACCTCTTGCTCTTACTCTTGATTTTCATTTTCTTCTTCTTTTAATCATTTTTGGATTTTGAAGTAAGTATCATATGAAAAAAACATGTATAATCATTTTTAGCAGCTCTGAAGAGGTTAAAACGAAGTGTGAAAATAAAGGTTGTTTAAATAGTTAATGGGAGAGAAAACGTAATTTTTTTAAAGAAATACGGTCAATCCAAGGTCAGACCATGCATCAATTGTACTCTTAATGTTCTCATTTTGTCTCTAAAAATAAGTCTAATACAATGTGTAAAGCCCATGGCATTATAGCCTAGTGGCATCTTGGGGGTGAGATAAGGTTTTGGGACCATTAGGTTCTGGGTTCGATTCTCACAAAGGGGGGTTTTCCCAGATTTGTTGGGTTTCCTCTTGAATTGGTGTATAGGCATTATAGCCTAGTGGAGATGGATATGATCGGGTGGTTCTGCTGGTGGCACGATGATACTACAGTGGTCCGTCAGTGATCCTAATTTGCCGTTCAAAAAAAAAATACAATGTGTAAAAAATTTGGATTTGACTATTTAATAATGATCAATAATTGTGAAATCAAGGACATTGATTATGGTTGTCTTGAAGAAAGAAGAGAGGGATCAAAGCTTCCTTTCCAAAGCATATTTACTTACATGAGAGAATTTAACCTCTTTTTTTACTCAAGTATTGATTTTTTTTATTAAGAAGATCGCATCCACCATTTTTTACAAAGAAGATTTGTTATGTTTATATAAACTTTGATTAATTTATAAAAATGTTAAAAGTCTCAATTTTGTTTTATAAGCAAGTTGGTTTTATAAAAATGTTCAAATTCTTAAATATGTCTTGCAAACACTTGATAAAAGTTTTCAAGTGATCTTTGTATCATTTATCGTATCTCATTTTCAATCTTATATGTCATCATATGATACCTTCTGATTATTTCATCACTTGATATTTCATCGTTCTTGAATTTGACTTTATCGATTATCAAAATCTCTACATACTTGGCACGGTTGGTGCTCAATCCGACCGTGATGCTTTTGTCCAATATTTCTTGCTTGATTTGCTCCATGATTCATCATTTTAGCAAGGCCGGTTATGGGTGTGGGCAAGTAAGGCGACGACCCTATGCCCAACATCTTCGAGGGCCCGAAGTTTAAAGAAAATTATATACACATACTTATACTTGTGGGTTATCATTTTTAAAACAATGATAAAGGCCCAAATTGTTTTAAAGTTTAGTTGTTTAGTTTTTAGACCCAATAAAATAGGCCCAATGAAGTTTACATGTTTTAACCGAATTAATATTATCATTTTGGACCTATGTGACTTTATGGATGACTGGATGTGTCTTATGAGTAGGAAAACATTCAATCTTCGGACTCCATAGTTCATAGAAATCAACGGCCAAGGGAAGAGAGTCAGAGACACAAAACAGAAGCGAAGATCGATGAAATCGTACTACCAACAGGCTTCGACATTTGACAACTCAAGCCGGAATTCACGTTTTCACACACGTAGCAGACTTTGACATTCATGTATTTCGACAACTCAGTCAGAATTGACGTTTGTTTTGATGTTTTATGTTTTATTTAACTTGTTAATTTTTCATGTATACAGTATACTCATGTTTGTTTTTGAAATTGAAAGTATATTTTAATATTTTATGAGTGGTTTTCGTCTTTGGGGTTATGATGATTAGGGTTAAGTATTATTAGATGTTTAATAGATTGAAATTGTAACTATATTTAATATGTTGATATTTTATAAGCGGTTTTTACCTTTCGGGTTGTAATAGGCTAGTGTTAGGTATTGTTAATTGTTTGATTGTTGAAACTCTAAACTTTGAAGTTCGAATGTTTGTTTCAATTGTTTGAAACTTCCATAATTTTTTTTTCAGAAATACGCCTTCTAAATACAGATACCTATCTGGTTTTCAGAAACATAAAAGGAATAAAAAGAAAGTCTCAAGAAGGGGTAATACGTAAGTTCTTTAAAAAAACAACCTAAAAGTTCTAATGTTGAGGAAGATGATGTTAGTAATAATGTGGATGCCAATGTGGATGATAATGATGTTGATGAAAATGTGGATGAAGATGATGTTCGATTCTAATGTGGAGGAAGATGAAGATGTTGTTGATGCTAATATGGATGATAGTGATGTTGATGCTAATATGGATGATAGTGATGTTGATGCTAATGTGGATGCTAATGTTAATCCTAATATTGAAATTTTTGATCCTATAAATTGGGATGGATTAAATTCTAACATGATAAATAATTTTGCTAAGAAAGGTCCAAAATGGGATTTAAGCATTAATTAGGGTCCCATGGATAAACTTGGAAGACGATTTTCTACAATAACATATAATAGAATTCTAACAAATAGGGAGACTTGTAATAGAGAATGACTAGTGTATTTGAAAGAGCTTGACAAGCAATTTTATTTTTATTGTAAAGATTTTAGACTAGGGCATCCGAAAGGCACGTTGGATAGTGAAAGTTTTTCGGATTGGAAACATGACACTAATAGACTTAAAGATCATGAAATTAGCGTTGAACATCTGAAAAATATGGAACAATGATTTGCAATGCATCAAATGTTGGAATGCAACTCAACAATTGACAAGGTAGCATACAAGCAATTTAAGAAAGAAATGGGATTATTGGAAAAAAGTCATTTTAAGGATTATTCAACTTGTGAAATTTCTTTCTAAATATAGTTTAGCATTTTAAGGATCAAATGAGAAGTTCTATCAAAAGGGTAATGGAAACGTTTTAGGATTGATTGAGATATTAAAAGAGTTTGACCTAATTATGAAAGAACATGTGGTGTATCATGAAGGATGAAACCCACATACATTATCTTGGGCATAATATCTAAAACAGGTTAATATTATTGTTAGCCGATAAATTAGAGTAGAAATCATCAAGAAGATAAAGCAAGCAAATTACTCCTCCATCATACTTGATTGGACCCTCGATACAAGTCACCAAGAACAAATGTACATGCTTGTGAGGTATGTTAATGATACCACCATTGAGAAATCTTTTCTAGGTTTTTTTATTGTTGATGATAACACTAGTAAAGGACTTTTTGATGTCATTGTTAAGGAATTAAAGTCTCTTGGTCTTGATATGGATTATATGCGAGGTCAAGGCTATGATAGTGGAGCAAACATGACGAGAAAACATAACGAGGTTTAAAGAAGATTCTTAGACGAAAATCTTAGAGCTCTTTATGTCGCTTGTGGTTGTCATAGTCTTAATCTTGCATTATGTGACATGGCTAACACGTGTACTAAGTCTAGAGATTTTTTTTGGAATCATACAACGGATTTATAGCAATTTTTTCCAATCCTACAAAAAGGTAGAAAATTTTGAAAGACAAGGTTAAAGGATTGACTGCTTAGTCTTTGTTGCCACTCGTTGGAAAAGTCGCGTGGATTGTGTTATGCCTGTTCGGTCACAATTTGTATATTTAAGAGAAGTTTTGCTTGAAGTTAGATTTACCGATAATGATGTTAAAACTCAAAGTGAAGCTAAATTACTAGCAGAAAAAGAACCTGGTGAATTTTAATTTTTGGTAGCAATTGTCATTTGGTATGAAATACTAGCAACAGTGAATACGGTGAGTAAAAAGTTGCAATATAAGGATATGGTTCTCGATGTTGCTATTGATGAAGTGGACAAGTTGATTAACTACTTCACGAGTTATAGATAAGTAGGGTTGGATAAGGCGATTAATGAAGCTAAAGAAATTACAAGTTGATATGTTATTCCCTCAACAACGTATAATACGTAGGAAAAAAACAATTTGACGAGACTTCAAGTGTACATGAAATTTTATTTTCACATGATGAGGATTTTAAAGTCAATTATTTTTATGTGTCCTTGACCAAGCGACTCCTTCTCTTGAAACATGATTCAAACAATACCAACTATAAGAAAAAAATGGCCTTTTGTTTCCGAAAAAGTTGAGGGAACTTGATGAAAAAGATTTTAAGTTGCTTTGTTATCGTCTTCAAGATGCATTGAAGTATAAAGAAGAATCCGATATTGATGTTGGCGAACTTTATCAAGGGTTGAAGTTGTTTGAGATCTTTTTACCTAGTCATCTTATTAACCCTTTTGATGCTTTAGCAACTTGGTTTTTTTTCCTATATAGAGTGTTGTTGACTATTCCGGTAACAGTAGAATCGACATAAAGAAGCTTTCCAAAGTTAAAGTTGTTGAAGACCTACGTATAATCCACTATGTTTTAAGAAAGACTTAAAGAATTAGCGATAATATCTATTGAAAACGACATACTAGAGACTATGGATAATTAAGAGTTGATCTAGAGTTTTACTTCCAAAAACGCTATAAGAGCCACATGGTTGGATTAAGTGGGCAAATTCATATTAAGTTGGTACGATACTTTTGTTTTGATGATTGTTATAACAATAATTATCATATTATGGTTTTATATATATTATTATTATTGGGTTTAAATTATATGGGCCCGATTTATTTTTACTATCCCCAGGCCCAAAACAGTTAGAGAATTATCGGAGACGGCATTGTATTTTAGTGACTAGATATATATGATATGAACATATGCATAATTATATTTACCATTTTTGTTACATGTTCATATTTTTTTTTTCACCAAATTAAACAACGAATGCATTCTACATTTGTAACCATCTATGAGCCAACCTTTCATTCTTATAAAACTTGCTAGCTTAACACAAATTCAAATGACCCAGCATCACCCATGATCATTGTATATCGTCACCACGTACTTCATCGACACCATCATTCACACCACCTTCGCAAATGCTACCATCGTTGTTGCTGCCGCCAACACTAGTCGCCAAAAATCTGCCATAGAAATATATAGCGGATGAACCAACTTTATACCTATTTTTCTAAATAAACTCATTTCAACCGGAGTCCATTTTAAATTAGAACTCGTTTAGATTCGAATGAAATTAATACTGCTTTAAAACTATTCGTTTTGATCGAATCTAGTTTAACCCGATATCTCATCCAACTTATGTGCAATGTTTTAAAAACCGGTTCAAACCTATTTATTGCAAATTACATTATTGGTACTAACTTTTACAAATTGTTTCACCACTAGTACTCCACATCTACTAACCATGTAATTAATTCTACAATGATTTCACCCACAGATACTAATGGTGTAATTTTCAATAAATTGGTATGAAAATGGTAAAACAAACATGTACTAGTAACTAATTCTTTTATTTTCTAATATGAAGATATTTTTTTTATTTAGCTTAATAAAAGTCTTTTTGTACTTGAATCTATTTTTCTCCAAAGCCTCAAAAAGACACGGCGTCAAATTGGGTCAAAATCCATCCCATAAAAGACCAGTCTGAAAGCCAATCTAGAGTCTGGACCGGACACGGTTGAGACAAACGATCCAAATATCAACATAGTATCTATACAACACATGTCAGTGTTAACTAAACATGTTATTTTAACACTAGCAGATATATGTTTAGTACACGGGTTACTTGACACGGCCCATCCAGCACAATTAAATTAACTGTAACACCTCGAAAATTCACGTCCTATAATGTATTGACACGTGTCATAAGCTTGAACGTGTGAAAGTATACTCTTGAGGGACTAAAGTTGACAAACATGGAAAGTATGCAAATATACGAGTTTAAAATGTCAACAGTGAATAAATATACTTTACAATAACCCTACATGATGTTGATACCATCAGACGAATAAATCATGGATCATACGAGGCTAAAAGTGAGAGATTACAAACTACAGGGGTTAAATGTGTCAACATGTTTAAAGTATACCTCTGAGTGACCTTTTAGCAAACCCGAAGCTTTGTAACGATTATTATGCTCACTAGAATGCACGATAAAAATTTCATAAAGTTTCGTTATCGTATGAGAAAGTTATGATCAAATTCGTGTACGAGGGGTTAAAGCGTCAACGTTGAAAGTTTGGACCTTTCGGGTGACAATAAAGTTAACCGGGGACTAAACAAAGTGGGTAAATGTCTTAAAGCCCTTATATGTCAATTTAGAGGGTTCAAAGTGCAAGAAAATAAGTTAATTGACCTTTCGGAGGACCAAGAGCCAAGGATGCAAACTGAAAAAGAGATTTTTGGCCCTGATGACATGCTTGCGCACCTCAACAACCACACTCTTGCGGTGCGCAAGGCATGCCCAGATACAGCAAGTTGGCTGTTGGCTGTTTTAAGACAGGAGCTAGCTCAGGTAAATACTCTTAACTTATTTTCCCTATACGG
The DNA here is from genome assembly GCA_030545235.1 of Helianthus tuberosus. Taxonomy (NCBI): domain Eukaryota; kingdom Viridiplantae; phylum Streptophyta; class Magnoliopsida; order Asterales; family Asteraceae; genus Helianthus; species Helianthus tuberosus. The sequence goes on along the minus strand of CM060355.1, from coordinate 36,049,751 downwards.
GCTTGGAATACGGTATTATAATACCGCTTGGTCGGGTATTGAATATTTAATCTTATTATGGTTAAATTATTGAGGTAACCCGGTTTAATCTTTATTGTTTGAAATAAAGACCTTTAGGGGTTAATGACCATGTCCCGGATATCCTTGACATCATTGTTTTATAAAATGGCCACGTCTTAAGCACGGGGTGTAGGCATACACCTGACAGTTGCTTAAGTAATAACGGTATCTCACTCTCTTGTGGGCCTATACTTGTGGCGTGTCTGTTAATCTGACTCGGTTTCTACATCGGGCCCTGAACGTACAACGAACATGTAAATCTGTATACAAGGTTATAAATATAATTGTTCCAAGTATAAAAGATTAATTTTGCCTCTGAGCATTTTAATCAAATTATAAAAGATATTTTGTGCCACGTGCATTCAAATCAATTTTCTTAAACTCTTTTCAAATGAGTCGGTTGAGTGTATTTACCAGTGAAAACTGACGTATTTTCCAAAAAGGTTAAGTGACAGGTACTGAACGTAATTGGCTGGAAGCTCAGGGCGCTACTAAGGAATCTTGCAAGTTCTAGGCGTCTAAAGTCTGTTGAACAAATGATATGTTTAAGATCCGCCTGTGGATCCTTTACTTTCCGTTGTAATACTGGATATTACTTTAAATTCGGATTGTAATATATATTTATCTTTTGCTTCCGCTGTGCATTTATATATTGTGTTGTTTGACTATTATGTTGCCAACTACGTCACGATACTCCCCACCGGGCCCACCGGTGACACGTGGAAAGTCGGGGTGTGACAGGTTGGTATCAGAGCCAACACTGAGTGAATTAAACGCTAGCCTTTTGCGTTTAATCTCAGTTACACAGTTGCACATTCTTGAGTCTAGACAAGAACATAGGACAAATTCCAATTCGTTTCATTGTCTTTTAATTACTTCCTTGATTATTTTTCTGATTAGCCTTTGCATGGGCAAGTCATTTTTATTAGAAGTCCCGTTTAGGGCAACTATATACTTGCTTAAATTTTAAAGGAACGATTATGGTTAAAATATCATTCCTATATTATAAGATCTACCATTATAATAAAATGGCAAAAACTAAAAAGGGACAAGACCTAGCCTGGTGTCATTATTAAGACGCGGCCAAGATGGCAGTTCCTCAATTTAGGTTCAGATCCTTATTAACATCCCGAGCTAGGAATGTTCTGCGTTCATTATTAAAAAAGGGAATCTTAAAGGTAAACCTAGCCTATATGACGAGGCCAAGATGGTAGGACCTATTTAAAAGATTCAAATCCTTGTTAACACCTAAGAACGTGTTAGCACTCTTAACAAATGTGATTCGAGAAAATCACAATAGTCATCCCTATACTGGAAATTTTTAAATTTCCTAAATTGCCTTATGATTTAGAAATCATGGCTTATGTCATCCTATAAGATGATCATACTATAACCATCCCTTAGAAGGGAAGTGCCTACGGGCTATAACGTATTGTCCGTCTGAGACAATGACATTGTGATCTTTATGATCCCTTGTCTAAGGTGGTGAGCTATGCTCAAGCCTATAAGTCTATATGAGCAATGTGATCATGACTAATATCATCAATATGATGATCATATTATAAACATCCATAAGTGATGAAATGCCTACGGGCCATACTTATTGTCCTAAGGGATAACAAACAGTTGATGTCTCTGACTCTCTGTCAAGAAAAGGTAATGAACTTTGATTCACACCTTAATGCCTCGATTCTCTGAAATCATGGCTTATAAATTAAACTTGTCTACGCGACTAGGCCATTTGTGCTATTATTAAAACCTTAATGCCTCGATTCTCTGAAATCATGGCTTGTAAACTTAAAACTGTCCATGTGACTAGGCCTTTGCGCCACTTTAATATCCTTAATGTTTTATAACTAGGATAAATTAAAATGCCTCGATTCTCCGAAATCCTGAGTTGTAAATTTAAAACTGTCCTTGTGACTAGGCCTTTTGCGCTACCTTGATATCCTTAATGTTTTATAACTAGGATAAATTATGATGAAAATGCTAATCAAATGTAACTAACAAATTTAACCAATATGGTTTATATTACCATGGTTAATAAATCGTTTAAAACGATAAAACTGTATAGGCTTCTAAATAAACCTTGCCCTTATTTTTCCTTGTGTAGCAATTAAAACTACCTACATGGCTGACTCTGACGAGATAAACAGTCATCCTCTGGAAAACCGCGATGATGATAAGATTAATATAACCAGAGGAGAACTTCGCACACTGATTGATACTGTTGGGATTGAACCCTATCAGAGGAACAGATAATTAAAGCCAAAACTGGATCAGAGCAGTGGATCCAGAATAAGCAGATGTTTACATACAAATCTCTCCCCTTGAAAGTGGTTTCATATCTACTGACCTCCTATCTGCTGATCTTACTAAGTGCTGACCTGCAACTGCTGCCTTGCATCTACTGCCCAATGTCAAAGACTGATTGAAGACCAAAGCTCTGCTGATTCAATCTACTGCCTTGAGTCTAGTACTGCTGATCCGGACAAACACTGCTGGGTTCACAGCAGTGGAAGGATGCAGCAGCTGTTTAAGTGTCTTCTATGAAATGAAATGTAATAGCAGTAGTTAGTACATCAGTGTTTGTATAGATCAGAGGTTAGAGTTTGTTAGGAGGTTAGATGTCACTTTCATGGTGATGTCAGCTAAAGATGCTCAGTGGTTTGCTAGTGCCTATAAATAGTTCAGTACTTTGTACTGTTCTATTAGCTCTTGCAATACCGTCTTCTTTGCACGAACAAATGCTGAGCTCTGGCTGAGGGGGAGTTTGTATTCAAGCATTACTTGTAATCGTTGTTGAAAGATAATTCAATCATTCGGTTCCTTGTTAAAAATGTCTTGATCAAAGCAATACTCTCGTTTGATTGTATGCAAAGTTTGTGTTCATATTAATTCCGCTGCACAACTCTTTCATTTCCATCTTAATTTCAAACGAAAATACAATCAGAAACAAACTCAGATCCAACAATTGGTATCAGAGCTTGGACAGTCAAATTTGATTTAATAATCATTTTGACATAAATAGTTCGGCTCATAATAGTTGATACTGATCGTTTGTTCGTCCGTTGAAAAACAGAGCAAGGATTAATCACCATTAAAGTTGATTTCTCAGTGTCTGTAAAACAACAAGAATAACGTCACAATCTCAAGATGATAAAAACAACATCGGCTCACTTTTTAAACCACCTATGCTAAAAAGAAATGAGTACAACATCTGGCAGAGGAGGATGGGTCACATCCTTGCTCAACAAAGCACAGGTTGTTGGAGGTCTGTCATTTATGGTCCCCATGTTCCTTCAGTGCCAAGCGCCGAAGATGCTAAAAAGTTCGTTCCAAAACCAGTTGAAAATTATACCAAAACCGACTTTCAAAAGATCGAACTAGATGCTAAAGCGTTTAGCATCATAGCATCAGCGCTGCCCAATGAGATATATGCTGGACTGTTACACTGTAACAGTGCCAAAGAATTATGGGACGCACTTAAGGAACAGTTTGGGGGAACCGAAGAAGTCATAGAAAACAATAGGGAAATCCTAAACCAACATTATGAAACATTTTGTTACGTTAAAGGTGAATCACTAACGCAACAATTTGAGCGTTTCAGTTGTCTCATCAATGAACTGAGGCTTGTTAACACCACTTTTACAAACTCAACTCAAAATAGCAGGTTCCTCAGGTCACTGCCAGAAAAATGGGACACCATAGCTTTTGTCACCCGAAACTCACCTGAGTTCAAGGATCTGACCTTGACCCAACTCCACGGTCGACTCCTGACCTACGAAAGGGAGTTGAACCAGAAAAGGAGGTTACAAGAGTCAGGAAAAGTTACTGATGATTACACTTTCGGTAATACTGCTCTTCTGGGTCAAGAAGAATCTGGGAGCAGTGGTAAGTATCAGGGTTATGATCACTTCATTGACATAACTGCTGGTGCAAATTTCAACAACCCTGATCCTCACTCTGCAAGTTATGCATTCACTGCAAACGAAAACCAGGTGTCAGATAATCTAAGCTTTGAACTCAATGATTTACAACATTTCGATCCCACTGACTTAGAGGAAATGGAAATCCTGCACCAACTGGCTTTGCTGAGTGTTAGAACTAGCAAATTTTACAAAAGAACAGGGCGAAAATTCCCAGGTTTGCATAGGAATCTAAGGGTTGGGTTGGATAAATCGAAAATCAAGTGCTACAAGTGTAATTGGTTGGGAAATTTCGCTAGGGAATGTAGGAGTCAAACTACTGGTCCCATAATTACTCATCCTAGCTCAAATCCTAGACCTCAAAACCAAAGCACTGTGCACTATGCCCAGTATGCCCCAGCAGCTCAAGTGAACACTGCTCACTATGCTGCTGCCCCTGTGCCAGTACATTATGTCCAAACTACTGTTCCACAGATCCAATATGTTCAAACCCCTGTTCCCCAGGCACAAGTGCAACCTGCACCTCAAACCACTGCTCCAGCAGCAGTACAACCAGATCAACAAAGTTTTTTCACTCAAGGGTTTGTTGACTGGAGCAGTATGCCTAAAGATCTTAGTGATGAAAATTTTGCACTCTATGTTTCTGATGATTCTTCTCATAATGAATTTTGTTTGATGGCATTAGAGTCAATACAGGAGGGGGTTGAAACTAAGGAGGAACAGCTGAGCTTTGAAACAGTGGATGAGGTGACTGAAGCAGTGGTTACTGCTGTGGCTGGTGAACTACTGTTGGGAGAAAGTTCAGGTACCCTGATTGAACCAATGACAGATCCATGGTCCGAAGAGGACAAAGAAGAAGAGAAGGAAGAAAAGGCTGGTGAAAAGAAGGTGAAAGCTGATGGTGATGAAGATCATCAATGTGATTGTGCAATGATGGCAGCTGCCAAGGTATCTCCTCAAGTTCTTGAAAAACTGTGTTCTGACAATTGCATAATTGCTTTTGCTAACATCAAAGACGTGAATGAAAACCTTCGGGATAAAATCTTGACTGATGAGGTTAAATTTGAAAAGTCTTTAAAAGAACTTAAAAACAAATTTACTGAAAAGGAAAAAGAGATCAGCTGTCTGAAAGAAGAGCAAAGCATAACCAAAACCCAACTTCAAACTATGGTAGAAAAATACCAAGTTTGCAAAAAGGAGTTGGAATCCACCCAGATTACTTGTGAAAGATGGGTGGAATCCTGCAGAGGATATGAGGTGATGCTTGCTAAACAGATTGAAAGTAATGTGAAATTTGGGGTTGGGTATAGAAAATATGATGATGAATGCATTACTTGTGAAAAATCTGGTCAAAACACTGTTGAAAACACTGATGTAACCACTGAGTTCATCCCCATAAACAAGAATGGCCAAGAAGTGAAAATCACTGACAAACTTGGTAACAAAATCACACTTGGCAGAACAAGGAGTTCCTCTACTTTTGAAGAACTTGAAAAATATCAGTTTAAACCCACTTGGTCTGACGAGTGTGATATTCTTGAAAATTTCAAGCCTATGGACTTTACATCAACTGATGGTGTTAAAGCTCCAAAAGCTAAAGTCATACCTCTCAAGGATATCCCAGCAGTGGTTAAAACCTCTGCTGCAAAGGAGTCTGAAAAGAGAAAGAAGAAAGAAAAAATTGATAACTTGTTTTGTGAATTCTGTGAGAAAAGGAATCATCTAACAAAAGACTGTTTCCACTTGAAAGCTTATGATTTAAACAAAACAAGTGTCATTGTTTCAGCAGAAAGTTGCATTGTTTGTGGTAAAACAAACCACAAAACTCAAGCATGTGTGTATCTCAAAAACTTTGATGTGAAAAAGAATGAGTACATGGCTAAAACATCCTTGAGTCCATCATCATCATCATCATCATCATCATCTGTCAAGTTCACCAAGAAACAACCACTGTTTGTGCCAGTTCAAACAGCTGTCACAAAACAGCTGAACCAAACATCTGTCAAAAGAGATGTTCAGGTTACTGATGCACCCCCTGCTAATCAATTCAGAAAAGGCAAGGAAAAACAGTCTTACCAAAGGATTCCACACGTTTATGAGGCCTACAAAAGGCCCTCTAAACCCAGAGTGAACATGCATCCTTTTGGTTACCAGCAGGTGATAGGTCAGGACCCACAACAGTGGTTAGAGAAACACTGTCCTAAAACAGTCCAAACCCCTGACCTAACCACTGTCCATCATTCTGCATCCATCCCAGACACTGTTGAGACCCCATCCAAAGCCTTGTTGGCTTTGGAGACCTTAATGAACTAATCCTTTTACTTCATGTGCAGGGAGCTTCTGCATGCTTTGATAGTCTTTGGTATGTAGATAGTGGAGGCTCCAGGCACATGACAGGATGTAAAGCCCTCCTCAAAGACTTTAAAATCCATGGAAGGGGTGATATATCCTTTGGGAATAATAGTAAAGGAAAAGTTCTGGGGTCTGGTACAGTGCAATCTGGAAATGTAAAATTTGAAAATGTCAATCTGATAGACAATCTAAAATTCAACCTTCTGAGTGTATCACAAATGAGTGACAAAGGGTTTGGGTCATTCTTCACAAAAGATTGTTGTAGGATTGTTGGACCAGAAATGGTCAAAAAGATTGAAGCAATAATCAAAACTGGTCAAACTAAACTTGTTGCTCAAAGAAGGGGCACACAAATCTTAAGACAATCACAGAAATTTCAAAAAATGGTTTGGTGAGAGGCCTACCACAAAAATTGTTTTCATGTCCTGAACATTGCATTTCCTGTTTAAAAGGAAAACAGCATAAAAGTTCTTACAAGTCCATTGAAGAGTCCAAAACAACCCAGTGTTTGCAAATGCTACACATGGATTTGTTTGGCCCAGTTCAAGTCATGAGCCTCAAAAAGAAAAGATATTGTTTGGTTATTGTTGATGACTTTTCTAGGTTTACATGGACTTTCTTTTTACACTCAAAAGATGAGACTGCAGGCATTTTGCAAGACTTTGTGACACAGGTTGAAAAGCAATTTGACCTTCCAGTGAAAAGCTTCAGGAGTGACAATGGCACAGAATTTAAAAATAAGGAGTTGGATGCCTTCTGTGTGAAGAAAGGGATTGTAAGGCAGTACAGCATCCCTAGAACACCAGAGCAGAATGGGGTAGTGGAAAGGAAGAATAGAACTTTGATTGAGGCTGCCAGAACTATTCTTGCAGATTCAGGTTTGCCATTAACTTTCTGGGCAGAGGCAGTAAACACTGCTTGCTATGTTCAGAACAGAGTTTTAATAAACCCCAGGCACAAAAAGACTGCTTATGAAATTCTGTATAAAATCAAACCACTGATCTCATATTTCAAGGTGTTTGGCTGCCCATACTTTATTTTAAACTTAAAAGATTCCATTTGAACTTAAAAGATTCCATTTCAAAATTTGCAGCCAAAATTGATTGTGGCTATCATCTGGGATACTCAACCACTGCCAAGGCCTACAAAGTGTTCAATACACGGACCAAGGCAGTGGAGGAGACTTTGAATGTTAAGTTCAATGAACTTTCATCAATGAAAATCCCAGCAAATCCTGCAGATCTGTTTGATCTTGAAAAATTCACTTTTGAAAATACTGTTGTCAAGACTAACAGTGCAGGTCCATCAGAGGATACAACACCAGACTATGGGTATGAAATCATCATCCCTCAAAGGTCTGCCACAAAGGGAAAAGCACCAGCTGTTCAAAACAGTTGTCAAAGCTCAACCACTGCTTCCACATCCTCAAACACTGCTGACAAAAGTCCTCAAACAGTGGATAAAAGTCAGCAGGTGTCCACTTCATTACCTCCTATTCCACCACCTTTTGAAGCCACTGCTGGATCATCAAAGTCCCCAGCAGTGGTTAGCTCAGATGATACACATTTGCAGCCTTCACCAACCAATGCCATCATACCATACCAAGGAGATTTAATCTTCTTGAGATCTCATCCACCTGACCAAATCATTGGCAACATAAATGAAGGGGTGCTCACAAGAAGCCAAACCCAAAACATTTGTCTTTTTGCTGGTTTTCTATCACTCCATCAGCCAGTCAAGTACCAAGAGGCACTGAAAGACAACAGCTGGGTAGAAGCCATGCAAGAGGAGCTCCAACAGTTTAAAAGACAACAAGTATGGGAGCTTGTATCACTGCCAGAAGAGGTTAGTCCCATTGGCACAAAGTGGGTCTTCAAGAACAAAACTGATGAAAGGGGTATTATTGTCAAGAATAAAGCCAGGCTTGTGGTTCAAGGTTACAGACAGGAAGAGGGGATTGATTATGATGAAACATTTGCCCCTGTTGCAAGATTGGAAGCCATTAGACTGTTCCTGGCCTTTGCTGTCAACCACAATATGAAGGTGTTTCAAATGGATATCAAAAGTGCTTTCCTCTATGGTACAATTCAAGAAGAGGTGTATGTTTGTCAACCTCCAGGTTTTGTGGATCCATTTTATCCAGATCATGTCTACAGGCTAAACAAAGCCTTGTATGGCCTGAAACAAGCACCAAGGGCCTGGTATGAAACTCTTTCCAACTTCCTACTCTCAAATGGTTTCAAAAGAGGTACCATTAATAAAACACTGTTTTTAAAATGGAGAGGGAAGGATTTAATGATTGTCTAGATTTATGTGGATGACATTATTTTTGGAAGCACATGTAACTCAATGTGTGAAGAGTTTAGAGAACTCGTGACAGCTGAGTTTGAAATGAGTGCAATGGGTGAGCTGCAATGCTTTCTTGGTCTCCAAGTACAGCAAATGCAAAATGGAACTTTCATTCATCAAAGCAAATGTGCTAAAGAACTTTTAACCAAATTTGATATGAATGATTGTAAACCATGCAGCACACCCATGGCAACAAATAAGCTGGTCATGTCTGATGAAAAGGATGAGCTGATTGACCAAACACTTTATAGAAGCATGATTGGGTCTTTATTGTACCTAACTGCATCTAGACCAGACATCATGTTTGCAACATGTGTCTGTGCAAGAAGTCAATCAGCTCCCAGAAAATCAAATCTCATTGCTGTAAAAAGGATCTTCAGATACATAAAAGGTGCTCCCACACTTGGTATCTGGTATCCAGCTAATAGGAACATCAAGCTTTCAGGTTTTTCAGACAGTGACTTTGCTGGATGTCACACCACAAGGAAGTCCACATCAGGAGGGTGCCAGTTTCTAGGTGATTGCTTAGTTTCATGGCAAAGCAAAAAGCAAGCAGCTGTTTCAACATCCACTACTGAAGCTGAATACATTGCTGCTGCAAGCTGTACAGCCCAACTCCTGTGGCTTCAAAATCAGTTCCTGGATTTTGGTATCACTGCCTTAAAGACACCACTCATGTTGGACAGCCAGGCAGCAGAAAATATCATCAAAAATCCAGTTTCCCATTCAACCACCAAACACATCGACATCAGACATCACTTTGTGAGGGATTGCTATGAAAAAGGTTTGATTTCTCTACATCATGTCCCAACTAAAGACCAGCTGGCTGATGTGCTCACAAAAGCACTTGATACAGCCACTTTTGAAAGCTTGGTCTCTAGGATTGGGATGCTGAACATGGAATAACAAGCAACATCTTGTTTTCCTATGAATAAAAGCAACAAAATGTTTTCAGAAAATCAAAACTCCATCCTTAAAATTAGCTAAAAATGAAATTTTTCATTAAAATCCTTATAAGTCTGCCATTAACCACTGATTGTTCAAAAGTCTGCTATACTTCAAAAGTCTGTCCACTGCTGAAAGTCAACCCCTGTTCTCTCATTCCATTTGATAAACTCTGTTGTTCAAAAGCAGTGTCTTATCCACTGATATGCTATCCTCTGATAGTGAAAATCATCCACTGCTTTCATACCACTGCCTTCATCAGTCACTTTCACAAAAGTACTGTCCTTCACTTTCACCAGGGGTTGTCACGTGAGCAGTACATATTGGTCAGACCTTTTGTAACGGCTGCCACCTCAGCATTCACTTTCTTCCCTATAAAATCCCCCATTCACCACCAAAACAGGATTTTACTGTCGAATTGAATTCTTAAAAATTCTCTTCTCAAAGCAGTTTTTCATCTCATTTCTTCACAAATTTCTTCGATCATCATCTTCAAAATGACAAAATCAAAGTCATCCTCAAAACCCTCATCCAAATCTTCATCAAAAACAGCCTCTCAAAAGGCACTTTCCACTGATATTCCATATAAACCATCCCACAATCTCCTGGGTCTTCTCACAAAACCAGGAACCACAAATGTTTTCGATTCCATCATTGACACCATGGCAAAATCAAAGTACAAAACTTTGTTCACTGTCGATGCACCAATCTATTTGGAAACCCAAAGGGAGTTTTGGAAGAATGCAACCCTTGAAAAACAAGGAGACATTGCAACCACCATACACTCTTCTATAAAGGGTAAAGCTGTCCAAATCACGCCACAATCCATTTCAGTGGTCTTTCAACTCGATGATCAAGAAGGTAAAATTTCTTTCACTAAAAACGAGTTGCAAACTGACTTTATTGAGAGAGGGTATGAAGCCACAATGATGAAGAAACTTACCTTACAAAAAGGTTATTTTCCTTCTGCAACCAGATTTTTATTTCATACCCTCCTACTATGTGTTTCAAACAAAACCACTTCTTTCAATGAAATCCCTTTAAAGATTCAAAATCTGGGATATGCAATTCTTCAAGGAGAAAAATTTAACTATTCTCGGGAAATTTTTAAAGATTTGGTTAATAATGTTGAAACAAAATCATTCTTACTGTTTCCAAGGTTTTTAAGTTACTATTTTGCAAAGAAATTCAGTAAGGATGATTTAGCTGTAATAAACCAAGGTGATTCTACTCAAATAAACAGTTTAACAACTGAAACTTTTTCAAGAATGTTAGCACCCTGCAAAACACAAGCAGAGGTGCCTGAGCAGATTTTAGCAGTTACAACTGCTCCTCGGGTATCTGCTGCTGAGCCCATTGCTCAAGGTGATCAAAGCAGCAGCACAACTGCTTTGAAACCCACACCTAAAATCTTCAAAAGGACAAAAAGAAAAACTCAAAAACCCCCCAAACTAATCAAAAGGGCAACTCTGGAGGATGAGATACCAGAGCAAATGCATGTGACAACACAAAAGTCACAAGAAACCACTGCTGCTTCTTCCTCACAGCAGTTGGTACAAATATCTCAACCCATAAACGAAACTCCTCCTGCTTCTTCACAAAAAGAACAGGTTGTACAAATAGGGTCTCCACATCATGATGCTCTGGAAACACTCGTTTCTATCATCCACAGCTCAATACCGGGGGCAAATCCACTTTCTACACCACCCTTCACATCCACAATTCCCCCACCAACTAAACTGCTGTTGGATGCAATTGATTTGAACCAGGCATTAACCAGTCCTTCTCAATCACCTATCAATGAGAATATACCTCAACAACTGACTGGGTCTGATGTATCAATCTTTGCTAACCCACCAACACAACCTGAGGAGGTTAGACCCCTTGAGTTACAAGTAACTCTTGGTGGTAGTCTAAGTGAAGCAGCCACTACAACTGTTGAACCCATTGGTTTACAGTTGGACAGTGGTTACATCAATAAGACTTCCTTGGAGGCAATTCCTTTTATAGCACCTCTGCCAACCACCAGTGGATTTATTTATCCTACTGGCAACATCAAAAGGTTGTCAAGTGTTGAAGGAAGAAGACCCCAGTACCAAGAAAAAGGGGCATCAGTGGTTAATGTTTGGAGTATACTCCCTACATCAACTACTGATAAAACCACTGCTAGTGGGAAATCAGATGATCCCATTAACTTGGGTGATGGTTTAAAGTACCAGAAATTGACGGATCGTATTGAAAAGCTTGATAACTCTGTTGCAGAACTCAAAGATATGCTACAACAGGTGTTACAATTACAAAAGGTACAATCCACTGCTGTTCCATCTCAAGCACCTGCTCCACAAAGGGCACATGCTACAAATGAGCTCTGGAATTTGTTTCAACCTTTTCTCCATCAACAAGCACAATTAGCAGATCAGCAACATGAAAAACATGTCCAACAGCTGAGAAATGCAATGGAGTCAAGGTTCAAGAACACTCAGGCTGATCTAAAGGTTCTCAAAACTCAGATCCTGCACACCACTGGCACTGCTCCTCCAACAGTACTTTTCATTGATCAACTCCCAGACGATAATGCCAAAAAGGGGGAGAAAATTCAGGAGTGGAAGAAGAAAGGAATAGATGATGGTCTTTACATTGAACCTGAAAAGGATGCTATGACCAGAAAAAATCCTGTGCCAGATGGTAGTAAAAAGGTTGATGCAACTCAAGAAGCACTTGATGAAGGAGTAGCAAGTGTTAAAAGAGATAGAATGGCAAAGGATATCTCAAGATGGAATGAGGAGAAAAGAGCTTTCATGGAACTGTATGAGCAAGGTTGTTCTGGATCAAAGGACTCTAAAAATCCGAAGACAAAAAGAAAACCTAAGTCCATCCCATCCAGATTTCCAAAGCCTCCAAAACCACCATCCAAAAGCCATCAGCATCAAACCTCCATCCAGACAGCTGTTGTAACTCCTGTTGTATCAACTACTGCTGGTACCTCAGTGGTTTCAACATCTGTTCTCTCTTCAACACACACCACAACCACTATTTTACCACCACTGTCACCATCAAAAACAATTTCACCACCACTTTCACCTGCTGACAAAAAGCAGAAGACAACAGATGTTATAACATCTGCTGTAATGACAACAGTGGTTAGAACACCAGTTGTTTCAATAACTGTTAGTCAATCACAATCCACTGCCACTACATCCACCACCACTGATCCACCCAAAACATCATCTGCTTCTTCTAAAACAAAAAGGAGAAGGATTTACATATCAGATGATGATTCACCTTCACCACCACCAACATCTTCAAAATCCCTATCACTTGTCACTATTCCAAAACCTATACCTCTCTCTTCAGCTCAAATTTTAAAACCACTACCTCCTGCTGGTGTCTCATTCCCTCTAGAACTCATTGCAGTTAAGGAAGAAATAAAATCCTTTTATTATGAGGATGACCCAGCCAAAAGGAGTTTGCCATCAATTGCAGGATATTCCAGGCCTAAAAATATTGAAGAATACTTGAAACTCAAGGTCAAACAAGTAGAGGATATTGCAATCAAAAACAGAAAAGGGAAATCTGATAGAGAATTTCAACAAAACTATCAGTTTTTACTCTCACAGGTCAATGCTATGGAGCGATTTGCTAAAAATGTATGTCAGCAAATTTCAGAAAGGGCAGATGAGTCCTTGAGGAAAGACTACACTGAGAACATCATGACCTACAAGAAATATAAGGGGGAGAAACACATGTACAAGAACTGGACCATTCCTGAGCTTGAAAAAGAAGCAGCCAGGATTCAAGACATGATCAAAAATAAGGTCAAGCAGACTCCTCCTGAGAAATTCAAACAATTTGAAGCTGAGAAGATGTTAGAGTTGAGGAGAATGAAAGAGGAGCTGATTGCAGCTGATTATGGGTCAAAGAATTCAGTGACAAAGTGGGGAGAAGATAGAGTCAGGGCAACCTATAAAAGCTTAGAGGAACTTAGAAAGAAAGATCCAAGAGTTCCACAAAAGCCTGACTATTCCAAAGCAGAGGTCTCAAAAAGACCACCAAAGCTGCATGCTAAAAGAACCACTGCTCCAGCTGGTGCTGCCATCTACAAAAGAAGGAGCAAAAACCAGTTGAGTATTGAAACAATTCAAGATCTATTAGCTGGAGATGCTATTGTAAAAGCAGGCACGAAAGTAATGATAAAAGAAGATCTTGAATTGGAACAATCTGCAAGTGCTGCTCAGCCAGTTAAGAATAGGCCAGCCTCACCAAATACTTCTGTAAATAAACATCTCCCAAGAAACCCACCAGGCTCAAAAATACAAAAGTGGGAAACTGACAAACAGACCTGCGTATTGACTTTGCTCAGGTCTGGTGGAGAAGTGGAGAAAATATCAAGGGAACAAGCTCTTGGCCTGAGTCTTGAAGATTTGCAGGATCTCCTTGATCTTCCACTTAGCAGGGATGATGAAGACACAGATGCCCTAGACTTTGAACTACAATTCAAATGTCAGATAAGGGAACTGTTAATGAGGCAATAAAGATTTACACAATAATGAAGAGTTTTGGCATTATCTGTTCCAGGGGGGAGATTGTTGGGATTGAACCCTATCAGAGGAACAGATAATTAAAGCCAAAACTGGATCAGAGCAGTGGATCCAGAATAAGCAGATGTTTACATACAAATCTCTCCCCTTGAAAGTGGTTTCTTATCTACTGACCTCCTATCTGCTGATCTTACTAAGTGCTGACCTGCAACTGTTGCCTTGCATCTACTGCCCAATGTCAAAGACTGATGGAAGACCAAAGCTCTGCTGATTCAATCTACTGCCTTGAGTCTAGTACTGTTGATCCGGACAAACACTGCTGGGTTCACAGCAGTGGAAGGATGCAGCAGCTGTTTAAGTGTCTTCTATGAAATGAAATGTAATAGCAGTAGTTAGTACATCAGTGTTTGTATAGATCAGAGGTTAGAGTTTGTTAGGAGGTTAGATGTCACTTTCATGGTGATGTCAGCTAAAGATGCTCAGTGGTTTGCTAGTGCCTATAAATAGTTCAGTACTTTGTACTGTTCTATTAGCTCTTGCAATACCGTCTTCTTTGCACGAACAAACGCTGAGCTCTGGCTGAGGGGGAGTTTGTATTCAAGCATTACTTGTAATCGTTGTTGAAAGATAATTCAATCATTCGGTTCCTTGTTAAAAATGTCTTGATCAAAGCAATACTCTCGTTTGATTGTATGCAAAGTTTGTGTTCATATTAATTCTGCTGCACAACTCTTTCATTTCCATCTTAATTTCAAACGAAAATACAATCAGAAACAAACTCAGATCCAACAGATACAGCAGTATCTAAAGCTGTAGAGGAGCAATTTAGGGAGTATAGTGGGACTCATAGTAAAGCCTCATCTGTACCCCACTCTGAGTCTGTCCCCAAGACTTATTCTGAGCCTCATAACAAGCCGCCCTCTAAGAAAGAGGAACCAAAGAAGGATGATGATCGACATTCATCTAATGAACACAGTGTTCCATCCAAGAGGATTGTGTTCGATAATGAACCGCGTACCAAGTCCTGTACCTATAAATACTTTGTCTCCTGCAAACCCCGGGATTTCACGGGGGAGAAAGGAGCAATCGATTGTATGACCTGGTTGGATGAAATGGACACAGTTGTCGATATCAGCGGTTGTGCTGAGAGGGATGTAGTGAAGTATGTATCCCAATCGTTCAAAGGAGAGGCACTAGCGTGGTGGAAGGCTCTCATTCAAGCTGCTGGGAAGATCCCACTTTACAACATGTCATGGGAACAGTTTGTTACTCTCATTATAGAGAACTACTGCCCTCAACATGAGGTCGAAAGAATCGAATCAGATTTCTTATCATTGGTGATGACAAACTTAGATTGTCAAGCATACCTCACCAGTTTCAATACCCTGTCCAGACTGGTTCCTTACCTAGTAACACGAGAACCCAAGAGAATTGCTCGCTTCATCGGAGGTTTAGCCCCAGAAATCAAAGCCAGTGTTAAGGCTTCAAGACCTACTACATTCAGGTCAGCGGCAGATCTGTCACTATCTCTTACACTCGATGTAGTTAGAAACAAGGCTGCCAAAGCCTCTGAAGATGGAAAGCGTAAAAGGGAGGATGAGAATTCCCATTGCTCCGATAGGAAGAGGAATTCCGAAGATAAGAAGAGTTCCGGGTTTAAGAGAGACAGCCAGCAGTCGAGTGAGAAGACCAGGTGCAGAACCTGTAGGAAATTCCATCTTGGGAAATGCAGATTTGAGTCTGAGCCACTACCATGTGGAATCTGCAAGTCTAAGGAACATAAAACCTTGGATTGCAAGAAGTTGAAAGATGCAACCTGTTATGGTTGCAACAAGAAGGGGCATATCAAGACTAACTGCCCTAGGAATAAGAAGAAGCCCGAAGAGGCCAAGAGAACAAACGCATGAGTTTTCAGGATGAACGCCCAGGAGATGGTGCAGAATGATAATAGTATAGCAGGTACCTTTCCTTATCAAGCAGTTTATACAGAAATTTATTTGATACTGGCAAATATGATTCTATAAGGAACTATAAAAATTGTGAACTGTTGTCCCCGCTGATTAGGACTCCAGTCATTTAACGCGAGATAGAAATTTGCCGATGACACTATAGAAAATGCCCAACAAATCTTAGATTGATATTTTATTTGGAATCACTCTTTTCTGATATCCTTATGGCAAGCTTTCAAGCTATCCAAATTCATCGCTATAATAAAGACAGATGTGACATTTTGATCCTCTGTCAAAAAGATGATGGATTAGGACCAAACTTTAAATGCCATAAATGGTCTTTTGTGACCTAGGCTAAGTAAAATTGATATATATTAAATAACGTTCATTAAGAATGTTAATGCTATATTGGCCTGTATGGTTTAATGAAACCATGGTTAGTATATAAAGCCATGAGGATGATGAATAGCAGTTGTCGAATCGCAACCAAGAAATTGATTCATTTAGTAATAGGAGCTAATTTTTCTGTTCCTAAATCTGTAAAAATTTCTAATGTACCCTCTCTATAGATAAAGGACATTCGCATGTAATTGATATCTCTTTAATCCCTATTGATTATGAATACCAAATGGTATGACAAAACCGCCGTATGAAAATTTATGTATCTTAATAAGTTCCATAAATTGCTTCCATGCCTGATCAGTATGGAGGTTTAATGCATGGAACCACAAAGATATTCCAATGATCATATGGTACTAGAGTCAACTAATAGTATTCAAAGAAGATATCCAGAATGGAATTGTCTAAGTAAATGTTTTCGATTAAGGAATTCGTGGACTAGTAACATAAAAGGTGTCACTTATTTGACACAAGCAATGATGGGTGAACTGGAGTCTGAGATATGGAAATCTCTGTAACCTCCTTGTATTTTGATTGCCTTCTCCTAAGACTACCCTGTTTACCTCCCGAGAGGCAAGTAGAGTTAAGATTAACATCCCGCTTTGGGTTAGAGTGTTGTGAAAATTCCATATCGATTTTGGAATAATCGAAACCCTGATTAAGTAAGTTTTAAGACATAGGCTCATATAGCCTGACTCAATATTCTGAGGATGTTATGTTATTAAATAAGAAAGACGATTCATATCGTTGATATACTAATTACCGCAGCCCTAATTTGGCAACGATTAAGAATTTGCCATCAGCTACCCAGAATCATCGATTTGATCGACCAACTGTAAGGATTAGCTACTCCTTAAGAATTGTTTTGAGCAATGGTTGAAATAACCCTCTCACCTTAAGATAAGCTTTCTATAATAGATGATACATAAGTATCAAGGCTGCTCCCTTGAAGACCTTGTATAGATGGAATGGTAAACATCTATTGTTTGGACAATAGATTGGTAAGTCCAATTATCAGGATCTGAAGGTTGCATTAGAAACAACAAATAAGATCACGCAAATTCATAATCATCCGTAAGATGCCAGTATTTGGCAGAAAAATCAAGGGTTAATGAAAGTAGCAAACCTCCTGAATTCTTGTTAAGGAAGGCAGTGCCAAATTGTTAAAATTATCAGGCTAGTTAAGCTCTGAATATATAGAATCATTCGAAGGAAATCGAATGTATCAAGATCAGGTAGCCTTTAAGCTAAAACCTATTTAAAGAGCTTGGCGGAGCTCGCAATACATTGCACATCAGTGATTGAAGGATGTGTTTCGCCAATAAGTCAAGAAGCATTATCACAATATGATATGCAGATTTATAATATGATGATCAACCTGTGTCGATTAAGGGTCGACAGGATTAGAAGCTCCAAAAAGATACATGTACCTATTATAAAGGTCAACTGGAGTGCCTTAGAGGCTCAAAAGTACTGAGGAAGATTAAGCCCAATATGAGGCAGAAAATACTTCCTTTACTTTAACAAATCTCGAGGTCGAGATTTCTTTTAAGGGGGTGAGGATGTAACACCTCAAAAATTCACGTCCTATAATGTATTGGCACGTGTCATAAGCTTGAACGTGTGAAAGTATACTCTTGAGGGACTAAAGTTGACAAACATGGAAAGTATGTAAATATACGAGTTCAAAATGTCAACAGTGAATAAATATACTTTACAATAACCCTACATGATGTTGATACCATCAGACGAATAAATCATGGATCATACGAGGAAAAAAGTGAGAGATTACAAACTACAGGGGTTAAATGTGTCAACATGTTTAAAGTATACCTCTGAGTGACCTTTTAGCAAACCCAAAGCTTTGTAACAATTAATTATGCTCATAAAGTTTGGACCTTTCGGGTGACAATAAAGTTAACCGGGGACTAAACAAAGTGGGTAAATGTCTTAAATCCCTTATATGTCAATTTAGAGGGTTCAAAGTGCAAGAAAATAAGTTAATTGACCTTTCGGAGGACCAAGAGCCAAGGATGCAAACTGAAAAAGAGATTTTTGGCCCTGATGACATGCTTGCGCACCTCAACAACCACACTCTTGCGGTGCGCAAGGCATGCCCAGATACAGCAAGTTGGTTGTTGGCTGTTTTAAACGTCGCAACTGATCTTTAAACGATTTTCCTCATCTTGCTTGGCCCCTAAACAACCCCTAAACACTAGGGACACTTGTTAATAAGTTGTGGTCAGTGGTAGACTTACTTGTCAACATTTTATGGTGATTAAATCACTATAAAAGGGCATGAAGTTGCAACCATTTGATCATTCATATCTTGTGCAATTCTGGAGCCTTTGGGAGCTTAAGAGCAGACACAAGACCTTCCTAATCAAGCATAGGACTCAGTAAGTTTACTAATCCTTTCTTAATTAAGTTATAGCTTAGTTTTAGCTTAAAAGTCAAACCGTCGTAATTAACGGTTGACTTAACGATTAATCATTGTTAGTCCAGTGATTAGTCGAAGTGAAAGTAGTTATAAGTTGGTAATTATGTGGGTAATAAACCCTCAAAAGGGTTCCCCCTGATTCCCACCCTAACTAGGTCAAATGTCGGGTCAAACTTGTTAAGAAAAAGTCAACAGGATACTTAAATTCTAAATTATGCATAATCAGCAATGTAGAACATATACAACCTGTTTGATCATTAAGATAACTTGGTAATTAGTGTAAGAACATGTCTAAACATGTTCAACCCGACAATTTACTGTTTAGACCCGGTTCAGAACCGAAAGTCGCATAGTTTGACCCTCACTTTGACTTTCAGTTCTGACCCGTTTAAGCATGTTTTAGAAATGCCTTAGAGCTTTATTTGGACCAGGTAACATGCTAGTATAACCCTCTGTGATTATACACCATGGTTCATTAGTTAACCAATTAATATGCATGATTCCGTTAATTGCTCATATGTTGACCATTATGCCCTTTACACCTTAAAACGTGATTTATGAAAATGTAAAAGTGTAGAAACCTTAGTTACTGATATATAAACTTGTATGCAAAGTTTGACATCAGTTTGAGGTGTAGATTGAGAGTTATGCTCATTAGCGTAAATTGAAGGCTTTATGTTAATTAAACGGCGTAATTAGCGTATAGCCTAGTTAAGCCTACTTTTTGATATCAAACTTATTACCCACTGATGTAATATATTATTTTGGGATTTTTAAAGATTTTTAATTAATTTTAGGCTGAGCATAACTTATAGTCGTAGGCTTAATCCGGTAATTGTCGGTTTTGCCCTTACGGGCTATAAAATGAGTGTTACATATCTAAACGACTCCAAACCTTTTGCTACTGATTACATATGATAAATAAATTATTTTAAGACTTCTGAAATAATAAAAATATCAGCTTTATGTATCAAACCCGTAAATGGCTTCTAATCGCCTTATTAAGCGTTTTTAGCGCATAGTATGTACTAAGACTATTTTTAAACATACAAGGGTGATACCTACTGATATTTTAGGTAAATTATGATATTTTAACAGTAAGCAAAAGTTGTTTAACTCAGACTTCAGTTTTGAGCTTCACGGCTTATGTGAAATTACCAAAATGCCCCTACGGTGCATAGTTTGATTATAATTGGTAAATTCACATATATACCTTACCCTACTGTTATAACTTAGTAAAATAAGTATTTTTGCTGATTATATCAGACCTGTAACTCAGGTAAATACTTAAACTCTTTTATAACCTTTTAAATGACCAAACTACCCCTACGGGGCCTAGTTTGTGTTTAAATACGTTTCGGGCATAATGAAAGAAATCTTACTGATGTCACAACATATTTGAGGCATAATTAACTTAGGAAACCTGTATATGGCTCTCATGAATACCCGTCACGCTTATTACGCGTACGGTTCGGTTTATGTAGCAAGTTTACATAAATTAGCCGAAACGGGTCAAACCTTATCGGTTTTATCTCAAAATTCAAAGTGTGTATGAAATACTCATATTATACAAGTCTTCAAACTTGTCGGGTCTAAAACACATTCTATTCCGGTCTTCGCTTAATCATGCGTTTGAACCGTATATTCCCTTAAGACTAACCAGTCTAAGCTTAGGCTAAATTAAAGACCCGTTAGCATTCTAATTGGTTATTTATACCATCATTCCAGAATAGAGCATTCCGGTAAATGGTACCTACGCTTACTTAAGTGAATACGGCTGAGTTATTAGATTCTTGCTATTTAAGACAGGAGCTAGCTCAGGTAAATACTCTTAACTTATTTTCCCTATACGGGCTTGGAATACGGTATTATAATACCGCTTGGTCGGGTATTGAATATTTAATCTTATTATGGTTAAATTATTGAGGTAACCCGGTTTAATCTGTATTGTTTGAAATAAAGACCTTTAGGGGTTAATGACCATGTCCCGGATATCCTTGACATCATTGTATTATAAAATGGCCACGTCTTAAGTACGGGGTGTAGGCATACACCTGACAGTTGCTTAAGTAATAACGGTATCTCACTCTCTTGTGGGCCTATACTTGTGGCGTGTCTGTTAATCTGACTCGGTTTCTACATCGGGCCCTGAACGTACAACGAACATGTAAATCTGTATACAAGGTTATAAATATAATTGTTCCAAGTATAAAAGATTAATTTTGCCTCTGAGCATTTTAATCAAATTATAAAAGATATTTTGTGCCACGTGCATTCAAATCAATTTTCTTAAACTCTTTTCAAATGAGTCGGTTGAGTGTATTTACCAGTGAAAACTGACGTATTTTCCAAAAAGGTTAAGTGACAGGTATTGAACGTAATTGGCTGGAAGCTCAGGGCGCTACTAAGGAATCTTGCAAGTTCTAGGCGTCTAAAGTCTGTTGAACAAATGATATGTTTAAGATCCGCCTGTGAATCCTTTACTTTCCGTTGTAATACTGGATATTACTTTAAATTCGGATTGTAATATATATTTATCTTTTGCTTCCGCTGTGCATTTATATATTGTGTTGTTTGACTATAATGTTGCCAACTACGTCACGATACTCCCCACCGGGCCCACCGGTGACACGTGGAAAGTCGGGGTGTGACATTAACCAGCTTAATAACACGAATGACACCATACAACATGTTTACACGATTAAATATAAGAAGTTCGATAACACAATTATTGATACCACTCTATAAACACATGTAAGAAATAATGAGACACAACTAACAATACTAGAAACTAAAAGTTACCAAAATTTATCATATATATTTTATTATAATATATTTAATTATTATTGAAACTACTTTATTTTGATTTTTTTAACGGCCAACTAAATCGCCGAATAAGCATTCTGGGATGCCCTCAATCGAGCAAATGCATCACATCATCCATAACGGTCAGAGTTGGATGCATACACGCGCCACTAAGCCACCAGTTCCGGGAAAACCCGCCGCCCGAAGGCCCGCTGCGGTAAAACCTAGTTCGGCTCGGTTTCGAACTGGCAACCTTCATAGAGGCCTAGTTCTAAACTTCATTGCCACCACCGTCTTTCAAAGTGATGCTAGTGGGAGTTGAACTTGGGACCTCAAATAGAGAAACCAAGTAACTAACCACTAGACCATCTTGCCAGGACACTTCATTTTGATTAATGGTAACCGTTTGTGCCATGATTTTAGTTGTCATTTACTTGTTATGCTTGGCCAATTCCAAACCTGAGTTGACCACGTATAATATCGTTTTCTTTTCTAACCAAAAGGTCAAACCTTACTACTCAAGTGCTCCTTAGTCCTTATAGGGCATAATATCACCTTGCCAACTAGTCACAACTTGATTTTCACACACCCAAATCTCATGAGCCACCTGGTTTATGGGCGAAAAGTCTCGGCTCACAAGCATTAATCCACCATCCCGAACATTTCAAGGTCAAGTTTTTCCACCAAGTGCTAGTGGAACCGAGCGATTCCCAAGTGGCTGCACGCCTATGTCACCTTACAATGTCAACCAACCTGACTAAAACCAAGCGTGTTCGGAATCTCAGCTGCTTGTTTCTCATCCAGTTATGTATCCGTTCTAACCGCGCATAAACTCGTTTTATTACTTCTCCACCCCCATCATCAGGGGCGGATGTATAGTATAATGAGGTGTAGCACAGGCTACGGCTCAACCTTGTCTTCATAGTGTAAGATTTTTATTTTTTTCGGTTTTATATAAAGGATACCACTGAACAAATACGGAGATACCTCTAAAAAATAGGATACTTTAATTTATTAAAATTCCAAACTTTTATAAGCCCAAACATTTTACAACACCAAACTTGTATAATAATTAAGCCCAAATGATAAAGTTAACCCAAATTAAGAATAACTAATTTGAAAGAGGCCCGATTGATAAACTTAGCCTCAGCCCCAAAACAGTACAATATCCTTTTGTCACAATGAATTGCGTTCGTCCCAGCGTCCCTCCTGCTGCTCTGTTGACCGGCGGTTGACCTGAGTGTTTGGTGAGTATTTCTTGTCCTTTGATTTTTTTTGTTTGTTGTTATTGTTTATGTAGTATTGTTGTTTGCAGATCTGTTAGGGTTTAGTGTTTAGATAAGTTAAATTTTACAAAAAGTTATAGTATTCTAGTTTTCTTGTTAAATTAGGTACTTGAATTCTTTGAAGTTGAAGGTTGATTCCTTGAAATAAAGATGAAATCACAATCTAAAAAACAATCTGGAATGGCCTGGAATATTTAAACAATGTTACAGTTATGCGGACAAAAAAGAAACTTTTGATAAAGTAAAAGACGACGATGTGATGGAACAATTTCAAGCTATGAAAACAAGTAGAGGACAATTTTTTTAGGTATTTTACTTTATTTATTCTCGTTTTTTATTATTATTATATGATTGCACGATAAATGGTTTTTTTTTAATACTACTAAGTTAATGGGCTAGCTCCACCACCGACCATCATCCCAAAATTGACACAAAAGTAAGCCAATGTCATTTTCGATCAATTCAATTATGAGCGATTCGGGTTGAGTTGTATTTCAAACGGCTCAAATTAAGAAATTAATATATTGGTTCACAATTGGCCCATTTATATACAACAGCTAGAGGTGCACAAAATAACCGGTTATTAACCGAAACCGTAACCGGTTAATAACCGATTTAGGAATAACCGGTTCAATAGGTTATTTAACCGTAGGTTAGTAACCGGTTATAAGTGTTTAGTATAATAACCGGTTTTTTTAAACCGGTTTTTTAACCGATAGACTGGTTAACCGAAAAAGTAACCGAAAAATTCAAAAAAAAGGCAAAAAAACCGGTTAATAACCGAAAATAACCGGTTAATTAACCGAACTGGTTAAAGTAATTAACCGGACCAGTTAAAAAAATAACCGGTTAAAGTAATAACCGGTTAAAGCATTAACCGGTTAAAGTCAAAAAGTCAAATTAACCGGTATAACTGGTTAACCGAACCGGTTATTAAAATTAACCGGTTTGTGCACCTCTAACAACAGCACCCAAACACAATGTGGTTAAATAAACATGTTAGGCCGATATAGAATAGTTACTTGTATATGGCTCTAAAATATTTATCTATATGTTGGTTCAACCCAATTCTTCACTGGGCTAACCCATTAGGGATTTTATAAAGCCTTATATACATCACAACTCTATATGCCTCATGGCTCATGGAATAATACCTTTCAATATTTGAGTCGAAAATGGCTGAGAGGTTGAGTGGCGAAGCTTGAGATTTCCAACCGAGAGTTCAAAAACGTATATACCTAAAAAATTATAAAACCGGGATGTCGAAAACGTATATGCCTAAAAAATTCTATACGAAGGACACTACTGAGCGAAAAGTTCGGAGGGTCCCCCCCTCCTTCTATCCCGCGACCTTAAAGAGGTTGTGTGACTTAGGAGACAGTATTTGATTTACATGATCATATACATAGAACAAATATATTCTCAAATTAGTTATCAAAACAATATTCTACAAATGTGAAAGATTTCAAATTTAATATAAAACATACAACGGTTTAATCGCTAGCGGATTAGCCGGTTCAAGATTTAACACGGCATTCTAAAGACATAATTTATAACCCCTTAAAGTTATTTTTGGAACAGTTGCATTTACTTGCAAGAAGCTAGCAAAAAGAGTACAGAAATGTAGCATTACAAGGAGGATATATTGAATTTATGACACCTAAGAAACAACTAACTTTCTATTCCTACCATGTAACACCTAAGAAACGGCTCATGGGTGCTTGGCTGAAAAACTCGGACCTATTAGCCTGTTCGACGGTCAACGAAATTCTAGCCGTAGCATGGGGAGTTAACCTACCGAAAAAACAAAAGAAGGTTTTTTCCTATGTTATCATGGCGGCCATTTGGACCATTTGGATACAAATTACAAAGGGACGAGAGGATCTTCAATAATACACACAAGTCCTACAATCGGATGGTCGAAGATATTAAAGAATGCTCGCTTTTATGGCTAAAGCATAGAGGGCGAATAAAGGATATCGAGAGAGATAATTGGAACAACTTGGGTGTAAACGGGATTCGTAGTTAGGTGATGTTTTTCGTTTACTTGTATGTATTTCTAGCTCCTGGCTAGAGAAACTATATGTAACCGTTTGAAGTAATGAAATGATCCTCTTTTCCGTTAAAAAAAATGTAACACAAATATTAATAATTCATAATAGAATAAAAAAGAAAATTTTTCAACCGATTATCTTGGGAGAAAAAAATGGTATTCCTAATTCTCCAAATGACCCACGACGTCATTATTAAAATACCATGAATGAGTTTCCTATTCTTTATATCCATTTGGAGCAAATCCATACACACAAACATATCCAAGCGGTTTAAATCACCATTTGGCGAGGCAAGACATCTAACCATTTGAAAAGAACAACTCAATTCCTTTCCGCAATGTCGCAAACACCCAAACAGAAAAGTTAATATATACTATGTTACAATAATTGCTAAGAAGTAAAATAAAATTAAACTAAAAGATATTGTACCAAAAATAAATCTATGTTGGCATACAATTCACCTTTTGAGCTGCATTTTTCATCTTATGGTCATGGTGCAACCTTTGTTTATGCTTTGAGTTGTCGTAGCATTTTGGGAGAACCTACAATAATTGTTGTTACCTTAATGATTGAGAAGAATAAGAATGCTCACATCGCTAAATTGGTTCACTCAATTTGTTTCTGTTATTTAAAAATTCACAGAATATCTTACTTATAATCAATATCACAATAACTTGTTGATTTGGGTTATCTTTTACATCAAATCATAATCAAATTAAAGTTTTACGTCAAAATATATAAGTTTTATAATTATCAAAAATTACAATTTATACAAGTTAATTATTATTTTTTTTTTGGACCACAAACTAACACTCCTGTTATATAAAGTTAATTAAGTTTCCATCCATTTTCCATCTTGTTTATTCTTTTTTATTATATTCATTAGGTTGTGGTAGCTATAAATATAGAAGGACACTAAATTCTTTTGACTCGATATATATTTACAAAAACATATATATATTCTCAATTTCTCTTATTAATAATAGGACACTAAATTTTTTGACGCGATGCATATTTACAAAAACATATATATATTCTCAATTTCTTTTATTTATACCAATCGATTAGTAATAAATAGACCTTTAAACAAACCGAACGTTTATAAACTGTTCGGGAACTTGTTCGGCTGGAAGTTTATTTATATTTGTTTATTAAATAAACAAACAAACAAGAACACATTTATTTGTTCATTTAACTAAATGAACACACGTGTTATTCGTTCATTTATGTTCGTGAACATTCGTTTATATTATTTATGTTAGTTTATACTATAATAAATACATATCGAGTTATATTTATATAAATATAAACATAAAAGAGGTTTTTAAACTACTTATATACATATAACTAATTGATAATTGGGCTTTTCAGTAATAAGAATACGCATTCCAACATAACTTATTGTAATTAATCAATAATTTATATAACAAAGCTACTTAATGTTTGTTTGTTTATGTGTTTATGTTTATTTATGTTCGTTTAGCTTTATGAAATGATTTTTTCTTTTAAGAACGAACGAACATGTATATGCCTATTTTCTTAATAAACAAACATGATTAAAAAAATATGTTTGATTATATGTTTCTGTTTGTGTTTAGTTAAAGTTAAAGCTATGAGGAGTGGATGGAGCCTCGTGGGCTTTATCAAGTCCACATAGGATCCAACTAATCTATGAAGCCCCCCTTTAATTTGGAGGGTGTGGATGGAGTCCCTATTAAACAAAATTAAAAAAAAAACATTTGATTGGTTTAAAACTAGTGACCCCACCTGAATGGCGTTTCAGCTCGTTACCACCATGGCGGGCCTTCAATGGCGCCCCGGCATAGCGCCGAGGGTGTGGTGGATGGCAGAGGGGGGGGGGGGGGGGGGCGCTATAGGCGTCCAGCTGGCGAGGGTGGCGCCCCCACACCCTCCAGCCAAAATGAATGAAGATGAACATTTGTTGTTGAAGTTGAGATGTGCCTTAATTAATCATTATGACTTAACTCTTCGAGCCATTAATTAGTGTATGCTCATTGGCCTCAACAATTTGACCGTGTTTTCTCTCTTTTTAGTGCTTCTGTAGTGGGGCGGTATGCCGTGAGATGGCGCCGTCAAAACGCTGGAAACACCAAAACTTGGGGCGCCATGAATGCAATTTGGGGGGAGGGCGCGAGATATATAGCGGCGGTATGGGGGAGGTTTTCAAAGAATGGACCAATCACAAACAAGCAAGGTTTTTATAATCAATTAATAAAATTGAAAATTAAGAATTAGGTAATGATGGGTAGGGGCTTTATGACTATGGGCTCTAGTGATATAAGACCACCCGTAGTGGGGCGTGGTTTTTAAAAAAAATTCAAAAAAAACACCGGATAACGCCCCCCCCCCCCCCCATTACACCCGGCGTTTCCGGGCGTTATTTTCGAAAAAAATCAAATTGGCGTTTTATTTAAAACGCTTTGCTCGTTTGACCGGGCCAATCAAAAGTCTCCAACGGCTACATAACGGCTACTTGTTTTATTTTTTTATTTTTTTTTAACCTTTTCACTATATATATATATATATATATATATATAAACTCATTCATTTTCAACCAAAACTATCTTAAAAACTCTCTAAAAAACCCAACCATTTTATAAAAAACTTGATGGATTCTCCTAGTTCTTCATCCATGGTAAATTTTTACTACAACAAGTATTTTGCGGATGGCGATGGTTCCACCGATGAGGAGGTTGAGCAAGAGGCGGTTACGAGTGCTTGTCAACTAGCGGTGAGATATGTGAAGCATTGTCGTCGCCCCCAAGCAGAAAAAAATAAAAGAGGTTATATTGAACGAGACCGACGCGCGGCACACGATCGTTTGATGAAAGATTATTTTGATGAGGCGCCGACATTTTCGAACAAAATGTTTAGGCGTCGTTTCCGAATGAGTAAGCGGTTGTTTCTACGCATAGTCGACGACTTGGAAGCCAACTACGATTATTTTAAACAAAAAGCGGATGCGGGAGGGGCACTTGGATTTACCGGTATCTAAAAGTGTACGGTGCGCGTTATCTTAGAACGCCCACATGGGACGACCTTCAAAAGATCTACGAGGTACATACGGCGGAGCATGGTTTGCCTGGTATGATCGAGAGCATAGATTGCATGCATTGGCGTTGGGATAACTGCCCGACCGCATGGCGAGGCCAACACACACGGGGTGACGTTTAGTGATCTTGTTGATGAAAAAAGAGCATACTTTAAAAAGGTTCAAGAGTCTTCACGAAAAGACATTGAGAGATGCTTTGGAGTTCTTAAACAACGCTGGCAATATTTGAGAAATCCTTGTCGTGCATGGAGACGCAAAAAATGAGAGATGCTATGTACGCTTGTATAATCATGCACAACATGATTTTGGAAGACGAAGGAAAGGCGATATGCCAGAATTATGTGCCAGAAGCCGTTCAAGAGGACCATCCACAGGCGTCAATGGAAGAAAGAGTGAATAATGGTCGAGAGTTGCGTTACGAACCGTACCATTCCCAGTTAATGGTTGATTTGGTACACCACGCATGGTCGGTTCGGTATGTACCACCTGAGGGAGAGGAAGAAACGGAGGACGAGGAAGACGAAGTTGGCGAGGGTGAAGAAAGCGAAGACGAAAACTAGTGTTTTTTTTTAATTTTAATTTTTTTATTTCTAGTATTGTATTTTTTTTTAATTTTAATTTTTTTATTTCTAGTATTGTATTTTTTTAATTTAATGAAGTATTTAAAGTTAAAAAAAATTGTGAAATGATTGCATGGGCGTTATTGGAATAATGCCCCACTACACCACTTTTGCAATAATGCCCCATGCTGACTGGGATGACACGTGTCGAATAATGCCCCATGGTGGGGTAGAGGTGGGCAAAAAAACGGGTTTGAAAAAAAAAACTCGGTTTCAACCGGCGGTTTAGCGGTTCATATTACCATACTTTGAAACCGGGTTTTTTTTTATCCCAAACCGGTTTATAAACCGAACCGAATCGGTTTAACCGGTTTTGGGTTTGAACCTTAGAATCCGGTTTGAAAAAAAAAACGGTTTGTTTACAACATAAAAAAACCGGTTCGGTTTGTACACCTCTATGGTGGGGGCATTATTTTGATTTACCACTACACATGGTCTAACGCCCCATAAAGCCCCCGTATGACATGGCACGACACGTGTCGCATAACACCCCACAAGGGGCTTTATGACTACGGATGGCCTTATAAGGGCAAACTCACACACATACAAAATTTTCTTCTAAATTTTAGACCAATATCTACTAGGAGACTAGAACCCATACTATTCAAGGCACTTTATTACACTTTTTAGAGGAGTATGGGTGGTCACTAGTGATAGAATTCTATCACTTCTAATATCCAATCAACTCATGCCATGTCATCACCCACTATTCTATCACTAGTGATAGAATTGTAGTGGCGCTGGTCATCACTAGTGATAGAATTTCATCACTCACAAATTTTTTTAATTTTTTATTTTAAATTAGAAATTAACAATAAAACACTAAAATTATAAATTTCATTAAAATTAAAACATACTACTCCAATTTAACATACTAGAAATATTTTAGACTACAATTTAAAAAAAAAAAACATACTCCTCGTCCGACTCATGAATTACAAATGACTTAAACGGTTCGTCGAGATGGGCAATTAAAATTTATATAAAGATGAGGGACCTGAATTGCAATTAAAGGAAAGCTTTATTGTGTATTTTTGTCGTTGATGAAGTTACTTTATTCAAATATCAGTTAAAACAATAAATCAAGAAACCAAAATAGGTGAAAAACATTATGGATTTGAGAGGCTAATTTTGCACTTTTCATCAAAGGTGCTATAAATTCAATTGCAAAACGACAAAACAATCTTTGTTACAATTCAATTTCAACGCGTTAATTTAACGGGCGGTGGCGGTGTGCGTTATTCTTCCACGCGTGATCGGGCGTCCATCACGGATCGCCCCGCCTCCCCTTAGTATCATTAGACTTTTTTTTTTTTTTACGATGGAGGGTATCACCAAATGAACTCTCCAACTGATTATGCACAACAATTGATATTCCAAAATTGTGTTGAGTCAAACTCGTGTCGATCAAAACAAGTTAAGACTTAAAATAAGAATTCCTTTGTAGTAGTAAATTTATCATTTTTTTAAAAGGTGACTTTGTTGTGTTAGGCTATCGTACTTTTCAAATTGGAGAGTTCCGTTGCCCCACTCTGGCCAGACTATGTTCTCTTAACCGAACTTACGCTGGCTTCAGAGTTTGGCTTGGGTGTTCCCCCGGTAAACCATACTGTCGTCTGCCACTTGACAGACGTAGTGTCACCACAAGGCTGAACACTCTCTAGCGTAACACACGGTGGGACGAAAACTCGGGTGGACTTAGGATAGAACCTGACACCTCTGCAAGGAGGCTAGGCTCTATTCTCATTGTCTAATCCACCAAAGTGACACAAGTGAGAATTGAACTTGGATTTCCATTAGAAAACCCAAGACCCCTCCCACTAGGCCACAAGTAGTGGATCATGTAAATTTATCAATTTTAGTGGAGTTTTTTAAATTACATTAATATATTTTTCATTTTTATTTTTTTGACATTTTTGTGCAAAACTTTTCTTAATTTTTACCTGTACGAGATGAGTTTATCTTCACACCAAAACCATAACCTTTACACATAAGTGAAACCATTTTTTTTCTTACCATCATTGCATTCACTTGGCGGTGCAGAAAGTATGTCAGGAAATAAAGGGCACAATTATCATAAACACTTACGAAGCTTTATAGACATGAATGTAGATTTAATGAAGGCTCTCGGTATCCACACATCCCCTCTTTTTATTTGCACATCCCTAACCTTACAGGAAGTGTATTGGGTTATACGGTTCCTCTGGGTCAAAGCGTATTGATCTATACGCTTCCTATACGTGTACTTGAGGTACAACTTTTCAGACACTTTTCATGCAATAATTATGGGACCTGGTAACTATAAGGAATCGTATTGTCCAATACGCTTCCTGTTGGCCTCACTTTTTAGTCCTTTTCACTTTTCAGTACTTTTCTATGTCTGAAATGCTTGCATGACAGAGAGTGTCGGGGTTCATGAAACAACTATATCCTGAACATCTTGTAATGGTTGAAAAAAGTCATTAGGTGCAACCTACTCGGTCGATTGGAGAGTTGAGAGTACTCAGCTTAGGCGGAGAGTACTCAGTGAGTACTCGGACATGTTAAATTATAAAGAAATTAGTTTTCGAAAATTAAATATATGTCAAATAACATAAAGTTACTAATATTTATAACAACATACGTGAAAAAGATATTCATTCTTTAATATATTAGGTGAATAAAAAATTTATTTTTTTAAGTCAAACTCGACCCGAGTTAACCCACTAGATTTGATTCTGACCGAGATTGACTACATTTGATCGATTCAATTTGGTTATGGAAATCAAACACCCTTTTTTACTGATGGAATCTTCTGATGAGACTTTGCAAAGGGTATTCTAGTATCATCACAAAATCGATTTGTTTAGGGTCTTGCTATTCACACACACCTATTAGTTTACTGTTTATTGATAGTGGGGGAGAAGACTTGCACTAGAATTCATGAAACTCTTATTTACGATTGTGGAAATTGATTTGTTTGTCATTAAACTGATTATTAATGGAGAAATATAATTAAATTTACAGGGAGAGATCAAATAATAAGTTTATTTTTACCAGAAAGAATAGGAAGGAATAGGATTATGACATGTGGTAAATTTTAAAATAAAGTATGGTATTTTAGTCAATGTTATCCAATCTCTTCTTTCTTCTCTCTGTAACTTCAAAACCCACCATCTTCAACCTTTTCTTCACTTTCTATCTCAAAAATCACTACATTATAGTCGATTTTCGTCACCAATCAGTGATTCAAACACCCAATCAACGTGTTCTTCAACTTTTTTGAAGAAACCCAGTTTAATTTCATACAATATCTCATTTTTTTCCCATGATTTTGAAGCGAGTCACTCGATTCGTTCGATTCGATCACTGATAAGTGTTTCTAACATTCAAATTTCGTCAATCGTTGAAGAATTCTGAAGAAATTGGCTTCGATCTATGTAAGAAAGTTGCATTTTTACGATGTGGGTTTTTGAATTGAGTCATTACGTTTTACAAATAATGAAAAAACACCGTTTTTTGTATTTTCAGTTTATTGGGTTTTAGAAACAACACATTTTATTGTGTTTTAGTTCATTGCGTTTTAGGTAAAAACACATTTTATGTGTTTTTAGTCCATTGCGTTTTAGAAAAAAAAAACATTTTTTTTTGTGTTTTTAGGCTATCGCGTTTTAGGAAAACACATTTTGAAGTGTTTTTAGTCCATTGCGTTTTAGGTAAAACACATTTTTATGTGTTTTTAGTCCATTGCGTTTTAGAAAGAAAACTTTCTTTTTTGTTTTTAGGCCATTACGTTTTAGAAAAAATACATTTTTATGTGTTTTTTTGGTCCATTGCGTTTTAGAAAAAGCATTTTGAAGTGTTTTTAGTCCATTGCGTTTTAGGTAAAACACATTTTTATGTGTTTTCATTCCATTATGTTTTAGAAAAAACAATTTCTTTTGTGTTTTTAGGCTATTACGTTTTAGAAAAAAGACATTTTTATGTGTTTTTTGGTCCATTGTGTTTTAGAAAAACACATTTTGAAGTGTTTTTAGTCCATTGCGTTTTAGGTAAAACACATTTTTATGTGTTTTTAGTCCATTGCGTTTAAGAAAGAACACTTTCTTTTGTGTTTTTAGGCCATTGCGTTTTAGACAGTGTTGTAGAGATCGCTAGGCGCTAGTCGGCGGTGGAGTACTGACTAGGGATTAATCAGGATTAATCGGGATTAATTGGATCGGAATTTTTATATATAATTTTTAAATTTATATATATACACGTATATTAATATCAATATAATACTTAAAAATAGTTCAAAATTCAAACAACTAAGTTTAAAACATAGCAAATCAAGTATTTAAACATTCAATACACACATTAATATCAATATAATACTTGAAACTAGTTGAAAATTCAAACAACGAAGTTTAAAACATAGCAATTTAAGTATCTAAACATTCCAACATTAACATATTAGTCATGACCTCATTGAATATGTTTTAATGGGTTAGAAACATGTTTTTTTTTTGCTAGATTGGAACTAAACAACTTGGTCATGTATTTAATGGTCAAAAATATTTTTTTTGGCCAGATTTAAATTAAAAAGGGTGGGCCGACTAGAAACGATTTGGCCAACTTGGGCCGATTTGGGCCGCCTTGCACCGACTTGGACCGACTACCGACTAATGGTCCGACTAGCTCAAAATTAATCAGCCAACGCCCGACTAGCGCCTAGGCGCCGATTAATACCGATTTTTACAACACTGGTTTTAGAAATAAGACATTTCTTTGTGTTTTCTAGCCATTGCATTTTAGAAATAAGATATTTTTTGTGTTTTTGGTCCATTGCGTTTTAGAAAAAGTCATTTGTTTACGCTTTTTGCCCATTGCGTTTTACGCAACTAGGTTTTCGAATTTTTTTTTGAAAATATAGTAATAGTAAACTCGTTTTAAAAATAAAAAAACGCTCGTTTTTTTGGTGCAATTTTTATAAAAAAAAAAATAATGTCGTATGAAAGAGTTATTAACGTTTAAAAAATAGAGGGGGGAATTGGAGGAGAGAGAAACTATTGTCCTGCATTGACTAGAATGCCCCTACACAAACCCACGTGCCTCCTTTTTTTTCTTCAATTTCACTCATTTAATCTTAGCCCTTGATTAAATCAAGTGATGATCAAGATTACTTTCTAGCCTTCCTAGCCAAAAAAAATTCCTATTATATCCTTACCCTAAATTTGCATTAGGTGACTTCATCTTTACATCGTGGGTATATCTTGAATTGAAGTATATATTTGGTCTCTCGTTTGTTCGTATTTAGAATCTTGGAATCGAAGCAGTTAATTTGCCACACTTGGAATTGTTCGTACTACATTATAACAACTCTCCTAAAATCCTTAACACGACCCTAAACGTCCTTAATATATCCTGAATACTCGTTAACAGGCTTAAATAATAATTATATTAATAAAAATAAAATAAAAACAAATATATATTACCCTTGTGGGGCGCGACCCCCTTTGGGATGAGTGTCGCGGGCCGCGACCCGTATACACCAGGCAGCACCATATAGCGCCACGTGTCCTCATGCGTGTGAAGCCTAGTGAGTTGACTCACCAAGGCTAGAGCCTAGCCTACATGTCTCGCGGGCCGCGATGGCCGACCCCAAATTGGTCGCGGGCCGCGAGCCGCCTATGTCCAGACCTATAAAAGGAAGCGCAAGCCTCAGTTGTCCGTCGTTCAATTCTTTTTTTCCTCTGATATATAGTAGACATTATACTCGGGTATTATACCCTTAAAAAGCGAAGCTCTACCTCGTTGTAAGTATTATAACCCCGATCACGTATTCGTTACCCTACCCGATTGATCTAGGGCTCCGTAACGCATGTTAAGGCTCTGCCTGACTCAGTGCGTTGGAGTTATGTCTCGGTAGTATGACTAATGTAAAGTGGGTTATTTTACTAACACATGTGCATTGTTTGAATTTTAATAGATAATAAACAGGAAAGTCACCAGGAAGCTATAGTATTTTCTAAATCAGCAATGTGAGTCATTCTCTTTTTCTACCAAACTGTTTTACCAAAACCTCAAGTGTTTTAAATTATGATAACAGTGGTTGAGTCTATGTATTCTACAATTACTGTCGGTATGTTGGGGTTTTGTATACATTACTTGTTACTGTTGCGAATGGTAGCATGACCACAAGTTAGGATTGACAGTACCGTGGAGGGTAATTGGATAGATATAAACATTGTAATCGCTCTCAATACTGTAAAATTATAAAAGCTTGTTTTGATTAAAATGGGATGTACTCGCCAGTATTTCTTGCTGATAAAACCTTTTTAAAACGCGTTTCAGGTAACCTAATGTGAAGCTAATAGAAGCCAGCTGGAGAGCACTGGAGGCTTAAAGAAGTGGCTATAAAAGTTACCTAAATCAAAAGAAGATTATGTTTTAAATAATTAGGGTTTTATCCCTATAAATGTATTATCAATGAACTTGGGTTTTATCCCATGTATTTATTATTTATAGAAAAAATTGGTGTTTAAACTCTGATAAAATATTTCCTAACTATGGTCCTGATGTTTAAATTCCTCTGCCAAATTAATAAACAACGATACCACCGGCTCTGTGTAGCTCGCGGCCGCCCTCGGGGCAAGGGGTCGGGGGTTGCGACATACATGCTCGTTGTCGTGGTTTTGTATTAGTCGAAGTGGTTCGTTTTCACCGTTTTGTGCATCGTCCATACATGATTTGGTTTGACTTGGCTGCTTCCATTTGTCTTTTGATTCAGGTTCGTATTGATTTCGTATATTTGATTAGACACTAGTATTTTCTTGTTTCGGTTTGATTTTTGTGGCGAGGCGACAAGTTAGTTTTGGATTTAGGTTTCGGCGATTTGGGTGAAAAGTTCTTCTTGTAGAAAAGTTTGTTTAGCGAAAAGTTGATATTGGCTTTGTTCGACTTGATTGGTTTGGTTTCTCAAGATTCGATTTAATTTGGGTTTTTTATTTGGTTGCCTTCATATTTATTTGTGTCGTTCTCGATTGGGTTTCAATTATTTACATCACGGATGATTATCTTTGGTTTACACGTACTTTTAAAGTTGCTTTAGATCAATGTGCATATTGCAAACAGAAAAACCACTGGAAGTCTAGATGTCCATTGTTGCTTAACAAGACAACACAACAATGACGACGCTTTTAAGATTCCAATGCATTTTTTGGTCCTGTTCCAATGCCTGCATAAGATCCTCAAATTTTTGAGCAATTCAGACTTTTTTCTAAATCTAGGCGTGTATTCGACTAGTACCAATGGTATTCCTTCATCCATTTAGATTTTAGATTCTGGTGCATCTCATCATGTGTCACCCTATTTGTCATCTTTTGTATCTTTAACATCTGGTCAATCTGCGTCTGTTATGTCTGCTAGTGATATATTAATACCAGTAGAGGATGTTGGAAGTGTTGTTACACCTCATATCTCTCTCACTGATGTGTATTATATTCCCAATCTTGCTTTAAACCTTGCTTCGGTTAGTCAGTTGTGCAAATCTGGTCATTGGGTGTTCTTTTCTCATTCCGTTTGTTGTGTAATTGATTCACGTTCTATGAGGGTGATTGGAACCAACTATAGGGTAGGTGAACTTGTAGAAATGTTTTTATTTTATTTATATTATGTGGAGTAAGTGTTGTTCATTGCAATAATCGAATCGTGTTAATCATATTTTAATCGACCCACGACTGTGAATCATAGGCAGTAACAATATGATAAAGTTGGAAGTGTTGTTACACCTCATATCTCTCTCAGTGATGTGTATTATATTCCCAATCTTGCTTTAAACCTTGCTTCGGTTAGTCAGTTGTGCAAATCTGGTCATTGGGTGTTCTTTTCTCATTCCGTTTGTTGTGTAATTGATTCACGTTCTATGAGGGTGATTGGAACCAGCTATAGGGTAGGTGAACTTTATCTCTTGGATAAACTCAAAGAAATTGAAGTTGCGCTTCTAGTGTTGAGTTGTCGTCCTTTCGTTTGAGTCGTTCATCTCTGGATTTTTATGTTTGGCATTCTCATTTGGGACACGAGTCAGCGTCTCATTTAAAGTTTTTGGTTTCACAGGTGCTTTGGGTCAATTGAACACTTGTGATACTTTTGATTGTAGTGGTTGCAAACTTGCTAAATTCCCTGCCTTACCTTTTGATATTGTTCATTCTGATGTGTGGGGTCCGTCACCAGTCTCCACTAAGGGTGGGTCAATTTATTATATATCTTTTATAGATGATTATACTCGTTATACGTGGGTGTATCTTATGAAGCGTAAATCTGAATTTTTTGGCATTTACAGAGACTTTAGAGCCTATGTTAAGACGCAACATTCGATTGTGATAAAGTGCTTCCGATGTGATCAAGGGGGTGAATATACCTACAATGCTTTTAGCCAGCTACTTGCCTCAGATGGTACAATACACCAACATCTTGTACCGACACCCCTCAGCAGAATGGTATTGCTGAAAGGAAACATCGTCATCTTATGGAAACTGCTCGCCCGTTTCTTCTATCTGCTGATGTTCTGAGTGGTTTTTGGGGAGAAGCACTCTTAACTGCCCAACATGTGATTAATTGGATTCCTACTACTCACAATTCTGGGATGTCTCCACTTGAAAAGTTATACGGCGAACTCCTAGATTATGATGAATTAAGGGTTTTTGGGTGTACTTGCTTTGTTCGCCGTCCTCATGTTGAACAAGATAAATTATCAAACAAGTCTGGTTTATGT
Source organism: Helianthus tuberosus (assembly GCA_030545235.1). Taxonomy (NCBI): domain Eukaryota; kingdom Viridiplantae; phylum Streptophyta; class Magnoliopsida; order Asterales; family Asteraceae; genus Helianthus; species Helianthus tuberosus. Next base: position 36,012,218 of record CM060355.1, on the reverse strand, counting down.
GTATTCTTGAGTTATGCCAGTGGTCCGAAAAGTTATGGCACTGGACAGAAAGGATATCGTTGTTTTGATCCCGTAAGTAAGAAGTTGTATGTTTCGAGGCATGTTATCCTCCTTGAGCATATTCCTTTATATTCGATTCCATCCAAATTGCATAACGTAACGAAGTCAAATCTCCTGAATAGTGACCTTTTTACTTCTGACACCGATTGTAACACCTCGAAAAAAATTCATGTCCAATAATGTATTGACACGTGCCATAAACTTTAAGCGTGTAAAGGATTTCCTTAGAAGGACTAAAGTTGGCAAACAAGAAAAGTATGTGAATATAAGGGTTCAAAATGTCAACAAGGGATAAATATACTTTACAATAACCCTACATGATGTTTATACCCTTAAACGAATGGATCATGGATCATACGAAGCTAATTGTGAAAGAAAGTGAGAGATTACAAACTACAGGGGTTAAATGTGTCAACATGTTTAAAGTGTACCTCTGAGTGACCTTTTAGCAAACCCGAAGCTTTGTAACTATTAATTATGCTCACTAGAATGCGTGATAAAAATTTCATCGAGTTTCGTTATCGTATGAGAAAGTTATGATAGAAATCGTATACGAGGGGTTAAAAGCGTCAATGTCGAAATTTAAGACTTTTTCAGTGATCGTATGAATAACCGGGGACCTAACAAATTTAGTTTATGACTTGGAGTCCTTAAAAGTCAAGTTTGGAGGTAACAAGTGCAAGAAAGCACCTTAAAATCAAGTTTGGAAGTCCGGGGGGGCAAAACTGTCAACTTTTGAAAGATCTGTTGTGCTGGCTTAGTCCTTACGGACCGTAAGGCTGGGACCCTTACGGTCCATAAGCATGTCCCAAATGCAGCAACTCGTCTGTTGTCTGTTCAGCCCATGTAAACGACTTATATGGCCCTTAATCACAACCAGGGGCTGCCTAAACTAATTCTTAGGCATTAGGGACACATGTTTAACATCAGGGATCTAATGTAGGCTTGTTTGGCATGATCTTAAGCAATCAAGAACATTATATAAAGCCCCAATGTTTGCAAACTTTGATCATTCTTTCCCAACTCCTCTTCTGATCAATTCTGGAGCTCAAGGCCATTCCCTAAGCATCTCTGGTCGTGCATTAGACCTTGGTAAGTGTCCTTGATCTTCCTTAATTGAGATTTGCTTAGTTATTAGCTTAAAAGTCAAACCGTCCTAATTAAGGTTTGACTTATCGATTAATCACTAATGGTCCAGTGATTAGTCAAACTTAAGGTAGTTATAAGTTGGTATTTATGTGGGCAATAAACCCTTAAAAGGACACCCTCTGATTCCCATCCTAACTAAGACATTTGTCGGGTCAAAGTTGTGTATAAAAAGTCAACAGAAGCATAATTTGCAAATTAACACGTGATTAGCAATGTAGAAGATGTGTAACCTATTTTATCACTCATATAACTTGGTAATAAGTATAAGAACTGGTCTAAGCTTGTTTGATCCGACAATTTTCTGTTTAGGCTCGGTTCGGAACCGAAAGTCGCAAAACTTTGACTTTTGCTTTGACCTCAGTTCTGACCCGATTTAGATGGGTTTAGAAATACCTTAGGGTTTCCTTAGGACCAGGTTACATGATAGTATAACCCTCTGTGGTTGGTTTCGTTGATTGTCCGATTCGTTTACACGTTTCCGTTAATTGCTTAATGTTGACCATAATGCCCTTTTGACCATAAAACGAGAATTTTGGAAATATGAAAGGATAATAATCTTTATTACTGATTTATAAACATGTCCCTAAAATTTCACATCAGTTGGAGGTCTAGATTAGGAGTTATGCCCAATAGCGTAATTTGAAAGCTTTTAGTTAATTAAAAGGCATACTTAGTGTAAAGCCTATCTAAACCCAATTTTTGACACCAAACCTTTTACCCACTGATGTAATATAATATTTTGAGACTTTTGAAGATTTTTAATTATTTTTAACCTGATCATAACCTAAAGTTGTGGCCTTGATTCGGTACATACCGATTATACACTTTTTGTGTATAAAATGAGTTTTACATAGTATTTTGACACCAATCTAATTGCTACTGATTTATATAATAAATGAAGTATTTTGAACTTTATAACCTGATCAGAAAACTCAGATTTCCTATATAACCCGAAAATCGTTTAAAACGGCTTTTTACGCGTATTAAACACCTAGTATGGGTTTAAAACCATTTTGGCATATAAGACTTATCACCAACTAATATAACCTATTAAATTAAATGGTTTTACTGATTATTTCAGACCCGAGTCTCAGAATTAAAATTGATCTCTTTTGTAATCTTTTAAATGACCAAAATACCCCTACGGGGCTTAAATTGAGATTAAACTCGTTTTGGGCATAATGGAAGGTATCCTACTGATATCACAACATATTTAAGGCATATTAACTTAGGAAACCTGTATATGACTCTTTTGGTTACCCGTTACGCTTCTTGCGCGTTCGGTTCGGTTTATGTAACTAGTTTGCATAAATTAGCCGAAACGGGTCAAACGTTATCGTTTTTACCTCAAAATCCAGAATGTGTTTAGTTTACCCATATTATACAAGTCTCCAAACTTGTCGGGTCTAAATCACATTCTATTCCGGTCTTCGCTTAATCATGCGTTTTGAACCGTAAACCTTTCCTTAAAACTAACCGGTCTAAGTTACGACTTAAAAAAGACCCGTTAGGAATCTAATAGGTTAATGAAACCTTCGTTCCAGATTAAGAGCCCCAGTAGAAGTACTTGTGCTTGCTGATTAGAATATACGGCTGAGTATAAATTGCATTGCTAGCTCAGGTAAATACTCTTAACTTATTTTCCCTATACGGGCTTGGGATACGGTATTATAATAATACCGCTTGGTCGGGTATTGAATGTTTAATCTTATTGTGGTTAAATTATTGAGGTAACCCGCTTTAATCTGTATTGTTTGAAATAAAAGCCTTTAGGGGTTAATGACCATGTCCCGGATATCATTGACATCATTGTATTATAAAATGGCCACGTCTTAAGCACGGGGTGAAGGCATACACCTGATAGTCGCTTAAGGGAAACGGTATCTCACTCTCTTGTGGGCCTATACTTGTGGCGTGTCTGTTAATCTTGACTCGGTTTCTACATCGGGCCCTGAACGTATAACGAACATGTAAATCTGTATACAAGATTATTATATAATTGTCCCAAGTTATAAAAGATATGTTGTGCCTTGTGCATTCAAATCAATTTTATTAAACCTTTTCAAATGAGTCGGTTAATTGTATTTACCAGTGTAAACTGACGTATTTTCCAAAAAGTTTAAGTGACAGGTACTGTACGGAATTGGCTGGGAGCTCAGGGCGTTAATAGGGAATCTTGCAAGTTCTAGATGCCTAAAATCTGTTGAACAATTTTCTTTTATTTGATCCGCCTGTGGATCCTTTACTTTCCGTTGTAATACTTTGATATTACTTTATATTCGGATTGTAATATATTTATCTTTTGCTTTCGCTGTGCATTTATATATTGTGTTGTTTGACTATGATGATCTCGACTACATCACGATACTCCCCACCGGGCCCACCGGTAATACGTGGAAATATCAGGGTGTGACACCGATGCGTCAGAATCATCTGATGTTCCAGCTACATGTACTGAAACTGATGGGTTAGTTCAGGACATCCATACTTCATCTTACACAACTTCAGGTCAGACTATGCCTGAGACAACTCCATCGTCTGTTGAGACAGCTCCACTTCCGAGGAGGTCCACTCGTAAATGTAAGTCCACCAAGCTACCAGATTTTGCGTACTCTACTTACTCGAATTCGTTTGCTTCCTCTATCGCAAATATACATCATCTATTAGAACCTGAATCGTATAAAGAAACTATCTCTAATACTCTTTGGCAGAATGTTATGGCTAAAGAGCTCACTGCTCTTCATAAGACACAAACATGGGATTTGGTTCCATTGGCACCTGGTAAACGTGTAATTGGTTGTCGTTGGGTTTATAAGATTAAACGAAGTCTGATGGATCTGTTGAGCGATATAAGGCCAGACTTGTAATGAAAGGATAGTCACAACAGTATGGTATGGATTATGATGAGACATTTGCCCCAGTGGAAAAAATGACTACAGTTCGTACTCTTATAGCTGCTGCAGATGTTCGTCAGTGGAAGATTTGTCAGATGGATGTTAAGAATGCCTTTCTGAATGGTGATCTTCATGTGGAGGTTTTCATGATTCCACCCCTAGGAATTGATCATCAACCTGGTGAGGTTTTTCGGCTTCAGAAAGCTCCATATGGCCTTAAACAAGCCCCTCGTGCTTGGTTTGAGAAATTTTCTGCAGTGATTACTTCCCTTGGATTTGTTCCTAGCAATCATGATTCAGCATTGTTTGTTCATTGTACGCGTTCAGGACGCATTCATCTGTCTTTATATGTTGATGAGATGATTATTACAGGCGATGATTATGATGGTATTAAGTCCTTGAAGCGGGATTTGGCTCACCATTTTGCTATGAAGGATTTGGGTTTGCTACGGTATTTTTTGGGTATTGAGGTGGCTTCCTTTCTCAGACAAAACATATATCTGATTTGTTTCAACGGGCAAGATTTTCTGATAACAGGACTGTAGACACTCCTCTTGAAAACAATGCACGATATTCTTTTCCATGGACTGATCCTAGTTTGTATCGTACTATTGTAGGAAGCTTGGTTTATCTTACAATTACTCGGCCGGATATTGATCATGTTGTTCATGTGGTTAGTCAGTTTGTGACTTCTCCTACATATGTTCACTAGGGAGTTGTCCTTCGTATTCTGAGATATCTTCATGGCACTCAGTTTCAGAGTCTTCTGTTTCCCTCAACATCTTCTCTAGAGTTACGTGCTTTCAGTGATGCTGATTGGGATAGTGATAGTAAGGATCGCAAAACCACCACGGGTTTGTGTATTTTCCTTGGAGATTCGTTAATCTCATAGAAAAGTAAGAAACAAGATGTTGTTTCAAGATCTTCTACCGAGGTTGGGTATCGTGCTATGGTTGTGACTACATGTAAAATTGTTTGGTTACGATAGCTTCTAGTAGATATGAGGGTTACCATCTCTTAGCCTACCCCGTTACATTGTGATAACGAAAAATGCAATGTAGATTGCTAAGAACTCTATTTTTCATGAATGAACAAAACATATTGAGATTGATTGTCATTTTACTCATCATCATCTTCGCCTTGGAACAATCTCGCTTCCTTTCGTGCCATCAATCTTGCAGATTGCGGATATTTTTACCAAGGCTCGGTCGATATCCCGGTTTCGATTCCTATGCGACAAACTTTCAATGCACTGTTGCAGATATTGTGGGCTTTGGCCCGTTAGCTAGTAAGCATGTAGCCTGACTATATAATGTTTATTTCTCTTTCATTTGTAAGCAATCCTTTCTAATACAATAAACCCTAGCCATTTTTCTCTCTGTTTTCTCTGTACATGTTTATTATTTAACACATCTGTTATCAAAATTAAAGAGTAATGTTACAATCACTTCTTCATTGATAGATTGAAGAAGACTTATTGTTGTTGATGGAATCCATCACCCACGAGTTTTGAGTTGAATAGTAGTGTACAAAAAATATGTATTGATAATTTGATATCACCAAAAATGGTAGAAGGTAAAGTCTACTTAAAATTGCAACCGAAGAAGATGTGCATTAATTGTGGAGTGAATTCAAGGAAGGTAGTTTGAAGCTAACTAATGACTACTATATAGTTTTAGTATCAATTTAAACAAACTGGTGTAGTTTCAAGAGTTTGGTATATAAGCTTTAACTAGTAGTAACCACCCGCGCTACGCGACGGAGTACATATTTATTTATTCGTACTAGTTGGAATGTCAATATCAATTCGCTTTATTACGGAGGAGACCCAATACTTCGCGTTACAGTTCTCGTTTCCTACATTCAACCATTCACTGTTTTGGTTCAGTCCTTCATAGAATGAATAACCCAAAAATTATGGGTGTTAAACGGGTCGTGTTCGCCGGTTGGCGGGTTCAACCTAACCCGAACCAAAAAATTATAGACGAACCCGAAAATCATGTCATACGTATGAACCCGAACAAGACACGAATATTCAGAGGTTCACCCGAACCCGACCTGACCTGTTCAACCCGAATTTTTGTATTTTTTATATTTTTCATGGAATTATTATATTAAAATTAACAGGCAGGGAAAAATATAGACTCAATAAATTGGGAAAAATATACAGGGAAAAAAGTAAAGAAGGCCAGGAAACTAATGTGTGACAACCCTAGATCCTCTTTTATTATATATATATATATAAACAGTATCAGGAGAGAACGGTGAAAAGTGTGAGAACGGTGAGAACGGATCCTGGCCCAACACGTGACAGGGAGCGCTAATTGTTATGCGAGGGTACGATTGTTATTGTCCACTTCCCTCTAAACAATGGCGTTATGATTCCTTTGCCCAAAAAAATTAAATATAAATGGTGTTTTCATCTTTATGTTAGTTTTACATGGCGTTTTTTTAAAAAGGTATATTTTTTACGAATGGCGTTTATTTTTTAATGGCGTTTTCATCTTTATGCTAGTTTTACATGGCGTTTTTTTAAAGTATTTTTTTAACAATGGCATTTATGTTTTAATGGCATTTTCATCTTTGTGCTAGTTTTACATGGCGTTTTTTTAAAAAAGTATTTTTTTTACGAATGGCGTTTATGTTTTAATGGCGTTCTATTGATATCCAATAGATATGATGTTTTTGTGTTTTCTACTTGTTTTAATTTAGTTTTTTAACCCTTTTTTAATGTTGTTTATGTTTTAAATCGTTACTATTTGTTAATTATTCTAATCATTGCGTTTTCTTTGATTTGCACAAATATGATAGAAAATTACACAACCAAACATGTAGATGTAATAATGTAAAGAGTAAAACACAATAGTCAACATTAAAATTTTACAATCCACGGCGGTTAGCTAATCTACAAAATCTTTCATCCTTTGTGCTATTCTCTTGTCTCCTGTGTCAAACATTTCACGTATTTTTTGTCCCCCTAAAGCCAAGAATGTTCTTACACAATTTGTCAATTGTTTTCTGTTTTCATTTTCGCTATGAAGCAGGATTTTTCCAATGTATTTTACCCTTAGTTCATTTAGCTGTCTTTGCTGGAGTTGATTTGGGGCATCTTCTTTTGCCAAAACACTTCTCCAACGAGCTATATCCCCCATGTATGTTTCCATATGCCTCATTGCGAAAATCCCACAGTCGAGCATGTTAGATGTTGTCCTCCAATCCATCTATTGTCTGACAATCTTCGCCTTGCTCATGATCTTATGCTTTGGGTGTTTTTTAATACGCAAGTAGTTTGCAAAAGCACTGTGCTGCAGTTTCACATTTTTTTGCATATATTAGTTTGGCGTTTTGTCAACATAGTTCCTATATACAAAGTTTTTAAGATACTTACCAATCTTTCCACCCATCCTTCATACTTGTCCTCAATGCTGACGTCATCTCCGACACCGCTGTTGTCCAATACATCAACTCTTTCGTGTTTTATGTTGAAACAGACAACATAGAAATGTCTTTCCCATATTATTGGCACGAAGACCAGTTCATAATCTTTGATGGTTTTATTTTTCTTGTCTCCTTTGAAACGTGTATTTTTCATAACAGTTTCCATGTTTCTGTTGAATTCTTTGTTTCGTATATTTTCTTTTGTCGTTTCCTTATATGCCGGAGTATTCTGTAATATTGAGTACCACATTTTAAACAACAAAACAATGTTCTATTATAATTTTATCAATTAAATATAGCAAAAGAGTTGCCAGCAGTAATTCTGAGCAGAAGAACCTTGAGGGTAATTCTGGAGCCTTGTATCTTTTTTCATAGTTCAGGATATGTGCCCAACATAGAATAATTAAGACGTGTGCTTGAAATCCTGGTTTCATGTTCTCACAAATCACCCTCATGAGAAACTTTTCTCCCATCTTGAACACCTCAGTCCTAAAAAAACATCATTTGGCGTTTTAGTTATACAAACTCATTCTATTATAATACATGGCATTTTGATCGTTTTTAATGCATATTTTCAAGTAAACGTTATGAATGGAAATTTTGGCGTTTTATTTTTGAGAGAAGTGTACATACTCGTAATCACCGTATCCAATGAAGATGTATTTGGAAAGGTTATTTTCAGGGTTTGTCCTTGGTTCATGTATAACCACTTGCCTCCTTACATAAGGTGACAAACATGACCTGCTCAATTTCTTATCTCTCTTCTCCTCTTCAGCCACATTCTTTTTTTATTTTTATCTTCTTCATCATCTTTATCATCTTTTTCATCGGTAGGCAGCTCTTCAGGGTTTAAAATTGTATTTTCTTGCATCAACTTTGTAATGTATGGAGTGTTGTCCTCGTCACCTTTCTCCTGCACATCTGACTTGTTTGGCGTTTTTGGTGGTGATGTGCTGATGGCGTTTTCATACTGGGGTTTATTGGGTGTCTCTTCCTCTTCAAAAGTTTTCAAGAGGTTTTTCCCAGATGTAGATGGTGGCTGCTCATATGGCGTTTTATCAAACACTGCACCTTGTTGGTCACCACTTTTGTTCACCATTTCCCCTTCAGTTTTTTCTAGTTCAGTGTTGAATGCCTGACTGTATTGTGTTTCTGTCGTGGGGATGTTTGGTGTCTTATCAAATACAGGCATTTTTGGGGTCTCTTCAGCATGTTGCGGATGTTTTTTATTGCTTTAATCAGTTGATCCACCATTCTTGAATTATCAAGACCTTCTTTTATATCAATCATTTGTTTTAGATCTTCTCCCGGCAGCTCTAAAATCTCAGCAATATTCCTTTTAATTATTTTTCCCCATTGTATCTCGAAATGTGATATTCAAGTGTCTTGAAATCACAACTCCATCTCTCAATATCGTTTTCGTTTATATCTTCATCTGATGATATAGTATCCTCATCATCATCATCATATATGGGGATGGTTGTAGCAATCGAGGGTTCGGCGTTTTGTTCTCTGGCCATATCCCTTTCTCCTTCCCCTTCTTCTTCTTCTCTTTCTCCTTCTCTGTCACGTCCCCCGACCCCACCCTGGAATCGGGAGTCGCGAACCAGTTCAGTGATACCGGTGGTTATTTAGAAAAGTAGTGCAGCGGAAATTTCATCAGGACCGTGAGTTAGGAAAAATATCAGAGTTTAGAAAACACCGGATTTTGTTTATTAAATAGATGGGATAAACCCATGTTTTGAAAGGTAGCTTTAATATGGGATAAATCCGAATACATAAAACAACTTTTCTTAATTTAATTTAATTGATAAAATGAGCCACTTCTATAAGCCTTGTTGGTGCCGCACCCAACTCTTATCCCGATCTACTGTAATTACCTGAAACGCATTTTTAAAAACATTTGATCAGCAGGAAATACTGGTGAGTTCATTCATTTTTGTACAAAATGACACTTTGTTATAATATACAGTATTAAGGGTGATTACATTGTTTTTATCAACCAATTACCCCAAATCGGTATTTGTCACTCGACTGTATCTGTGACTATGGTCAGATCACCCATTGGCTAACTCGTTGTCCAATGGTGACGGGAAACAAGTAATGTATACAAAACCCCACATACCGGCAGTAATTGAAGATTACAAAGACTTAATCCCTGTAATTATAACCTTGAAATAAATAGGGTTTTGTAAAGCAATTTGATAAAAAGAGAATGACTCACATTATAAGGATGCAGTATTGATTTAACAAGCTTCTTGATTCTACTCCTTCTGATAATTAAGCATATACTTTATGGTTTTGAACCTTCTGATGATTGAGCATCCATTTTGATTGTAAGAGTATGGTGTAGAGTTTCGGGTAGTTAAACATTTAGTTTAACAGAGTGGAATACGTATTAGTGTAAAACCACATCAAACCTAACGATGGTCACGAGATCCGAACCTTAACGAAATTCACAAAGTACAACACTTTGGCATCCGTTTAACGAAATTCACAAAGTATAGTCTTATTCAGACAGTACATTGGCATCCGTTTAACGAAATTCACAAAGTACAACACTTTGGCATCCGTTAGTTGGTTCCCGAATCGATCAGACAGAACATCGCCTCGGTGATTATTGGTTAGAACACCGACGTATAGAGAGGAGAATAGAAGGAATGAGCAAAGGAAAATGAAATCCTAGGCTTCCTATTTATAGGTAGGAAGTATGAAATTTCTAGGAAGTTTCATATAGCTTTTCTAGGAAGTTACCTATACATTTTCTAGGAAGTTTCCTACCTACATATTTATCCTCTTGCATCTTCCTTGCATCTTCCTCATATATATCTATCTCATATATATTTATTTTCATGTATATCTATTTAGGTGTTTAATTTACTTACATAATTAATCTCACTTAGCTTAATTAATATCGCTTAGCTTAATTAATCTCGCTTAGCTTAATTAACCTCTCTTAGCTTAATTAATCTTGCTTAACTGATTAATTAATCTTACTTAGCTGATTAAGTTTAACTTATCTATTAAGGTTTCTTAACCGCTAAGTTATCTTAACTACTAAGTTTACTTAACCTACTAAGTTTTGCTTAACTATTAAGTTTACTTAATCGCTAAGTATTCTAGCTTAGTAGTTCCCTGGTTACAAGTTCTAATTTCTAGCTACAATGGAACTCGTATTAGTGTATTACTCAATTCAACTTTAACGATAATCACGAGATCAAAACTCACAAGGAATGACAAAGTATAGCCACATATTGGCAGCACTTAAACATCCATTGGATTGGTTTTAATCGATCGGATAGGGTATCGTACTAGTGATTAGAGTTATTACCCTAATACGGGCAGAGTTTCGGGATTTAGAAGGTATAATCCCGAGCTACTATTTACTATAATAAAAGCTGAAGGAAAGAAAAGAATTGAGCAGTTTGAAACGTAGCAGTGATCGAGTTAATACCCTGGATTCGTAGCATCGTCTCCCTATGTGAAATTGTGATTTTTAGCAGTATACTTCGTCTTTTGAAAGTTTTGTCGAGTGCAGATGAACAGGCCATGAACTAAGCAATTTATAGCTGAAATTAGGGTTTTACACGGCCCGCGTAAACCCTCTCTTAAACTTATGCCGCCCGCGAGGGCCACAAAGGCGGCAGTAGGGTTTGCTGAGTCATCGGCGGTCTTGACACGTGGACGACACGTGTCCCTTAAGCTTATCCGGAGACATTCAAGTTGTCGCGGCCCGCATAGCCTTGCCTCATGGCTTACGCGGCCCGCGTGAAATCCAAATTTCTAAATTTCTTGGTTTTTCATGAACATTAGGGTTTCAGGGGTCCGGGTTTTCACTTACGGAGCGTTTTAGAACATTTTTGGGCGAGTCGTTACATCCTCCCCACCTTGTTTTAAATCTCGTCCTCGAGATTTGGGTTACGATATCTCTTTCCGAGTTATGTCACATTTTAAATAATAGGATTAAGGTAAATGGCACTCTAATTGAATCAAAATATGTTCAAATTTTGTGAATACAAGAGTAGTTTATAAGAAATAGAATCCAATGGTTTAACTAAATAAATTCCAGAAATCGGTATCAAATGGATGAAGGGTAATGATATAATCATCAAAATGACTTAAATTTACATGGGTTAGACCAAAAGAAAGATTTATAACCAATAGATGTCTAAATCGAATGTGAACTATTTTAAGAAACAATAGAATTCATGTCGAAGGAAAATTTACCTTGATTGTTAATTATAAAAGATTTAGAATCAACAAGCTCAACTGAAGAGGAGTACGAAGATGATGTGTCAACTATCGAATCATAACATGAGGAAGAATCAGTGTGTTTGACATTATTGAATTACAAAGATACCCCAAAATACAACACTGTTTAGTGTATGACCGAATTAACGTAAAGTTGCATTAAGATCACTTTCAAGGATGAGTCAAGTGAAAGGTATATATAGATTAGCTCAAGCTACAAATTTATGGCGACGCCACAAGGTGTCGTAGTGATTGAAATAATAATAACGGTGACTGAATGAGTTAACCATGCTTGAAACCAAATGGAAGTTCAAAGAAGTAAATCCGAATGTTTGTTTCAAAAATCTAGTAGGATTTTTGATTGAAAATGAAACAATTGAATAATGTTTTTTTCGATCGAAAAGATCAAGAAATGCTCGATCGATGTTATAGGAACTGTTAAGAGATACACTGAGATATGACATGAATTTGTGTATCATTATCTTAACACATGATTGTGTTAAGATTACTTGAATATGATAAACCAATAAAGCGGATTCAATATAAATAAATAAATAATTAAATCCGTATATGATGTGTGCAACGAGATTAGCGCAAGCTTCAATTTTGTGAAAACGTCACCACAAGGTGATCGTGATCAAAGAAACGGTTTAATGAAGTTGAAGACCAAACAAGCCTGTTATGGTTCAAAGCAATTGAAGGGCTTGTTGGGATTAATTTGAATATGATGGCCTTAATCTATCATATGGGACCTTGAATTGAATACGTATTACGAGCAAGTTCAAACAATGGAACTTGGTTTAAACACAACGAGTTCATGTATCAATAAGAAAGTTCTGACATGGTCACAACAAAAACCATGTATACCATTCAAAAGAAAATCGAGTTTTTCAAGAAATTCATCGATTCGATATTAAAGAGTCATCGTTTTGCAAAAACGCGGTTTACAATGCAAAGATCAAGTATAGCGAAACGATATTTGAGTTTTAATAAAACAACAAATTGGAATGAAGCCCTCCAATGGTCTTCATAATTCAAACTAACCACATGCGCAACAAACAGTGCTTGTGTAACGTGTGGATTTACCAAATATTCGCGATTATGAAAGAAATCCTCATGATGACCATTAGGAGAGTAGAAATGCAAAAGTCCATTTACTATGTGCAGAGGTCTGAATTTTAACAAAAGGAATTTAAGAATCTTATCTGGAATTTTGTGTGATAACCGTTGTTAAATGACATTACCAAGGAATGTCGAATAAAATGAAATAGGGGGATTGTAAAAGTATGTGACTTCTTTTGCAGCGTCAATAATTGGATTAGACTATGCACCGATTGTTGTGAAATCTTGTTCTATCGCACCTCAGCAAGCTTCATGCCGTTTGTAGGATCACGTGGCCAAGTGCTGCTTTTTGATTAGTAGTTCTTCCACTGACGGGATTCGCATTGGTGTCGTCATGCCCAATTATATTTTCCAAAGGTCTTGCCTTGAAAGTCGTGTTTGATATACTTCGATTTCTGTGGACGTATAATTTAAGTTTCATGTGTTTTCTTGTGCACTAGCACAACTTTACATGCTTCTTACTTGCGTTAATAGTCTATGGTAACGCATTGGAAATTCTTATACTTTTGATGGCGTCCCAACTTAAAGGGTTTCCATTGTTTATATTGTCGCACGAGTTACGAGGTAGACAATCAAACGAAATAATGTTTGATATCGGAATTATAGATATATGCAAGAGATTCCTGATAAAGAAATCTAGAATTATTATTGACACTTATGTTCGTGATTTATTTTAAATTGTCAATCGTTGTGGCTTTTGGAATTCCTTATATATATACATATCTATATAATTATGCATACCATTCATATGGTCAATGTATTTAACACATTCATATTTCCAAAAACAAGTCAGATATTAGGTCATGATACTATTTAGGGAAATCTTGTCACTTGTTTGACATATTATATACCCTGTCTTATCCGGTTTTCGCCGGAGAGGTAACCCCATTATATCCGGACAAGCTGGAGAGTCTGCTACACCATACCCAGTCTTGCCGGAGAAGAAATTTGTATTTCCCATAAATAGTATTTTTTTTTTCAAGATTTTAAAGGTGCCTCTTTTATTAAGGCTTTCATCCAGAATCAAGGAAATTTGTATTCCCATAACATATCTTATTCTAGACCAAGTAGTATCAATAAACAAGAATTAACAACAATTAAGTGTTATTGCTTACTTATCGTACTTTGCAATGTTCTAATCATTATTCTTACAGCATACCAATATCTATCATTATACTTATACAAGTAATTAGCTCATCTTGAGGCTCATATTAAGGTATCTTTCTTAAGTTCAAGTCTAAATACTATCCTGAGTGCTACCAGAAAATATCAAGTTCCTAATTCTTTGTTTAAACTTAGGTATTATTACAACACCTAATTGCTTAAACAAGTGGCTCTGATACCACCTTCTGTCACGACCCCCGACCCCACCCTGGACGGAATCGGGAGCCGCGAACCAGTTCAGTGATACCGGTGGTTATTTAGAAAAGTAGTGCAACGGAAATTTCATCAGGACCGTGAGTTAGGAAAAATATCAGAGTTTAGAAAACACCGGATTTTATTTATTAAATAGATGGGATAAACCCATATTTTGAAAGGTAGCTTTAATATGGGATAAATCCGAATACATAAAACAACTTTTCTTAATTTAATTTAATTGATAAAATGAGCCACTTCTATAAGCCTTGTTGGTGCCGCACCCAACTCTTATCCCGATCTACTGTAATTACCTGAAACACGTTTTTAAAAACATTTGGTCAGCAGGAAATACTGGTGAGTTCATTCATTTTTGTACAAAATGACACTTTGTTATAATATACAGTATTAAGGGTGATTACATTGTTTTTATCAACCAATTACCCCAAATCGGTATTTGTCACTCGACTGTATCTGTGACTATGGTCAGATCACCCATTGGCTAACTCGTTGTCCAATGGTGACGGGAAACAAGTAATGTATACAAAACCCCACATACCGGCAGTAATTGAAGATTATAAAGACTTAATCCCTGTAATTATAACCTTGAAATAAATAGGGTTTTGTAAAGCAGTTTGATAAAAAAAGAGAATGACTCACATTATAAGCATGCAGTATTGATTTAACAAGCTTCTTGATTCTACTCCTTCTGATAATTAAGCATATACTTTATGGTTTTGAACCTTCTGATGATTGAGCATCCATTTTGATTGTAAGAGTATGATGTAGAGTTTCGGTAGTTAAGCATTTAGTTTAACAGAGTGGAATACGTATTAATGTAAAACCACATCAAACCTAACGATGGTCACGAGATCCGAACCTTAACGAAATTCACAAAGTACAACACTTTGGCATCCGTTTAACGAAATTCACAAAGCATCGTACTAGTGATTAGAGTTATTACCCTAATACGGGCAGAGTTTCGGGATTTAGAAGGTATAATCCCGAGCTACTATTTACTATAATAAAAGTTGAAGGAAAGAAAAGAATTTAGCAGTTTGAAACGTAGCAGTGACCGAGTTAATTCCCTGGATTCGTAGCAGCGTCTTCCTATGTGAAATTGTGATTTTTAGCAGTATACTTCGTCTTTTGAAAGTTTTGTCGAGTGCAGATGAATAGGCAATGAACTAAGCAATTTATAGCTGAAATTAGGGTTTTACGCGGCCCGCGTAAACCCTCTCTTAAACTTACACGGCCCTCGAAGGCCACAAAGGCGGCAGTAGGGTTTGCTGAGTCATCGGTGGTCTTGACACGTGGACGACACGTGTCCCTTTAGCTTATCCGGAGACTTTCAAGTTGCCGCGGCCCGCGTAGCCTTACCTTATGGCTTACGCGGGCCGCGTGAAATTCAAATTTCTAAATTTCTTGGTTTTTCATGAACATTAGGGTTTCAGGGGTCCGGGTTTTCACTTACGGAGCGTTTTAGAACATTTTTGGGCGAGTCGTTACATTCTCCTTCTCCATCCCCTTCACCATTCCCTTCCGACTCCCCTTCCTCTTCTCCTTTTCTTCCCCTTCATCTTTTCCTTTTCCTTCTCCTTTTCCTTCATTTTCAACTTCAATGGCATTTTCATGAACTCTTTCTACTTCTGGCGTTTTCATCAACTTTTTCCACTTCAATGGCGTTTTCAATTCCAGCCATCTCGTTCTCCCTTTCTTCTTCATTTTCATCTCCTCCTCCTTCTTCTTCATTTTCAAATTCTTTGGCGTTTTCATGAACTGTTTGCACTTCAATGGCGTTTTCTGTTTCAGCCATCTCCTTTTCCCCTTCTTCTTCATTTTCATCTTCTAGTACCACCTCATTTTCAACCTTAGTTTCATGTGTACCTTCTTCTCTTTCAGCTGGCATTTCTTTCGCGTTTTCATCAACAAATTTTGAGATGTTCTCCAACAATGTCATACATTGTGAGTATTTAACGTGTACCAGGAGGCTGTTTGGGTATTCAGTCTTTGACTGTTTTAACAATGTGCTCATTTTATTGTAACAGTCTTCTAATTCTTTGTATGCTCCATCCAATTTATCAGCCATTTCCTGTTATATTAAAAAAAAAGGATTTTGTTGATCATGGTTTTTTGTGGTTTTTTTTAAATTTATTATTTAAACAACATACCTCTTCAGGTTCATTATTTTGTTCTTCTTCATCAGCAAAAATGTTGTCATACTGTGTTACTCCTTTGACAAGAGCATGGTTTCCTGATGCAGAAACTTCAAACATTATTTTGGGGCTTTCTCTATCCTCATTCACCATCCTATGAAGTGAAGCCTCTTCATCATCATTGAAGTGCATGGCGTTTTGCACATTATAATCATAATGATCATCATGATCAAAACCATCATCATCAAACTCATTATCATTGTTATCATCATGCTCATCGACGTTGTGAACATCGTCTTCATTCTCAACATCATCACCATCAGCTTCATCATGAACAACAACCTGCATTTTTCTTGTTTTTTTGGGCTTGCGTCCCTTAGCTTTTTTGACTGTTTTCCTTTTTACTTCATTGCCAACAAGGCGTTTTGCCATTGCACTCTCAAATAAGTCAAGAGTATCTGTTGTAACCCACTCAATTGGGTATCCTTCTTTTCGGTCTCATTTTTTCCTAATGCAAGCATCGTTCACCAAGGCAAGCTGTAACAAAATAGATTTTTCAAATGACAAATATTTTTTGGCGTTTTAATGACACACAAATGAATAGTGAAATTTTATTCTTACCGCAAGTATGATCAGTGGCCCTGTGTAATGCTTTTTTGGAGACCATGCGGTTTTGGCGTGTTGCAAGCATTGGATGATATAACTACACCAGTTCATTTGGTTTATTTAAACATTTGGTGTAACGTTGTGCAAGAATTGTTTGTTGACGACTACATTGCCAGTTGCATGCCCCATTATAGTGAAGAATGCTACAAGGAAATTTAGGCAGAAGTCTCACCCAAAGCCATGCATCATAGGCAAAACGTTATCAAAGTATACCTTCATACTTGGTCTGTTAACCCAGCCCAACCCTTTGAACTATGCTTTCCACTCAGCCACCACATGGTCTTTAGTTGTTGGTCTTTTTTTCATGTTTACGGGCACCCTTCCATTCGGTATACCCGTTAAAGAGTTTATCAATTCTTCATTCATATGTATGGTATGGTTGCCAATGTTTAGGGTGTTGTCTTTTCATTGTAATTTCAACCAACCAGTACCCAAGCATTGTCGGTACGGTGTCTATTTTCAACCTTAGTGTAGCACCAAACCCCATTTGGTGTACTGCCTTTCTTTGATTTTCGTTTAGATTCATAAACCAAGCAGTCAAGTTTGTAGGTTTTACTCTTGACAAGACCCTAGCCCCACTGAACTCATGATATGGTTCTTCCTCAACCTCAACATTCTGACTTAATGTCTTCCTCTTATTGGCATTTTGGGCCTTTCCAGTGTGGACATTTATTCTCAATCTTAACCTCTCTTCGCCTATAAAAATGATTTTATGGCGTTTTAATAGTATAATTTAACATTACTATGATACATTTATGGCGTTTTATAAATCAATAAGAGATGACAGATGTTGAATAAGACAATAAAAGTTAAATAACGTTTATAACATAAACCATACATTTTTTGGCGTTTAGTAACAAAGCTATGACAGGATACATGTTTGTGGCGTTTAGTAACACATGAGTGATATGTAAAATTTCGTTCTCATACATTGTTAAAC
This sequence comes from Helianthus tuberosus, assembly GCA_030545235.1. NCBI lineage: Eukaryota > Viridiplantae > Streptophyta > Magnoliopsida > Asterales > Asteraceae > Helianthus > Helianthus tuberosus. The sequence continues at coordinate 35,994,186 of CM060355.1, read as the reverse complement.
AAACAATATGAATTTTGGCGTTTTGGCAACAAAGTATCAAAGTGTATTTTTACATCACGAAAAGTAACATTGTGTACCATGTCCTCTTGTTGTCTTATTTCGTTGCACGTTCGTTTTTTGGTGTTTTGGAGCATATGACTCTTCCCCTTCCACACTTGTAGAAACTACAAATTTTTGTTAAAATTTGAACGCCAAAAGCAACATAAACTAGCACAATATAAATCGAAGTTAACTCACTATGTTTTTTTCCTCTGGATCTGGTTTGATCTTTCGACGCCATAGTTTTTGTTGTTTCGCGTTTTCTAGGGTTTTCGTGTTTTACGTTGGTTTTGGGGAGGTTTCTCTGGGAAGTATATATGTTTCGGTCACACTTTGATGTGTTTTGTAGATGAACATTTACCTTTTTGCCCTTATGGAAGCGCGCCACACTAATAAAAATGATGTTATTTACGAAAACGCCACTGCGTCATGTAGTCCATAGATTGTTTTGATCTGACGGTCCATAATCGTTCTCACCGTTCTCACACTTTCACTCGTTCTCTCTAAATCCTGGCCCTATATATATATATATGTGTGTGTGTGTGTGTGTGTGTGTGAATACATGTGTAATGTATATGTAGCGAGACATTGTTGGGAACAACACATTTCGAATCCTAAAGTGAAACTCAAACTCAAATTTAAGGCTTTATGTATGATGACTAATCTTTCAAAATTACTCCTATACTGACTTATGACGCACAACAATAGACTAAAATTTTGCAGTTTATGAAGTTGATAAAATTATATAGATTATATGTTTACGAATGAAGTTTATCTTTCGAGTTTTATCTTATGTGAGTTAAATAATCCATTTTTTAACATTCATCTTGCAACTTTTCATGAGCTAAATTCTACTTGGTCAGTTTTCACGCTTTGGTCGTCTTTGATTGCAAGAATTTATCAATCAAAAGGTTTTTTTCTTTAGCAAATTGTTTTATTGATTGCAAGAACTTATCAATCAAAAGGTTTTTTTTTTCTTTAGCAAATTGTTTTATTGTCAAATCATAAAAAGAAAGAATACAAATTTTACTGATAACAATCAATTTGTATATTTCATTTACCAAGTACATCAATAACATACATATTGAGATACTTGAATTTAAACCTCAAATTGGAACTATTATAAGTATAAACTTGATTTCTTTTTGGCTTTCTGATCGGTGAGAGTTGAAAGTAAAGAGACTGACGCACACTTAAGCAGAAGATATACCGGAAAGTAAGAAATAGGGTTCACGCCTCTATTAAAACCCTAATCTAATTTTTGATTTTTTTTTTTTATTTCTTGGTATTCTTAAACCTTAAGTGTTAAATTTAGGGGTTCTCATTATCTCTAATTCGGTTAAACTTGATATTGACACGTGTGCAAACTTATATATACCTTAAATTTAAGTTACTTGTTAGTAAGATTTTAACTCTTCATCATTTGATTAACACTCCAAATTATAATATAGCTTTAGGCTAGTCCCGTTTCCTCTAGTTGAATATGTAACATTGACTCACAAATTGGAAAGAACAATTTTTATGGCAATAATCAAATTTATATATTATTTCATCAAAACTGGTAATTGTAAGAAAAATATACATATTATCTCACATATATTAACCATGAGATAAAGTATTTGACTTTTAAATATAAAGTAAAAAGAAAAAAGAAAAAAAAGAAAGAAAAGAAGGGAGCAGGAAAAAGCTGAGAATATTCGCAGAAGTTTGGAAAAGAGGAAGGAAAGGGAGGCAATGTGTAAAAACAACTTTAACTTTACATTATAAAGTAAATAAAAATAAAACTTAAAAATAAAAAGGGAGAAAATTTTCATTGGATACTTCTAATATTCTTGGTCTTTGTATACTCATGTTTATGTTAGACAAATTTTTATTTTTTTAACATTTACATTTTTTTCATTCACAAGAATTTAACAACTCCATTTATAAGGTGGATGCATAAATCGATTTTAAAAATAAAAAATGAGTAATTTTTGTGTATTAAAAGATTTAAACAACTCATTATACAAAGTTGATGCATAATTTTTTTTAATTATTTCATAAGCATATAAGGAAAATTTTATATGAGTAAAAATTAATATATAGATATACCATATACATGTAATAATGTAAGGGTTGCTTGACAATTTTATGTTAAGTCATTAAGAAGCCTGAACAATTAAGAGAAACCTTGTAAATTGTTCAACATGTTTTTAAAATTTATTTATTAAGAGACTCTATGAATTATTAATATATCTCTTTTAAGTGAACCAAACATACTATATCTCTAATTGGTTTAGAAGTAGCTTATCAATAAAATTATTAAAAGTTTACCGAGAAACCCATAGTTTCCCATTAAAGTGGGTTTTGGTGCATAAAGTTAAAATTGTAAAATGTACAAATATATGGATGTTAAAATAAAATAAAATAAAATCCATACAGCAAGAAACTTTTTAACAATTTAAAAGTTAAAATAAAAAAATACTTTTATATTTTGTTATAGATAAAAATTAAAATAACAAAAAAATACTGTATGTCATTTTCATTGCAAGAAAAAATATTGTATGTCATTTTCATTGTATCTTAATATAAAAACATTTTGAGCAAGGAATGACACGTGGCAGAATGTGATTGTGTCAACACTTCAGTCCAGCTCATTCACCAATTGTGGCTGCACCACCTTGCCGGACTACGGCATTGCCTGATCCGATCGCCACCACCAATCACCATGATTATATTCTCATGCGTAAATATAAAATTTAATTAACTAGTTGATTTTATGTCCGCTCGTTGCGGCGGGGACCCAATGACTGCAAAACGCGTGTCGGCAATGGTAAGCAGTTACCGAATATCCAAAAATAAATAAAAATGACATGGTAAGGATAGTCACTTCGTTCTAAAAAAAGATTTTAAATAACCTAATATATAATAATAGGACCCCACACGTCCTACACGTTGGAAATTCGGTTGTTTTCAGTTCAGTTATTTCAGTGCTAACACGTTAAAATATGGATGAGCTCGGTACCGGTAACGGCACCGAAAGTACCGATCCGGAAAATCATCGAAATAAGGTACCTGCACCGAAAATGCTCGGTACAATACGGTATGGTATTTGAAGGTAAAAATCAATAAATACAGGTATGGTGTTAGACCGGTGTTGAACCGAAAGTAACGATTCTGAAAACACCAAAAGGTGGGTACCAAATTGGTGCCGAAAATGATTTGGTATAGTAAATCTGGTACCGATACGATACCGGTTTGATTACAGGATTTGATACGATTTGCTCATCAATAATCTAAATATCCAAGTTAATTTTACATGCTATAATTCATTCATTACAGAAAAAGACAAAAAAGGAAGCGAAATAAGTTGCTGTGTATATAAAACCTCATTCAAATGAAATACAATTTACTTACTGAGTGTATGAAAAGTAATCTAAACGGTGCAATTACTTGCATTGTTACGTTGCTACAGGATTTGATGAGCTCGGTACCAACCGGTACCGAAAATACCGTTACCGAAATCCCCAAAAGTGGGTACCGGTACTGAATATACCTGGTACGGTACGGTTCGGTACCGGTCGATACTGGTAAGACACCGGTATTTGAGGGTAAAAACCGGTGAATACCGGTGCCGAACCGGTACCGAAAATACAACCGGTTCGCTAAATTTGATATCGGTACCGGTACCCGATATCATTTGCTCATCACTTAGTGATGTTACTATTGATTATTTCTATTTTTAATATATAGGCCCAAAAGTGGGTACCTGTATCAAATATACATCATACGGTACGGTTTGGTAACGGTCGGTACTAGTACAACACCGGTAATTGAGGGTAAACACCGGTGAATATCGGTGTCGAACAGGTACCAAAAATACACCCGATTTGGTAAATTTGATACCGGTACCTCTACTCGATACCATTTGCTCATAATTATTATTGTATTAATATTCTAAAATCACTATTCATTCATTTGTATTATTATCATAGACCGGTGTTGAAACGAAAGTAACGATTCTGAAAACGCCAAAAGGTGGGTACCAAATTGGTGCCGAAAATGATTTGGTATAGTAAATTTGGTACCGATACGATACCGGTTTGATTACAGGATTTGATACGATTTACTCATCAATAATCTAAATATCCAAGTTAATTTTACATGCTATAATTCATTCATTACAGAAAAAGACAAAAAAGGAAGCGAAATAAGTTGCTGTGTATATAAAACCTCATTCAAATGAAATACAATTTAGTTACTGAGTGTAAATCACTATTCATTCATTTGTATTATTATCATAGACCGGTGTTGAACCGAAAGTAACGATTCTGAAAACGCCAAAAGGTGGGTACCAAATTGGTGCCGAAAATGATTTGGTATAGTAAATTTGGTACCGATACGATACCGGTTTGATTACAGGATTTGATACGATTTTCTCATCAATAATCTAAATATCCAAGTTAATTTTACATGCTATAATTCATTCATTACATAAAAAGACAAAAAAAGGAAGCGAAATAAGTTGCTGTGTATATAAAACCTCATTCAAATGAAATACAATTTACTTACTGAGTGTATGAAAAGTAATCTAAACGGTGCAATTACTTGCATTGTTACGTTGCTACAGGATTTGATGAGCTCGGTACCAACCGGTACCGAAAATACCGTTACCGAAATCCCCAAAAGTGGGTACCGGTACTGAATATACCTGGTACGGTACGGTTCGGTACCGGTCGATACTGGTAAGACACCGGTATTTGAGGGTAAAAACCGGTGAATACCGGTGCCGAACCGGTACCGAAAATACAACCGGTTCGCTAAATTTGATATCGGTACCGGTACCCGATATCATTTGCTCATCACTTAATGATGTTACTATTGATTATTTCTATTTTTAATATATAGGCCCAAAAAGTGGGTACCTGTATCAAATATACATCATACGGTACGGTTTGGTAACGGTCGGTACTGGTACAACACCGGTAATTGAGGGTAAAAACCGGTGAATATCGGTGTCGAACAGGTACCGAAAATACACCCGATTTGGTAAATTTGATACCGGTACCTGTACTCAATACCATTTGCTCATAATTATTATTATTGTATTAATATTCTAAAATCACTATTCATTCATTTGTATTATTATCATATATGAATTAATCTTGTGTAAAATCATATGAGAGATGAAAAACAATGATAATAAAATCAAGAGTTCATTTTAGTCTTCATGGTTCTATTTTAACAGTTTAACAAATGTTTTATTTTGTTTTTGTGGTTTCAAAAACTGTTAACGAGAATGACAATTTGGTCATTTTATATATACTTCTGTTAATTAGAAGGGGCAATTCAGCCATATAAAATGACCGAATTGTCATTCTCGTTAACAGAAAAAATAGATGAAGTTATCCCAGTGGACTAAAATGGCAATGGTGAAACCTTTTTAAACCAACAGATGAAAAATAAACTCTTTGGACTAAACTGACAAAATGACCAAAACCACATGGACTAAAATGACATTTAACTCTAAAATCAAATTAAGTATACGAAATTATAAGTAATCATATTTTTAAAATGGAGCAGTTTGTCACACGACCTCTTTGTAAATTGTTTTTTTTATTAATTATTTAGTATTAGTAATTTATATCTTGGAGTTGTTTTTGTATTTTTTTATAATAAATATATATATAAGTGGTGATTTAAAAAAAAAATATGAATGTGGGGCACTCGTGGGATTGACTTTTTAAGGATATGTATGCGAAAGTGCAAAACTGCAAACTTCCCAATAAAAAAAGGTAAAGTAACCATAAAGCTTTTTTTTTTCCTAATATTTGGATGTTAATCACAATTAATTGTTATTAATATTCGTAAAATCATAACTTATAAATCTACATTTTTAATATGGAAACAACTTTTGGTTAAAAATAATAACCATGAGAAAGCGTAGAATGATGTGAAAGATAGATGAGTACACGCTTACGTAATCATTTTATGTAAATTTACTTAAAACCGGTTGTTATAAATAAAATGTTAATGATAATAGATTAATAGTATTTAACAAACAAGAATGATACATACTTATAGAGCATGAGAAATGCGATAATGAGTTCAGTGTGATTAAACAAGTATTTTAGCTAATTTTCTGATGATACAGGTAAAATAAATAATGAATATTATAGTAAAGTAATATTATTCATATCACAAAATATTTTTTCTCAATATTATATTATGAAGTGTGTACATCCCATCCCCTAGCCCAACCGCAATCCCATGTGGTTTGGATTGGGCCGGCTTCCTCCTTGGAGGTCGCCGGTTCGATCCCCAGGAGGTGCAACGGGGGGTGGGACGTCCCAATGATGGATCGTATCCTACCGAGGCATGGTGCGGTCCTGAGGGCAACCCGGTTTTACCCAGCTGTTACCCCAGCGAGTCTCTCGTGTGGGGGCAGTATGGTTTCCGGGCGGAAGTCAGCTTATGCGACGGCCGGGGCCCGATCGAACATCGCGTCCGTAAACGCCGGGCTGACGGGGGATTGTCTTAGACATGAACCCGGTGACCACTGGTCCAGTACAAAGAAAGTCACCTTCCAAAAAAAAATATTATGAAGTGTGTAACTGTATTGCACAGTCTTGGCAATTATTGGCTTATTGCACAATATTAGCAATTATTGCACATAGCTTGTGAAAAGATACTCAAAAAGGTTTTAAAAATATATTTCACTTCCAAAATGCATGTACTATATAATTATTTAAAAGATGAAGTTATAGTATATAGTCAATTTGTTCATTTCTTTAGTGTAGAAATGTATCTCACTTGTTAAATTCATCGCATTTCTGTGAATTATATGTAGTGTTTATTTGAAGCCAGAATAATTTAACATTAATAACTTTTTTCTTCTTTTTTTAACAGTTAATTTCCTTTAATTCATGTGTTAATTTCCTTTAATATATATCGATTGTGGACTACTTTCTTTTTTACGAATCTTTTTTTTCTTCGTATGATAAAATTGTATTCTATGATAACAAGCGTTTTTATTTATTTCTGGAACACTAAATGTAAAACTACCTGTGCTTACACAAATCATCGATGTTGTTTTGTTTTCTACCTCACGCGTCTAAACTTGATTCCAATTTTCATATCTCAAACGTTAAATCCAACAAAATTTTCATCAAACTACAACAAATTCAAAAGATATAAAACATAAAGAGTAAATTACAAGTTTTGTCCTTTATGTTTGTCCCAAATTTCAGGCGCTGTCCTTTACCTTTAAAATTGATGAGTTTTGTTCTTAATGTTTCAAAATCCTGCACGTTATGTCCTTTAGCCCTAACCAAGTTAATTTTTTTTGTTAAATCTGATCATATGCAAGGCACATGAGGGCATTTTTGTAATTTTATTTTTTAGAGAATTTTGTGTAATTATTAACTTAAAATAAAATACCCACCATCATCATTCAGACACTCATCTCTCGCTCTTTCTATCCTCTCCACACATACAAACCCTAAAGAGAAAGAGACCATCAGAGAGAAGGAGAACAAGCCGGTTTCCGGCGATCGATTCCGGCTATTTGCTGACCAGAGGCGACACCACCCCTCCCTCTTTGTTCTTCACGGTGATGGTGATTGCGACTTGCGATGTGTTCCGGTCAAGCGATGAAGAGCAGGACAAAATGAGGTAGTGCCGGCTGTTACGATATCTCCGGAAGCAGTGGCGGACAACGATGACGGTGTTATGTGTGGTGGTCCGTCCATAACGACCGACGATGAAGGGGAAGATCGAGCGGCGGAATCCCCAAATGTTGGGTTCAGATGTTATTCTAAGAAAACTGAGGAGGATTAGCAGGTGTTGTTGGGTTTAAATGTTGGGTTCAGGGTGTAATCTTTTTGAACCATTGTTGTTATTCCCATAAAATTGAGGAGCAAGAACATACATGAAGGAATCCCCAAAATTGTTGTTATTTTGGATTATTCTCATAAAATTAAGAATATGCAGTAACTCTCGAAGCTTTTTCAATATATATTAACAATGGTTATAACATTTGTTTTCTTTTTATAATTGGTGAATAATTATGCCAATTAATGATCCTCATAATTGGGAGGTGGGTTAGGGGCGAGTGACTGTGGAAGGTGGGTGGTGGGTGGTGGAGGGTGGTGGTTTGTGATGGTTCATCTTTATTGGTTTCGATTATATTAACTGGTTTGTGATGGTGGAGGGTAGTGGTGGTGGAGGTGAAGGGTAGTGTTGATGGTGATGGTAGTTGTTGATCTTTTTAGAGTTGTACAAAATAGTCCCTTAATAAAAGTTTTTTTTACACAATAGACCTTGAGAAGGTGAAATGACAAAAATGTCCTTATGTGCCTTGCACATGATCAGATTTAACAAAAAAATTTAACTTGGTTAGGGCTAAAGGACATAACGTGCAGGATTTTGTAACATTAAGGACAAAACTCATCAATTTTAAAGGTAAAGGACAGCGCCTGAAATTTGGGACAAACATAAAGGACAAAACTTGTAATTTACTCAAACATAAACTTGTTAAAAAGAAGGTTGGAGAACTCGCTAGTCGGCCGGTGTGGTGGGTACCAACGACTACTCGGAATTAATCGGGATTAATCTGATCGGGTTTTTTATACGTAATTTTCAGTTTTATGTATACATATACACATTTTTATATGTAAATATCTTAAGTAGTTGGGTTTTAACTTTTACTCAACTCATTTTTTTAAGTATAAAAGATTAATTGTTGGAATTCACATGGTTTGGTTGGAAACGGGTCGGAATTTAGAAGTTTTGGTCGGAATATACATGTTTTTTGCCAAAATCTGGCCGGAATCGCAAAATTTTGGCCGGCTGACTAGGCCTGACTAGCGATTCATGGACCGGTTAACAAAAAATAACTTAGTTACTGACTGACTAGCGATTAATCACTGATTAGTCACGATTTTTACAACACTGGTTAAATATCATAAGTTCGCTATGAAGAATTGCATCCAAATCGAACGAGAACAAATTGAAAAAAGAACAAATCAATGATAAACAAATTGAACGAAAATAATCCAAATCGAACGAGAACAAATTGAAAAAATAACAAATCAATGATAAACAAATTGAACGAAAATAATAAAAAGACAAATGTTCCTTTTTATTGACTGAAATTATTGATTGAATAAACGAACGATGAATATGTATACACATCATCGAACTAAGAGCCACTTTATATGGTATTACTATTCACTATGAGACCACACACTATAGGAGGGCATGAAGAAGGGCGTGAAACATTATGTGGCAATCAAGTCGGCATTGTGACGTGGAAAGAAAAGCACGGGGTGGGACATGGTGTGAAAGAGGAAAAAAAATAAACAACTATTCAAAACAAAAATAAACTACAATCACTAATCAAGAACCTCTATCTCACCTACACGATTGGAATTCCTCCTGCGCCTTCCCCATGCTAGCCACAACGCCGTCTACGGGGTGGTGTTCCGGCGTGGCTGTAGCTTCCACGCCCACTTAATTAAACCAATGAAGTCGGTAAAATATGTAAATCGTGGATAATGGTGAATACACTATATAAAAATCCCAAAACCAATTTTTTCACTCATGACAGCCCTAAGGTTCCAAGAATATAGTAGCTGTGTGATTCACTAGTGAGTAAAGAAAATACATGAACCACACATCTATGGTGTATTATAAGTGAATGCACAAACTATCTTTCAAATATACATGGTGTATTATTTAATATATACACTATATTAGAACTGTGTAATCAATGTCCCACCAATGTTCTAACAACTCGTTAATAGTTTATTTAGTAACGAAGATACAAGAATATTGACGATAAACATAAAAGTATTGTATTTGCTCACAATTTACAAGTGCATTCAATAGTGAATACTTTTAAGCAATAAAAAGATGTCGATGACCTCTTGGTCTAGTTGCATCAGGCGTTAGTCTCCATCAAATTGGTGCGGGTTTGAGTATCTCAAAATGGAGAATAAGTAGACTTTAGGCATGTGTGTGTGTGTTCGTATTGATATGCGCACTCATGGAGAATTACCCAGATGACACCAACCAATGAGGGAAAACCAATTCATGCCGCCCCTACATTTAATCGCTTTCCCCACATACCCAAATATATAGTACCCGAATTGTTAGAGACATCCATAGAGAGGCTTCCCCAGGTACCCTAAGTGGTGTTCTTTTGATTTATGTAATGTTTCATTGTAATCGTTTTCACTCGGGTTTCTAGCTTCTTATTAGTTCATTTTATAAAATCTCCGTAGTTTAAAAAAAAGAAAAAGAAAGACGAATCAATACAGTAAAAGTATAATCAGTTTCACTCATGCATAGGTCACAATCTTAGTATTTCACTTATTATACGACATTATGTCATATTATCATGGGTGCTACTATACACCCCCCTATTACTTTCTACACCCCCCCTCCTCTCACATACTTACAGGTGGGGCCTGCGTGGGACCGACAGTTTTCCTCTCACAAGGGGGGGGGGGGTGTAGAAAGTAATAGGGGGGGTGCGTATAACCAACCGGCAACTGGTGCACTACTTACTATTAACATTTCACTTATTTCCAATATTTTCACCACTTATAGTCTTCAAATGTATTGAATGTTCCAATGAAATTTTTAAAATTGTCAATGAGGTAGTGGTGGAGTAGTTGGGGAAAAACTTAGTATTTCTTGTGACTCCCACTCTCCCCGTTATTTTTTGCGACATCTAGGTGAAGGACGAATACGAATGACGCCGGTTCGTCTTGGATGAGAGTTGAGGTTTTACCGATTATTCCACTGTCGTGTCTTTGGACGGATGGAGGTCGGGTTTCCGCGCATCTGGGAGAGACCAGGGGCTGGCAGTGGTTGAGTAGTCGATCTTGACCACAGCGCCCGGTGTCATGGTGGTTGGTACATCGTTCCTTAAAAAAAAAAAAAAAAAAATTGCAATAAATTTCACCAGGTGTGACTCTTAAAAGATTTCTTCTCAAATTCACCTAAATATTTTATTATTATAACCATAAACCATATTTTATACTAAAACCAATTTTCCATAATAACCCTTGACCTGGTCGTATAAAAGCAGTTTAGACGCATATCCCCCCACCACTTCGGAGACCATAACCGCCGCTTCATTTTCTTCCATATTCATTCCATCATCATCATCATCATCATCATCATCATCATCATCATCATCATCATCATCTTCTCCCCATCTCATCTCATATCTTTCATTTCATTAATTTCAGATCACAATTTCATCCTTCAAATAACAATCTCTCTCTCTCTCTCTCTCACTCACACACACTACTTCATAAGCTTCCCATCTGTCTCCGACATTCTCACCTTTTCCGGCTATGGCGAAGGTAACTTGCTCTTTTCAACGTTTTTATCATCTGGGTTTCGCTTATTTTTTGTGGGTTTTGATTTATTTTTGTGGGTTTTGTTTAATTTTTGTAGAAGAAGAACCAAATCAACAATGAGAACAACGACGGCGGCAACGGTGGTGGTGGTGGTGGCGGCGGTGACGGTGGAAAGAAGCAAAAAGCTTCTGATATTAATGTGGTGGTTTTGAAAATTGACCTGCACTGTGAAGGTTGTGCTGGTAGAGTGGTTAAAGCTGTCCGTACACTCGATGGTAATTACTAATTACCTATTTCTTCATTGAGTTTTTATTATATTTTTAAAAATAATGATTTATGTTGTGTGTATATATACTGTATGTATAGGTGTTGAGTCTGTGAGGATTGGTGACAGTGAGTTGAACAAACTCACGGTGATCGGTAAATTGGATCCGGTCAAACTCCGGCAAAAAGTTGAGGAGAAAACTAAGAAAAAAGTGGAAGTTATCTCCCCGTCGGTTAAAAAGTCCGACGGGGAGACCTACCACCAGTCTGGTGGCGGAGGGAGTAAGAAGAAGCAACAAAAACCACATGAAAATCACCAACCATCTCTTGATAAGACGAAAACCGCCAATAAACCAAAAGAGGTTCATCTTAGCATCTCTATGTATATATTATGTATAGGTTTTTAAAAATGTTATAAGCGTTTCTACAAGGTTTTTGAATGTCGAGATTGTATTCTAAGGATTCGCTTGCCACGAAAAACACTTTCATAAACCTCGTAGAAACACTTGTCATTTTGCTAAAACGCGTAAAAGAAAAAAAAATCATCTATTGCTAATGTAGTTGTTTAATTAGTTTTTTTTTTTTTGTTTTTGGTTAACTAGATTGCGGTAACAACAGGGGTGTTGAAGGTTCCTTTGCATTGTCAAGGCTGCATTAGGAGGATTCATAAACTTGTTACCAAAACCAAGGGTAATTTTGACTTTTCACAACATATATATTTTTTCTATGTAGTTCGGAAATTTTGATGTTTTTTTGGTTAGAACAAGGATTTTGATTATGGACATTATTGTTACAGGATTTATGGACATGTCTTTTGATAAAAACAAGGATTTGGTGACGGTGAAAGGCGCGATTGACATGAAGTTATTGGCCGAGGCATTGCAGGAGAAGTTGAAGAGGGGGGTGGAGGTAGTTCCATCGAAGAAAGACGGTGGTGGTGGTGGTGATAAGAAAGGGAAAAGCGACGGTGGAGGCAATGACGGAGAGGGTAAAGGCGGGGGTGGTGGTGAGAAGAAGGGGAAAAACAAAGGTGGTGGAGACGGGAATGGTGGCGATGGTGGTAAGCCGGATGTTTATAGAATGGAAAATTACGGTGGTCCGATGGTGTATCCGTATCCGCAATACGCATACGGGCCGGGTTTTGTGGAGTACGTACATGCTCCACAGTTGTTCAGTGACGAAAACCCGAACGCTTGTGTTGTTATGTAACCGGGAAGGTAGAAGTGGAGATGAGAAGTTGTATATAGGTTTATAAAACGTTTTGGGAATTTTGTAGACTGGTAACTAAATTGTTCGTCCAGGTGATCTAGCCGTCAAAAAAAAAAAACTAAAGTGTTCGTATTGAATTTCATATGATATATGGAAAGTGTAGTATGGTGGTTTTGTAATCACCTATAATGGTTAATTAAATGATTGATTTTGAATGGTATTGAAATATTTGGTACTTTATTTATTAGTGTGGTTAAATGCCATTGTACTATCATAGTTTTTTTTTTTGAAAGGTAAACTTTATTAAGAAACACCGGCTACCCAAGCCCACAAAAAAAAAAAAAAAAAACGGGCCGGACCAACCAAATTACAACATATACAAGTGAGAATTACACCATTCCCTCCAGACTATACCCTTATGAATAGATCTACATTTTAGCCAAAGAAAACCTAAAGATTTCACCTACTCGAAGATTTCAGAACTGCAGCCTTTGCCGCTGGAGAAAAATTTCTCATTACGAGCTTTCCAAATACACCAACATGCAATCATAATAAGACCCCGAATTATATCCTTTGTTTTCCGGTTCGCCCCGACGCCTTCATGGATAGAGAGAATATCCCCAAACGAAAAAACGTAAATAGGAGGGATCTTGACCCACTCACTGATTTTGATTCAGATATCATACACACATAGTGCCATACCAATTGCAAGTTTTTGATTCAGATATCATACACACATTAAAGCACCGGATTTCTTGTTGGATTTTGCCTTCTTTTTTTTTTTTTTTTTTTTTATAAATTTTCACTTTTTTTTATTATTCTTTCGCAATAGCGATGTAAGCTCATTCAATCGTCGAATTCTTTATTTTATGAGAATTGATATTTGTCCAAAGGATCATCTTAAATTGAATCTCTACAAAGAGCAACGAGTCTAGAATGTACTCTAGTATTAACAGGTAAATATAATGAATAGCTAATCTGTCATCGTTGAAGCTTTTAATCATCGGGTATAATTCTCGTATTAATGTGCAACTTTTTTAACAATTTATTTATGTTTCACCTTATATTATTGATTGAAGTCCAAAATAAAAGATTACCGACTTATCATACATCGGACCTATAATAATAGTTCTTAATGGATTTGTTTATTGTTGCCGTGCAGTTGCATGACCCACCTACTCTCCACCACATTATGTTTTACTTTTTTCTTTTGTTATAAAGTCAACAATGTAATGTAAAATAATATATTTTTATTCTCGTGAATTGATATCTAAATCTTCAAATGGACACACGATCACAACTTCTTGTCATTTAGGAAGAAAATTAGTGGCCTATAAAATTTAAGATTGTTAAGTTTGGATTTTATATATGTTATAATGTGCTAAAGATCTCTAGAAGATTGTTGCGGATGTATAAAGGGTTGTTGTCGCTGATGGATATTGATGGTTGCTGTATATGCTGATAGAGAACGGCTACCGACGTAATTGTTATCGACAAGTACCCATGTTGCGGACGTTACTAGTGAGAACAACGATCAAAATCATTGTTCTCAAAAGAATAAAAATCCTCGGATTCGGCTAACTTTGGACCATTTGATAAGTCGATGCCGGACTTGAACGACGAAGTTAGCCCAACACAACCTAAGAGGAGGACACAACTTAGTACTCCATGTTCGTCAAGTCAAACTACAAGCCAAGTTGGATTAATAGGCGAGGAAATAAAAGCTTACGCACAAAAGAAGGAAGCGAGGATGCTAGCGTTGGCCGATGCAGGACAAGAAAATATCCTCGCCTCAATGGCCTTGATTAACGAACAATGCGAAAGTGTCATCCAATCGGCGAGAGACAAAGATTTTCAGATACCTCACGAAAGTCTCGACCTCGAAGTGCAAAAAGTCTTTGTAGCCCGCAAACGAGAACTTGTGGGAAAATGGGGTTGGCCGACGAGCCATTTACCGGATTTCTAGGTTGTTTTTATATTAAAATATGTCGTTTTTTAATTTATTTTATGGTTTTTCGTTTAATTTCAGTTATTTATTTTTATTTTAATGAAGTTTAATTTTTCTATACCATTTGACTTTGTTTAAAAAAAAATTGGTTTATAGCATGGGTAGTCGCCGCAAGTGTTTACTAGCTAATGGGTAATCTGAGTCAAATTTGCATGGCGGGTGTTGTTTGGTCAAGGCTAGGGTTCATATCCTTGAATGCCCCTTCCTCCCTAAAGGTGATGACAAGAGGGATGTATTGCATTTTAACATTAGCATTGTAATTAATGTATATCTTTATACCTTGTAATTTTATAACAAAGGAAACAAATTAGCTTAATTATTTGAATAATCTATACTACTTTAATAAGTATATAGGAAGGGCAAGAATGGTCATTTGCCATTGTACAACCATTTGAAGCCCATTGTACAAGCATTTAAGCATGAATGTGTTGAAACTTTCTTCAACACGCGGAGCAGCTCATGGATCCTAACCGGATCTCTTTGACCCGTTTTACTCAAATGGATCCAATATAAAATTTCTTTCACTCAATCTAAACCCTAAATTCATTTCATTCACATCCGCCCCCATTCTTCTTCTTCTCTCTCTCTCTCACCAGACGCGGTGTCTGCATACGTCTCATGGCGACGGATTTCACCGGCGATTTCACTAGATCGACGGATTTCACTTCTCAGGTACCGTCTTTTTAACCTTATCGGCATTTTTTTGCTTGTTATTTGACTTAGATATGTGAATTTCACTAGATCGACGGATTTCACCGGCGATTTCACTAGATCGACGGATTTCACCGACGATTTCTCTTCTCAGGTACCGTCTTTTTAACCTTATCGGCATTTTTGTGTGTTATTTGACTTAGATCTGTGAAATTTTACGGTTTCTTTCTCCGACGATTCCGACATCAGATCTACTGGGTTCAACTTCTCGGTATGTTGTTTCTACTAGATCTGTGAAATAGATTCAGATCTGTTACTTTTTTCTAGCAGATCTGTTATAATACTTGGTTTCCATCTCAATAATGACTTTTTTCTAGCTGATCTACCGTTTTTTTTTTTGTTTTTTTTTTAGTTTTTCTGTAGTTTATGTTTATACGCTGTTAGATTTTATGTGTTACAAGCTTTTTTAAACAGGTTTTCAACTGATTTGGGATGTATATATGGAGTGATAAAGTGAAGGTTTTTTTGTTTTTTTTTTTGGTTTTTACTGCTCTTCTATAAAGTTTTTACTACTTAAGCTATCAGTTTTGCTTTTACAGTTGCCGGTGGGTGGTAAAGGAGTTGTGTACTCCAGATTTTGTGTACTCCAGATTTTGTGTACTCTGGATTCATTTGACAAAGGAGTTGTGTACTCCGGATTTTGTGTTCTTAATCTGTCTGAACTGAAAGTGTTTGAGGCTGTGATGCAAAAGCTGAGCTTGTGTTCTTAATCTGTCTGAACTGAAAGTGTTGAGTCTATGATGCATAAGCTGAGTTTGTGTTCTTAATCTGTCTGAACCGAAAGTGTTGAGTCTATGATGCATAAGCTGAGTTTGTGTTCTTAATATGTCTGAACTTAAAGTGTTGGGGCTATGATGCATAAGCTGAGCCTGTGAGGTTACATATGTGTTTCTTGTGCTTAAAACACTTGTACATCATGCTTTAAAGGTTGTTTAAGTTTAGTGGCAAATTACTCTTGTACATCATGCTTTAAAGCGAGGTTACATAAGGGTACATAGAAGATCCGCCAAGATGCTACTCGGATGTGAATGAAATGAATTTAGGGTTTAGATTGAGTGAAAGAAAGTTTATATTGGATCCATTTGAGTAAAAAGGGTCAAAGAGATCCGGTTAGGATCCATGAGCTGCTTCGCGTGTTGAAGAAAGTTTCAACACATTCATGCTTAAATGCTTGTACAATGGGCTTTAAATGGTTGTACAATGGCAAATGACCATTCTACTGATTTGGGATAAACAGGTTTTCTACTGATTTGGGATGTATCTATGTTAGATCTGTGTAATACTTTCAGATTTGTGTTGGTTTTTTGTGTTTTTGATAATGTTTTGTGAACTCATAATGTGAATGGAGTGATAAAGTGAAGGTTTTTTTGTTTTTTTTTGGTTTTTACTGCTCTCCTATAAAGTTTTTACTACTTAAGCTATCATTTTTGCTTTTACAGTTGCCGGTGGGTGGTAAAGGAGTTGTGTACTCCAGATTTTGTGTACTCCGGATTCATTTGACAAAGGAGTTGTGTACTCAGGATTTTGTGTTCTTAATCTGTCTGAACTGAAAGTGTTTGAGGCTGTGATGCAAAAGCTGAGCTTCTGTTTTTAATCTGTCTGAACTGAAAGTGTTGAGTCTATGATGCATAAGCTGAGCTTGTGTTCTTAATCTGTCTGAACCGAAAGTGTTGAGTCTATGATGCATAAGCTGAGTTTGTGTTCTTAATATGTCTGAACTGAAAGTGTTGAGGCTATGATGCATAAGCTGAGCCTGTGAGGTTACATATGTGTTTCTTATGCTTAAAACACTTGTACATCATGCTTTAAAGGTTGTTTAAGTTTAGTGGCAAACTACTCTTGTACATCATGCTTTAAAGCGAGGTTACATAACACAATAGACTGTGATGATGATTGTATTTTGAGGGTACATAGAAGATCCGAGTAGCATCTTGGCTGGGCCATATCAAGGTTGCATAGTTCTCACTCTGCAACCGTGTGTTTGCAGCCATGGCTTTACCCGGTTTGTAGCTGTGTTCATCTCTCAATTATATGCCTGAGTCTTCCAGATGTTTTGATAAGCAAATGAGCAGGTGGTGTATCGAAATCAATCTTCCCCTTAGGCGATTGAACCCGCCGCAAGTTGATAAAATGAAATGGCAAACCCTAAAATCGATTGTATAGTACACCGTGTTTTTCTTTTTAATCCTGAAGCTTTGCAGATTGTACATTATGCTTTAGAAGGTTGTAAATGTTGAAATAGCTATGAAGCATAAGCTGAGCTTCAAACACTATGATGGTTGCATGAGCATCAATTGTGATGTTCATTTGAAGGGTGATGTTCATTTGAAGGGTACTTACATCTCCCTGACTTGATGATAGTCATTAGACTGTGATGATTGTTGTATTTTGAGGGTACATAGAAGATCCGAGTAGCATCTTGGCGGGGCAATATCCAGGTTGCATAGTTCTCACTCTGCAACCGTGTGTTGCAGCCATGGCTTTACCCGGGTTTCTTGTTTTAATCTCTTTGGGCAATTTTGAAGGCTTTTGAAAAGATCCAACGAAAGGTGACATTTGACGGCTATGATGAACACTTTAACTTTAATATGTGCAACGTGTCCCCAATTTGGTTGATTCCTTCTGCAGTGTGCAATGAGGTATTGTTTTCCCTCTTTATGGTTGTTCAATCCCAAATTTCAAGAAACCCTGGTTGACAACCTTCTGTGGTAAAAAAGGATTCGGTTTGGCAGGAATTTTCTTTTTTTGGACTTTCAGGCCAAGGAGAATCTGCAGCTGATGAGACTGAGATATTGTTGTGCTGCAAAAGCACGTGAGTTAAGCTGCCCTTCTAATTTCTTATTTGATATTACAACTTATGATTATGGAGTAGTTAAAGATCTGATTTATTAAACCAAAATGTTGTGCTGCTAATATTTTGTTATACGGTTGTGGACCAGCTCAATGTGAAAGCATAAAAGAGATGCTGGAGTACTTTAGAAGTCAAGTTGGGTCTAAGGCTTGGAAGAAGGTGGGAGTTGTGGCTTTCGCTACGACATAGAGACTTTGGACGAGTAGAAACGAGAAAAAAATTAATGGTAACAACATTCCGATCGCTAAAGTGTACCAGTTTTGTTTTGATAGAGAAAAGGCCAATGAGTATTCAGGTTGAATATTTTTAATTTGTTGTATTTATGAACACAAATTATATTAAGAAAAAAAGAAAGTTATTTTTGTATTGTGTAATTATCATCTTCTTAGAGTTTTGGCATGGTTTGATTTCATTCTTTGATGCGCAATGGAAAGAATCTTACTTTCACTTATACTTGTAGCATTCATACACGAAAACTGACCCAACCTGAGACCAACCCAAAATTCATACAAAGTGGTTTAGTCTCGGGTTTATTGTGTAGCTTTTGAAAGACTTATGCAACTGCTTATTCAGTGTTTGTATACGAAAGCCAATTGTTTGTGTTGTGTTTTCCGTTGCATCGCGAAATTGGTTTTGGTTATGGCTCAAAACTGAAGACCATTTGTGGCTGCATAATCTTATATTCTTTTGACTACATGAATATTTTTTTTTCATGGGTTACATTTTAATTTTGTTACTGCCGTGTTTGAATCAAAATACCATGTATTATTTGAAAAAAATGTCTTTAATAGAGAAACAAGGGTATACAAAATGAGCAGATATTGAACGTTAAACTGGTAATTTTAGTCATTAATGTTCATGAAAAATATAGTGTGAAAAATTGAAATGTAATAATTTCTTTTAATGAGTTAGCATATGTTGCTTGTTATTGATGATCATAGGTTCATAACAAGTGTCTTTGTAAAGTGTAATAGTTTGATAAGACCAAAAAGAGTCCATTGGTCAACGGAACCTGCTCAAACCCAGTTATTTCAGAATTGCCTGTTTGATTTGTTAACCCGTCCTATTCATT
Organism: Helianthus tuberosus; assembly: GCA_030545235.1. Classification (NCBI taxonomy): domain Eukaryota; kingdom Viridiplantae; phylum Streptophyta; class Magnoliopsida; order Asterales; family Asteraceae; genus Helianthus; species Helianthus tuberosus. Next base: position 35,974,678 of record CM060355.1, on the reverse strand, counting down.
TCCACCTTTGATTTATATTTTAACTTTCAGGCTGTAATGAAGGTTCTACCAGAACTAATCGGAAAACTGACAGGTGTCGCCTTTAGACAAAACGTATATTAAATGTAAACTTTTAATACATACAATACAGAGACAAAACGTCATACCAACTTCGTAGACTTGACAGAACTTACAGACTCGATAACAAAAGACCGTAACATACAATACAGAGACAAGCAAATGTGGATCTTTACTGACGGGTGCACTTCGGAATGTAGCAGATATGAATAAATATAACCCCAGTGGTAGATATGTAATTAGCGAGCTCTGGAATTTCAAGGAAAATCGAAGAGCTACACTGGGGTTATATTCATTCATATCAATCAGTTCCTTATGTGCACGGCACCATCTTCTAGGAGGTTGTCAAGTGTTCTTGCCTTCGTAGTTGGTGTTTTGCGTATCTTTACATCCGCAGCCATTCTGTACAATTTTTTCACAAAAAACATCACAAACAAACCTGAACAAAGCAAAACAAATCAACCCTCTGTTTTTTCAAAGCAAAACAAACATGAAGAACCCTCTGTTTTTTCACAAGCAAAACAAACATGAAGTACCCAAAATTACCCAAATAACTGATTATCATCGAATCAAACACATTCAAATGACCAATAAACACACTCCGTTTTTTCAAAGCAAAACAAACATGAAGAACCCAAAATACCAAATAACTGATTATCATCGAATCAAACGCATTCAAATGACCAATAAACACATTCTGTTTTTTCAAAGCAAAACAAACATGAAGAACCGTCTGTTTTTTCACAAGCAAAACAAACATGAAGAACCCAAAATACCCAAATAACTGATTATCATCGAATCAAACCAAAAATCAAAATGAGGAACATATTCAAATCATCGAATCAAACCAAAAATACCCAAATAACACATTCAAATCATCGAATCAAACCAAAAATCAATATGAGGAACACATCAATCCGAAACTGATCCGATCAGTTCTTTTTAAACAGTTCTCAAACAACCAACCAAAACGATTCGAAATTTACCAAAAATCAATTTTCACATTTCAAGTATCAATATTGATGTGTTCAAATAACTACGCACTTGTTTCTTCGCATTTGATTAAAAAATTAAAACAAACAAGTATCATAGTTTCAATAAACAACCTACATCTGTACTCTAATCAGCCAAATGATCACATGAGATCTGAAACTATAGAATCAAACAAAACCAAACCTCTGTTTTGAAGATGAACCTGATGAAGATGAAGATAATGAAGATGATCTGTTCGATGAAGATGAAGATGATCTGTTCGATGAAGATGATGAAGATGATCTGTTCGATGTCGATGAAGATGATGATGATAATCGGCGGTGTTGGGAGTTGGGAGATGATGTTGAGAAGTGTGATGAAACTGTGATCATATCTGCTATTAGTGTAGATATTAAGGGTTAGGTTAAGGGTATAAGGGACTTTTCATAATTGCAGAGACTATTTGTGTAATTAACTTTAATAGTTATAAATAATTATTATTTCAACCAATTTGGCCTGTCTTGATAATCAAAATAACCAACCATAAAAGTAACAAACCAACAACTAACTAAACTAATGAAAACTCAAGGTTGGTAACATGACCCAGGTTGGTAGTCGATCTAAGACCACTCCACGAAATTAGATATAGCTATTTTTTATGTTTTTAGGTAAACATGTAAAGCTACAAAACCTGGATTGTTTCTTATAAACATTAAAAAATATACAAAATACCACGTCAACGATGAATAAAGACCAGAGCAATATGAATTATGATACACCACACCACACCTATACCATGAATAATACAACATAAGTACTATACAATATATCACGAAATGATTGATAAACTAACAAAAAACGAGTATCACATTGTAAACTGTCATTGCATCACGAATTTGGTTTTGGTTATGACTCAAAACTGAACCTCCCCGTACATAGCCCTAAACTCACCAACCTAAGTGATATGTTTCCCGCCGCATCGCGCGGGTAAACGACTAGTTATAGTTATAGGCATATAGTGTATGGAATTGTAATTGTAACTATTGATTAATCAATTGAGAACTGCGATCTTGCATGTTGTTATTATTGTTTTTAGATCAAGTTTGATTGTTTGTTTTGCTTATTTGTTTCTTCGGCATTAACAAGCAATACAATCATTTAGAAGAAGCAAGCATAATCAGATAATCGATACCAGAAGTCAACAAATATCCAATAATAATGAAATGTAGGGCTGACAATTCTGACACGAACACAATAACACGGCATGAACCTACAAGAAATTATCATGTTTCATGTTTGACCTTAACAGGTTTCGTGTCTAAACAGGTTAAAACCCATTAATCTGTTAAGACCCGTTAAGTACATGTTAATAATTAAAAATTTAAAAAATATTACATGTGAGTGCGGACATGTGGTCATTAGTCATGGGACCTGTGATGAATCATACACAAACACACACGGTTCTTTTTCCACAATCCAAACCCTATTTTTTAAATCTCTCTAACAAACACCACCATTCCTAATTCAGTTCACAGCTTCCCCAATTCGATCGTGTTCGTGTCTTAAACATGTCATGTTCGTGTCTTAACAGGTCGTGTCCGTGTCTTAACAGACCGTGTTCGTCTCTTAAACAAGTGGTATGATACGTTGGTAATTTCTTCTTGTTTTAACAGGTCGTTTCGTGTAACCTGTTTATTAACAGATTCGTGTTCGTGTTACGAAAATCTGACACGATAAGATTTCGTGTCATTTTCGTGCTTACGTGTTTCGGATTCGTGTTTTATCGTGTTCGTGTCTTAACATATCGAGTTGACCCGTTATGCTAGCCCCATGAAATGTAGTGAGAAAGACAAACAAATGGGGTTAATTAACCTTCTTAAATATTACATCAATCAATAGATTCTTTACAATTTCTTAGTTCATAAACAAACACCCCTCCAATTACCCTATATATTAAAAATATAACGCAATGAACAGTAAGGGTAAAATTAGAACAAAATAAAAAGTAAGATAATCAATACGCAATGAACAATAAGGGTAAAATTAGAACAAAATAAACAGTAAGATAATCAAGGGAATTAGCAAATGGTATCGCGTACAGGTACCAGTATCAAATTTACCAAACCGGGTATATTTTCGGTACCGACTTTTGACATTTTCGATATCGGTTCGGCACCGTACCACCACCGACAGTAACCGAACCGTACCATGCCAGGTATATTCGGTACCGGTACCCACTTTTGGGGATTTCGGTAACGGTATTTTTGGTACCGGTTGGTACCAAGCTCATTAAATCTTGTAGCAACGCAAGTAATTGCACCGTTTATATTACTTTTCATACACAACCCAATGAATAGTAACATCATGAAGGGGATGAGCAAATGGTATCAGGTACCGGTACTGGTATCAAATTTACCAAACCGGGTATATTTTCGGTACCGACTTTTGACATTTTCGATATCGGTTCGGCACCGGTATTCACCGGTTTTTACCCTCAAATACCGGTACCGTACCAATACCGGCTGGTACCGAACCGTACCGTACCAGGTATATTCGGTACCGGTACCCACTTTTGGGGATTTTCGGTAACGGTAGTTCCGGTTGGTACCGAGCTCATTAAATCCTAGAGCAACGTAGCAACGCAAGCAATTGCACCATTTAGATTACTTTTCATACACACTATAAGTAAACTGGATTTCGTTTGATGTGGTTTTATATACACAACAACTTATTTTGTTTTATTTTTTTTCTTTTTCTATAATGAATTGTAGCATGTAAAATTAACTTGGATACTTAGATTATTGATAAGCAAATCATATCAAATCCTGTAATTAAACGGTATCGTATCGGTACCAAATTTACTATACCAATCACTTTCGGTACCAATTTGGTACCCACCTTTTGGCGTTTTCAGAATCGTTAATTTCGGTTCGACACCGGTCTAGCACCATACCTGTATTTAATGATTTTTACCTTCAAATACCATACCGTATGGTACCGAGCATTTTCGGTGCCGGTACCTAATTTCGATGATTTTCCGAATCGGTACTTTCGGTGCCGTTACCGGTACCGAGCTCATCCAGGTTTTAACGTGTTAGCACCGTAATAACTAAACCGAAAACAACTGAATTTCCAACGTGTAGGATGTGTGGGTCCTATTATTATATATTAGATTGTTTAAAATCGTTTTTTTTATGATGAAGTGACTATCGTTACCACACAATTTTTATTTATGTTTTGATATTTGGTGTCTGTTTGTCGTTGCCGACCCGCGTTTTGCAGACATTAGGTCCCCGCCGCAACGCACGGACGGAAAATCAACTAGTTTAAATTAAAGAATCTTTAAAGGCTATTGTTATAAACCAGAAAGCCACCAACACTTATCACGTTTATATAGTTGTAGTTAAATAACCACTAGAGATTTGGTGTCACATATTATATGCTTTATTTTTATATTATTTACGTTGAATGTATAATCAGTGGTAGACCCATAATTTTTTTCATAGGGGCGTAAAACTTTGGTAGTCGATTGCCCATCGCTAGATATTAAAAAAAAATTCGGTTTGGTTAGGGTCGGGTCGGGTCGGGTCGAATAATAGGTTATACTTGAATTATTAAAATCCAATCTCTCTAATTAAATGATGAACCAGTCATTTTCTAACTAACTAAAAAATTATGAAATAAAAACATGTAAAACTTAAAACAACTTTAAACTTAAGTGAGTCATTTAACCTAATAAAATAAAGTATTCAAAAGCACAAAATAAATCATGGCCTGGTCTATTCGCACACGCCCTTGGTCTATTTAAACACCCCAAAGCGCCGCGCTTAGGTCAAAGTGGGGCGCTTTGGTGTAAAGTCAACAGACAAGGACTGAACCGGTCAGACCTTGTCTGTTGCTTTACATCAAAGCGCCCCGCTATGGCCAAAGAGGGGCGCTTTGAGGGTTTTTTTTTTTTTTTTTTCATTTTGGGCGTATTTAATTTAATAGATGAAGTCTGATATATGTTTTGACTGGTGACTGGTCTACGTTTAAGTTCAAATTTTACATTTTTGGTCCAAATTTTACAATATTTAATTTGTTTGTGCACATATATCTAAAGGTGAAGTCCCATCTCAATATTTAACTGGTGGTTGCGGTTGTGTTCGTCGACGGTGGGCATTTCATACATGTAGAGCTTGGAGGATGTTATCCAATGCCTCCCCCAAACCTACTCTGGACAGCGAACAGAACAGAGCGCGCAGCAGCCTGGCATACATTATTGGGTCGTCTCGGTGACATTCGGTTTTTAACGTGATGTAACGCATATATTCAATACGCACTTTAGTTGTAATTATTTTAAAGTTGGTTTAGAAAAAAAGTTAAAAAGTTGACTGAAATTGCTTGACTTGTGGGTAAAAGTAAAAAAGGTTTGACTTTTGGGTGTATTTAACGTGATGAAAGTGCGGTCGGTTTGAAAGAAGGATATGAGTAAGCAACTTTCTCAAAAAAAAAAAAAGATAAAAAAAAGGTATATAAAAGAAGATGACTATTTCAAGTGACCAAGTTCTAGACTAATAGGGACCTCGTTGTAAATAAATTTTAAAGCATACTGTATACTGAAAAGGTGATAGACAGCACAGAGGAGTTGTTGACTTGTTTCTTGAGTTATGTAAATATGATTTTGAAACTTGTTACTTTATTATGTTGTAATACGATTTTGAAACTTTATTATGTAAAAATAAGTCCATAAATCTCTTTAAATCCATATTTGATTATTTTCAATGATCAAATGGCGTGCAACGGCAAGAAATCGATTCCAACGGTAACATAATCAAGACTTTAATACACCGGTTCTGAAATGGTTACGGAGGAATCGGTTTCGGGTTGGAACGGATTTTATTTATAAAATGTGGAACCGGGTAGGAACCGACAGGTTTTTTTTCAGTGTTATGACAATATACATCATAATACTACAATTAATGAAAAAATACGTCATGTACATGTACGGTAGGCGGCTGATACACATAACACTACTCATAGGAGTACTTGTGCTTTCAAACCAAAATGATACGATATAATGGAATACGACATCACACGTAACCGATTTGATCCGGAACTTGCAGTATAGTCCATATATATTAAAAAATGATGTATAATGGAAAAAACGTAAAATTTAGACTATTATCGACGCGTTTGTGAATTAAAAACAATATTAAAAAATTTAAAAAATGCCCTAAGCGCTGCGCTTTGACCTAAGAGGGGCGTTTTGCCCGAAAATTTAAAAATGTAAAAAAAAAAAAAAAAAAAACCTCAAAGCGCCCCTCTTTGGCCATAGCGGGGCGCTTTGATGTAAAGCAACAGACAAGGTCTGACCGGTTCAGTCCTTTTCTGTTGACTTTATACCAAAGCACCCCTCTTTGGCTATAGCGGTGCGCTTTGGGGTGTGAAAATAATGAGGACCGTGTGTAAATAGCATGAACCTAAATCATTAGTGTTATGATAAAAATAGTGAAAATCGTTAACTTTTCTCAGCTTTTCTTTTTCATATAACTATTCATTATTTAATGCAAAAAAATTTTCTATAAACATATATCCACCTTTTCTCTTGATTAAAACTCAAAGTCTTTTTCTAAGGTTGTCATCCTTTAAATTTCATACACTATTAATTATTTAATGCAAAAAGATTAAGCTTTTTATCCTTTAAAGGTTTTTTTTTTTTTTCTTTTTTCTTTTTCACGGTGCATCTCCGGAATACATAAAAGGAAAATTGCATCAAGTTTTTTCCCTTTTCAGGTATGGGCTTTTTTTTAGTAGAGATTGGGCTTAAGTTGTTAAAAGCCCCAAATTAATACTCTCTCTCTCTCCTGTGTATAATATAATACGATGTATTATAGCTATGTTATGACAAAATATGACAGTAAATTCTAACTTATTTGAATATTTATCATACGATATATTATAGCTATGTTATATGACAAAATATAACAGTAAATTCTAACTTATTTGAATATTTATCCACATCCATATGAAAAGTGGGTTTTTAACTAACATCACAAACTATCCACAGGTATTTATAAAAAAAATTATTGCTTATCATAGTCTTTAAGTGTTTATTATTATCATTTTACTTAAATCGACCATCAAATATATTGTTTTTTAATATTCTTTTAGAAACAACAATATTATTAGAAATCCAGACATCTAAAACTGAAACGTTAATACATAAAATTGATCTATATTGACTTATCACTTATAATTAGAGATGAGATCCGTACCGGTAAAATATTAATACCGAAGTTTTGGAAAGGTGGGTAGTACTGCATACCGTACCGAAACGGTATCGGTTCGATACGGTACCATTACTCGTTACAAAATGCTTTCGATACCTATCGGTTCAATACAATTTCAATACTCAGTACGAAATACCCTACTTATTATTGTATAGAGTAAATTACGATTTTAGCCCCTGTGGTTATATCATTTTTACACTTTTAGCCCCAAAAGGAATCTTTTAACATCTGAGCCCCCAATGTCTTTTATTTTAACATCTGAGCCCCCAATGTCTTTTATTTTAACATCTGAGCCCCCAATCTTTTAACATCTTTTAACCCTTTTGGCACCCAACGTCTTTTTTTTCCAACCCTTTTGGCCCCTAAAAGTAAATGGATGGGGTTAGTGTTTGGGGCCAAAAGTGTTAGAAAAAAAGACGTTGGGAGCTCAGATGTTAAAAGATTTTTTTTAGGTTAAAAGGGTAAAAGTGATATAACCACAGGGGCCAAAATCGTAATTTACTCTATTGTATATTATAAGATATGTTGCTGACAACTTTTGAATGTTAGAGCCATTTTGGCATTTTATGTGGCAAAAGGAGGATACAACATCAAGCCCAATGGGCTACAAGCCTATATTCACATGAGCTTCCATGTCTATCTATATAAAAACACACCTTTATTTAGATTTTGTTAATTTTTTAAAAAACATCTTAAAGCATTCATATTTGAGCCTTTATATAGAGAAAATAATAGAGGAAACAACAAAAACACCATCACATTGAAATCTCTATAATAGAAAAAAAATTAAATAAAGTAAAGTACACCTCTATATTTAGGGTCATATTTATCCCACTATATTGTTATTTTATATTATTATTGTGAGTGTGGAGGAAAGAGAAAACATAATAAAATAAGTTTTTGTGAGTAAGAAATAGAAATAGATAGAGATAGAGAGTTGGTTGGATGTGAGTTGTTTTTGAAAAAGTAACAAAATCTAGAGAAATATGTGTTTTTATATAGATGGAGATGGAGGCTCCAGTGTGAATGCTCTCACATCCAATTCTCTATCTCTATCTATTTCTTACTCACAATCACTTATTTCATTATTTTTTCTCTTTTAGAGGGTTGAGTATAAACCTCTAAATGTAGAGGTGTACTTTACTTTCTTTATATTTTTCTCTATTATAGAGATTCCAATGTATTGGTACTTTTATTGTTTTCTTTGTTCTTTTCTTTATATTATATAGAACAGAGAATCCAATGTAATGCTCTAATACATGTACATAGAGATGATTAAAGCGGATTTATTCAAAACCCAAAGTAGTTTGGACCGGTTTAAAAAAAAAACATGAAATACAAATTTTATTAATTTTTTTTTTATAGTTTTTGAACTATTTTAGGAACAAAATAACTGGTTTTTCATAATTTTTTAAAAAAAGGTTCAATAATATAACATTTGTGTTAAATAGATATACGGGTTTTTTCTTACCGGTTTTAGCTAGTTTTTCTCGAACATCAAACTTACTACAAAACCATCACTAGTGCTCTAGTGGTGGCCATGAGTATTTAAGTTTCACCTATGGTGGGCCTTGGTGAGTTTTTCTCCAGGTCTCAAGTTCGAGTTTGGGTGATAGGGTTTCCCATTGAGGGGTTTAAATAGGGTATCTGTTGTGCGAGAAGGCTCTCTAACACGAACACGATTAAGACAACGTTTGCTAGACCTTCCGACATTCACGAATAATTCACACAATAAAAAAAATCAACTTACTACAAGCCTCTTTTACAGCAATGGGAAAAATGAGAAACCAAACCCTTGGAAAGTTTGATGTTGCATTGATCCCATAACCCTCAATGCCACAAATAACGAGGATGTATGAGTGCATAGAACGAGGTAGTGATAAGGGACAATGAGATAGATTGGGTAGTCCGTATTGGCGGAGCTTAACCAAAAGTTTTGAGTGAGCGTAAAGTCATGGGACCCAAATGTTTTTTTTCTTATCACTATGTTTTGGGCCAGGTCGGGTCAGCTATTCGATTCGGGCCGGGTCAAATAATAATAGCTCCAAATAAAACTAAAAAAATTTCACATTCAAAGAACCCGTTCTTACATATAAAAAAACTAAATATTGTTTAACAGACAAAAGACCAATATATATATATAATGGTACGAGATAAATGAAACATGTACGAAGAATTACAACTCAGCCCGACAACCTTTAAAATTTAAAGTGGTAGATTTATATATTGTATAAATATTAAAGGCAAAATAATTGGAGGGGCGATTCTATATAATTTTAAAATTTTCGGACGAAAAATCGGAAATTATACACTTCTAACCGAAATATTGGAGGGGGCGGGTGCACCCCCGGGCACCTACTAACCTACGCCCCTGGTAGTCCAAATAAAAAGTTGAGATAAATTTCATAATTTTGGATAGTTAAGTTAAAGACTTATTTGATCATTCTAGTTTTAATTCGACGCTTATAAAGATAGCGTATTTCCTAGAACTAATTGAGGGACTGAAAGGGATGCATAACCCCTTTCATGTGTGATATTTGAGAAATGGTTGACTGATGTGATAATGCATGTATCTTTAAATAGTGTTAGAAATCCAAAGTCATGATAAAATATTTTTCTTGAACCACGAATATGTCTTTGCCCCTACTTACTCCTAAATTACACCATAATCTACTCATTGCCAGGGATTAAACCCAAGACCTCCCATCTAAGGCTTGCATTTCTACCATCTGTGCTAGTCCCACGTTGACATAATCGACAATAGATTGGCCAAAAGTTGAAGGGTTAAGAATCGAAGACCGTTGAGTTAGCGCATCCCAATGGGAGGAAAAATGTCCTTGTAGCGCTTATGTGGCAAAGATGGTGACATACGGCGAAGAAAGAGGAGGTTGCGAGGGTAGCCGACGTGAAGATATAAATTGAGTGTTTGTGACCCTCTCCATTAGATTGAGATGCTCTTAGTGCAAATGTAAGGAAGCATCAATAAGAGTTTTAACAAGTGATAGTTGGAAGTAGAGAGAAGCTGGGAAACTCGACCATTTAATTGATTAGCATGTGTTGGAAGAATTTGTGAAATTCCAAGAAAGACCAAAATGAAGAAAACCATATAAGTTGTGTACTGGTTGATCAAATAAAAGATCTTGAGGGGCAAAAGCGTTTAATTGGCTAAAGTTGAAATCTTGCACTAAAGGAATATTTGTGAGCCAATCAGGTGATGGTGGAGTGGTAAGGAGTAGGCTTGGTGTTCTAAGGGACGCAAGTTCGATTCCTGTCCTCCCCATTATTTTCTGCGGCACCTGGTGATGATGGGAGACTAGGCGAATAGGTGGAGATCGCAAGTTCGATCCTTGAACTGAGCGGGTTTTACCTCACCGCACTGTCGTGTCTTGGAGCGAGTGTTCATGGGCTTCGGCCCTAGGCGAGGGTTTTCCCTGTTTCGGAGGCGAGTGTATCCCGATGTGGTAAATTTCACCGGTAGCCCATTTGAAGGATTCATTGTCCGTAAAAAAAAGGAATATTTGTGAATTTTTGGACCAATTTTGCAAGAATATATAAAGGTGTTGTGTGTGGCTCTCATACGGTCCAAGAAGCACTTGAAGCGACTCCCAAAATTCGGTGAAATCATGGGAGAAGGTTTCAAGCAGCCAATGGGTGGTGTTCTAAGTGGGTTGGAAGCATCATTGTTCAAGGTAGTAATCTTCTCTTTTAGGAATTGTTAGAAGATGATATTTTTCATAAAGTGGTAAAATTTGAATGTATACCAAAATCTATGGTTATGATAGCTTAAATATTGGAAAAAGTAGCTGATAGCTGGTGACTGGTAGCTGGTAGCTAATAGCTGTAGCTTTTTAGATATATTTGGTGTTTGGCAGAGTAGCTGAAGTTTTTAATAAAATGTATAAAATGACCAAAATGGACATAACTAAAAATTTAAAAAGTTTATGCATTAAAAAATTCATTATCTTTACAGGTTAAAATAGTCATTTTTTTACCTAAAAGCTTGTAGCTTCTTCTAAACGCTACTAGTAGGAGCGTTCAACCAAAAGCTTCAAGCTCCTAACCTAAAAACTTCAAGCCCCTTCAACCAAATAAGACTTTTTATTGAGTGAGACTTTTTTTCTTAAAAGCTTAAAGCTAGACGCTTCTAAAAGCTTCGTGCCAAACATACCATATATATAAAATTTGAAGCTACAACAAAGTAGTGTTTAGAGCGCTAATGGTTGCTTAAAACTAATAAGAATCCCCATTAAAAAAAATTGTATGGAAGGTGTAAAACTCTTCATGGTATTTTTTGAGACAAACTAGTCTATTTAGGTTGAAAATAGTAAACTAGAGTCTGAACATGTTAGTGCATGTAAAGATCCAATTATAAATGCAAATTGTTATGATAAAAATATGAAGAGGTTATGGAAACACTTACAAATTATAATAGCTTCACATCTATTCTACCAACCCTAAAGCTTAAAGTCGTATAAAAACAACGAAAAGACCGATAAATATATCCAAAAAAGTATACGATCAATGCACGTATTTTGATAGTGTATAGTGAACAAAAAATGGAAGAACCATGATCAATGCTATGATCAACTATGCAACAATCTTTAAGTTACTAGACAAAATATTCTTTAATATTTCAAGCTGTTTAATAAAGTCGAGCTATAAGAAAAATGAAGAATGAAGTGAAAAACTCATAACACTAATAAACAACAAATGCTAAAATTTCAATTCATAAAGCCTTATGATTTTTATAAAAGGAAATCTTACGAATTTATTTGATGAATTACAAAAGTAAAATTCTACAAAATATATTTAAAACAATTTTACACATAAAACCAAAATGCTTATAAAAGAAACTTAAAGATTTTAATATTTTGATAAAAGAAATAAACTTTCTATATAATAATATATGAATCTTGTATAAAAAAAGGCAATAATATCTGAATTGTTGGAAGAATCTTCTCAACGAAGTCTTGAAGAATAGTTTGGTTATTGGACCTACCGAAAAATGAAAAAAATTGGTACTGGTACTGAAAATAGTCGATACGGTCCGGTAAATCAATCAAAATATCAGTACCGTACAGAACTCCAACCAGTACTAGTCCTGAAAAATGGGAAAAATGGATACAGATACCGAAAATGATCGATACGGTATGGTACCGATTCAATATCGATTCGATACCTGGTATTGAATGCTCATCCTTATGGAACCGACCACAGTACCGGTTCACATATTGGGTCACCCTAAAAAACCGAACCGCCTTATAATCAATTTTAAAATCTTCAATATATGTATGAAAATTTCCATCACAATTCACAATAAATATTCTAGTTCGGCTATCATTGTATCCAAATATATAGTGTTTGCTAGGGGGTTTTTAACCTTTGAGGTATTGCTGTTTTTTTGTATTATTCACTTTTAAGATGGCGGATTTGGTATGAGTATGTGTATTAATCGGAATTTAGATGTTTAATCTTCTTCTTTTTTTTAAATACTTGGGTAGTTGGGTTTATTTATAATAAGATGAGAAAGATAGAATATATTTTTGAGCTTGATGGAAAGTTTGATCTTGAGTGAAAATTGATATAAATATCATACAATCATACATTTAACACTAGCAAAGCTTACTTGAGTTGGGAAACCAAATTAAGGGCATGTTTGGCTAAGCTTATTTAAGTTAAAAAGTACTTTTTGCCAAAATAACTTATTGACTTGTAACTTTTTGAAAAAAAAGTTTTTAAAAAAATTGTTTGGATTAGCTTATGGGCTGTGAAAAGCCAATAAGTCAATAAGTTGTTTTTTAAAAAGTGTTTGGCTTAACTTATTGATATAAAATGACTAAAAGAAAAATGACTTTTTTCTCCTATACAAAAAGTCATTTTGAAAAGTATTTTTAAGTTTGCCAAACACTAAATCTCCTTATTATATTTTTGTAAAAGTCAATAAGTTATACGTTAGGGTGAAAAAGCTTAGCCAAACATGCCTTAAAACCATCTTTTGGAATGTCACAAGTTCAAGTTCCACAATCCTCTTCAACTACTTTAAAAATATTTAAGTTTTCATTTTAAAGCTTTTGGAGTCTCATTTACAAGTTGGCAAACCTCTTCTACCTAAAGAATATATTCAAACTTTTATTCTAGGCTTTTGGAGTTCCACATGGATAAAGAGTAACTTTCACTTTTAGCATTTGGCACATCTGGGGAAGGTTAATATACAATATTTCTTAACGTATAAACTGTAACAACTCTCATTAAAAGTCTTATTTATTTTATTATTTTATCCAATAGGAAACCCTAATTGAGACACCCAAGTGATTCTGCACAAACCCTAAAATTTTCAGAATTTTCAGAATCAAGACCAGGGCCCCTAAAACTCAGGGGGGGGGGGGGTAAACCCTAATCGGTAATATCCACACAGTTCGTTGTCAAAAATTCAAAATAACGCGAAACCAACTCAGCTGAGCTATGCAGACACGAAGCAACCCTATAGTAGACTAGGGTCTCTCGCGTCACGCGACGCGAACAAGAGAACCTTTCGCGTGGCGCGAGGGGACGGTTTTTCATGTATAAATAGAACAGTCTGTTTCATGCAATTGAGTGTTCGTTCGACGTTTAAATTCGAATTGTACGTTGAGTTATAGCAGAAACAGTCCAACACACACACACGATTCACGAAGTGCTGCCGCAATACAGGGTAATAACTCGATCGCTGCTACGATTCAATGTCCGATCGATTAAACTATCCAATGGATGTTTAAGTGCTGCCCACATTAGGGTTTATGCTTTGTCATTCGTCGTTAAATCGATGGATGTTTAAGTATCGCACTTTGTCATTCGTTGTGAAGGTTTTAATCTCGTGAGTTATCGTAAATGTTGTATTAAGTTACTAACCGAATTGTGTGCTTGTTATTAATTTAGGTTAAAAGGCTAATCAGTAGGCTAGGCTCTGCTCAATTAAATCTGCAATGTGAGTCATTCTCTTTTTATCAAATTACTTTCAAAAGCATGTTTATTTTCAAAGTTATAATTACAGGGATTAAGTTTATGTAATCACCAAATTACAGCCGGTATGTGGGGTATTGTGCACATTACTGTTTTTATCACTTTAGGTGGGCGAACCTAATTAATGATACTCGTTACTATTGGGTGAACGGACTCAATAGTAATATGACCACAGTCACCGAAACGAGTCGATGACAAATACTGTGGGTAGTTGGTTGATATCTGAAACATTGTAATATTTCTTAATACTGTAAATTATAACAAACGTGTCATTTTAGTAAAAAGAATGATTCACTCAGTATTTCCCGCTGACAAAACCTTTTTCAAAACATGTTTCAGGTGATCTGTTGTGATCCAGGAAAAGTGCCGAGAAGCACTACAAGCTTAAGGAAGTGGCTCAGTATAAAATAAAGAAATATGTTTTGTAAAATAAAAGATTTCTTCGTGAAATCTTAAGATTGTAAATTACCGGGTTTTATCCCGAGTTGTGAAATAAAATAATCGGGAAATATTTCAGCTTTAAAAAGATCCTGATGATAAACTTCCGCTGTTAAACTCAATTAAATAAATACCACGAGATTTCTGTCCCGCGGCTCCTGAAACGGGTCAAACCGGGTCGGGGGCCGTGACAGAAAAAGGTGGTATCAGAGCCACTGATTTAAGCCAATTAAGTATTTAGAAAATACTTAATTTTTACTGATTGCCATTTTGTGATTATGTGTTTTATTAATTGAAAATTTGTGTACAGTATGGGTAAACAAAAGCTGCCAAACATCTATCTTAAATTAGATAGGTCATTCAACGAGAAGGGAAGTTCATCCCAAACCAAATCCTCAAATCACTTTGCAATCCCTGAAGAAGGAATATTTGTGCGAAAGGCACACTATGAGGAACCATTTTCTCCTAGTAAAAGAAGTCTGATTATTAGAAAAAGTAAAGAGAAAATAAAGAAAACCCGAGAAAAGAAAGTTAAACAGGAAACCCAGGAATTGACCAGCAAAACACCTTGGGAAGACAAGTTAGATGAGAAATGGGCAGATCTTTATATGCTAGCTACTGTAGCAGTTAATGCAAATCTTTAAATAATTTGACCCAAGTTTTAGCACCTTTATCAATTTCAGTCTAGAAACCTTAGTTCAGTAAATAAATAAATTTACAATAAAACCTAGTGTGTTTTAACTTTTTAGTTATTTTGTAGTTGCCCAGTATGAAATAATATTTAAAAGTTTTCTATGAAATTTGATATAAATTTTTAACTTAGTATTTATGTGTATTTTGCTAAACAGCATGAACAACTTGTCCGACGCCCTTCAGAATTTAAATCTCTATCCGGTAAAAATAGAGGTTTCCAGAGATTTCAATAGGTATATACCAGACATAGAAGAACCTGTTGAATTTAATGCTCCACCTCCGGAGAAACCTAAACCCAAGAAAATAAGGAGATTTGTGGGATGGAGACGTGTGCGTAGGAGGAAGCCTACAACTAGGAAGATCCCTAAAATAGAAAATCCTTTAGACAAAGGAAAGGGGGTGGAAGTCAGTGAAGGTTATGGGCCACTGGAAATGGAATTGGGAGAAGATTCTAGACCACCAGGAATGGAATATGGAGAAGGTTCTAAGCAAACTCAGAGGGAAGTTGGGGAAAGTTCTAGACAGATTGAGGAGTTACCTTTTCAGGAGGAATTAGATCGGGCATTGGCGAGATGTGATGTCGTTAGACCAATTAATAATAATCTATACCCTACTCTTGAAACACAACTACCAATGAACTTGGACCCCGCAATTCCAGAACCTATTATCCACACCCAGCCTCTAGGGATAGATGAGTGGTGGACAAATGATTGGTAGTTCCAAAACCTGATCAACAGTCCTAATTCCTTTCTTCCTCAGTTCGACCCGGAACCATTTCCAAATCCACCCATGAGTAACAAGAATTTAGCAGAACTTCGCCATTTTGGCGAAGAGTTAATGGATGCGGGAAATAGAATCCGGGAGATAGGGGGACAAATTGCCTGGAAGTATGATGAAAGGGAGCTTCGTTTTTAGGAAGACAAATGACGAGAGATAGTGGGTTGGTAAAACTGTGGTTGTGTAACAGTAATAGTGAAATCAGTCTATAAAATAACTACGAATAAAACTTTGTAAAATAATAGTGTGTATTGATACATACTATAAAATATAAAAATGGAAATCAAGAAATTGATAGTTTTGGCTATATATGTGCGTATTTGAAATTTGTATGATTGTTTTGTGTACAAATTTTATTTAATCAATACTAATAAATTATATATATTATCAGATGGAAAACGCTAATAACGAACTAGTTAATGAGGTTAATCAATCTGAACAACAACCGGGGGATCAATATATGACTAGACATGATATAGAAAATATTGTTGCTCAAGGAATAGCAAATGCTATTCCAGCAATAGTTGCTGCTGTTAGAAATCCAATCGAGCCTCAACAAATCTTTCCAAGCAAACGTATTTCTGAAGATAACTTCAGTAATAGTGTAAACGGAGGTAATAATCATGTTAATCATGATAATGAACCACGGCAAGCTCCGCTCCCTAAGAAAATGAAAGCCGCAACACCTGGTTGCACTTTCAAAGAATTTCTTGCTTGTAAACCATCTGAGTTTGCAGGCAATGAAGGAGCAACTGCGGCACTGCGTTGGTTAGAGAAAACCGAGGCAGTAATTGCCATAAGTAAATGTGACAAGGATGATCAGGTCATGTACGCTTCAAATCTTTTCAAAGAAGGGGCGCTAGAATGGTGGAACACGGTGTTACAAGCTAAAGGAAGAAATAGGGCTTATGCCATGAACTGGGAATAATTTAAGAGTCTTGTAGAAAGAAAATTCTGTCCCGAATATGAAAAAGATCAAATGGCAAATAAATTCCTAAACCATCGTATGACGGGTATAGATTGTCGCAGTTATACTTCGACATTCTTTGAATATGCTAGAGTGGTACCAACACTGGCTTCGCCAGAACCGGTACTCATTTCTCGTTATATTTGGGGATTAATTGGGGAAATCCGCAATATTGTTAAAGCTGCTAGACCTCGCACTATTGACGATGCGGTAGAATTAGCTAACACCCTAACTGATGAACTGGTATGCACGCAAGATGAAAACAGGAAGAAGGAACTGGCTCAGAAAATTACCCAAGGATTTCGTACGGGTAATAATAACAGCTTCAAAAGAAGAGGAACAGGGCAATCTTCAACTTCGCCATTCTGCAAGAATTGCAAAAAGAAACATTATGGAAGATGTAATGTAACCTGCAATCTTTGCAAAGCCATAGGACATAATGAAGAAAATTGCAGAAGGAAAACCATAGTCTGCTTCAACTGTGGAGAAAAGGGGCATTTTAAAACAGAATGTCCTAAATTGGTCAAACCAGCAGACAACAAAGCCAAGATAGCCGACGGAGCCACTAAGAAGAATGTTCGAGCCTTCCAGCTGACCACTCAAGAAGCAGAACTCATTCCAGATGTGATAGCTGATACGTTCCTAGTTCACAACGCATACGCAAAAGTATTATTTGACTCTGGTGCAAACCAAAGTTTTATAAATACTTCATTCTGCCAAGCTCTTAATTTATCACTAACCAACATTAGGCAAATTTTTACAGTCGAAACGGCTGATGGGAATTCAGTTAAAATAGATAAAGTTATGCAAAATGTAGAAATAGAACTTTTAAGTCATAAATTTTCTGCAACCCTACTGCCTATGAAATTAGCTGAATTCGATGTTGTGTTAGGAATGGATTGGTTAGTAACCAACCATGCTCGAATTCTTTGTGATCAAAATTCCATAGAAATTCAAACACCTACCGAAGAAGTCATTATGATTACAGGAGATAAACCACGTAAACCCATGAAGTTCATATCAGTAATGAAAGTTGCTAGTTATGAACGAAAGCAAGGAATAGTATATATGATTTCAGTAATCATTAATACTAAGGGTAAAGAACTTAAGGAGATTCCTATAGTCTCAGAATACCAGAGGTATTCCCAGAAGAATTACCAGGATTACCACCAGATAGGGAGGTAGAGTTTAGGATTCATCTAATTCCAGGAACTATACCGATAGCTAAGGCACCTTATCGGTTAGCACCCACAGAAATGTTAGAACTGAAAAAGCAATTAGATGAATTACTAAGTAAAGGTTTCATACAACCTAGTTCATCCCCGTGGGGAGCGCCAGTGTTGTTTGTTAAGAAAAAGGATGGTTCGATGAGAATGTGTATTGATTATAGAGAATTGAATAAGGTTACAATTAAGAATCGATACCCATTACCTAGGATTGATGATCTTTTCGATCAACTTCAAGGAGCTAGATATTTTTCTAAGATTGATTTACGCTCCGGATATCATCAATTAAAGGTACAAGAAGAAGACATACCTAAGACTGCTTTCAGAACTAGGTATGGTCATTACGAGTTTACAGTCATGCCCTTTGGATTAACGAACGCACCTGCAGCATTCATGGACATGATGAATAGGATCTGTAAACCGTATTTGGATAAATTTGTAATTGTTTTCATAGACGATATACTTATTTATTCAAAAAGTCAGGACGAACATTGTCAGCACTTACATTCACTCTTAACTTTGTTAAGAAAAGAAAAGCTGTATGCCAAATTCTCAAAATGTGAATTTTGGTTGCAAGAAGTGCAATTTTTAGGCCACATGGTGAATCACGAAGGTATTCATGTAGATCCTGCTAAGATAGAGGCGATTACCAATTGGAAAGTTCCACAAACTGCAATGGAAATTAGAAGTTTTATAGGTTTAGCTGGCTACTATAGACGGTTTATTAAGGACTTTTCCAAGATAGCTGTACCATTAACTAAGCTAACCTGTAAAGCAGTTAAGTTTGAATGGGGACCTAAACAAGAAGAAGCCTTTAGAATCTTGAAACAGAAATTAACCAATGCTCCAATCTTAGCCTTACCAGAAGGAACTGAAGATTTTGAAGTATATTGTGATGCTTCAAAACTAGGATTTGGATGTGTGCTAATGCAACGCAAAAAGGTAATTGCGTATGCTTCAAGACAATTGAAAAAGCACGAAGAAAATTATACGACTCATGACTTAGAATTAGGAGCCGTAATTTTTGCCCTTAAGATTTGGAGACATTATCTGTATGGAAGTAAATTTACTATCTATACAGATCATAAGAGTTTAAGATATATATTTGGGCAAAAAGAGTTAAACATGAGGCAAAGGAGGTGGATGGAAATTTTAAGTGATTACGACTGTGATATTCAGTATCACGAAGGAAAGGCAAATGTAGTTGCAGATGCCTTAAGTCGTAAGTATCATGAAAAACAACGACGGGTTCGTGCTCTTCGATTAAATCTACAAATAGATTTAATGGAACAATTAAGGAATGTTCAGGAAACAGCAATACAAGATAATGCTGAAGGAATGAAGGGACGAATAAAAGAATTAGAGCAAGAAGCTGATGGAATTTGGAGATTCCACAAAAGCAGAATATGGGTACCTAAGCAGGGAAAATTAAGAAATAAGATTTTAGAAGAAGCTCATAAATCTAGGTATATGATGTGTGTAAAATGCAACATATAAATTACATCAAATGAGGCATTAAACTAACCCTTTTTAAGTACTAATATTGGAAAAAGAGTGTTTTTGTCTTTCTTTTGCATTTTCAGGATTAAATGAGCCTAAAAACACAAAAGAAGCAAAAAGACAGCTGAATCCAACATAAATACAAGAAAAGGAACATAAGTGGACTGCCCGACCCATCAACGGCATCTTCCCAAGCAAAATAGAGAAGGCAGAAGACTGAACACGCCCCGTGCTCAGCCAGCACGGGGCCGTGCCCAAGAAGCAGCAGAAAAGACAAACCTATAGAAGCTTCTATCGCCCACCACGGGGCCGTGCCCAGTGAACACGGGGGCGTGGCGAAAGTACAGCAGGCACATTAATTGTAATTGCGAATTACAATTAATGAAGAGAGAGATTGTCAGACAGGCACGGGGCCGTGTCCAGCGGACACGGGGCCGTGCCCAGCCTTCTGTTCAGCCTAGAAATAGGAGTGCTTGGTTTCATTTCAACTCATCCCTTGGCACACCACCTCTCTCACACTTCATCCACCACCCACCACCATCACAACACCATCATCCACCACCATCATCCATTGTCCATCGTAGAGTGTGTGAGTCGTCTCGGGATCCAAGATTGATCGTAAGAGTTCTTGACAATCAAGGCCATGTTTGCCTAAGTCTCTTACATCACTTGGTGAAGAAAAAGTGTCTAGTATAATACTTTTTATTTCTAATCTTTTGCACTTTTTATTTGGTTTTGTATTAATGACTTTAATAACTAGTTGCTTATGTTGAAGGTGATCTTTCCTTATCGTTTGTCCGTGGTGTCTTGGCATTATTTTACTGTCTATATAAAATAAAAGATTTTCACCATTCATATCTCCACGGTCTATATGGAGGTATGTTGGCTACCTGGTCGGGGGTTAAGGGAACGGTTTGGTAAAGGTCTTGCCATTGTTCAGCGTTTAGAGGTCCTGCAATGGACCTGGGTCAAATTTAATAGGACCTCCTTCAATGCTTCACGGTATTGGATGGCGGGGGTCCAAACTCTTTGATCCCCTCATAAGTTAACTACTATTAATACTATAACCCGACTATTTAGGACTGTATCCCTGCTGACTCAGACTACTTAGCCGAGGGTAACGTCACCGCCAAAAGCGGGGCCTACCATAATATTGCATTAATAACTTAATTCATTATCTTCCAATAATCCACCCTTTTAGGATTGTATCCTTGCTGACTCAAACTACTGGGGTGAGGGTAACGTCACCTTCAAAAGAGGGGCCTACTACAATAACTAAGATAATCTCTTAATTATGTGCAAAAGTGCGGAAATAATCAAAGGTTATACTAGATACGAGTCAGAACCAAGTGATTCATCTTGTCTATCTGTTTTTTTTTATTTTATTTTTCAGCATTTTAGTTAGTTTTTATTTTTCTTAGTTTAAAAACATTTTTCTAAACTTTTTATTTTGATTAGACGTTGAGGATAAACCGGTACTAAAAGCTCTTGTGTCCTTGGACGACCTCGGTATCTTACCAACGCTATACTACGCTCACGATGGGTGCACTTGCCCATATGTGTGTTTAGTGTTAGTAAAATATCGTGTTTTATAAATTTAAAACTTGGCTAAAATAAGTGTTAAAAGGGCTTAAAATATACACCTAATATATATAACACTTCACGCGCATCAAGTTTTTGGCGCCGTTGCCGGGGACACAAGGATTTTAAGAAAGTTAGGAATCAACGGCCTAATCATTTTTTATTTTTCTTTTTAATTTTTTAGGATTTTCTTAGTTTTTCAGCTTCTGCAGAGCTCAGCACGGGCCGTGCCCGCTGAACACGCCCCCGTGCTAAATCATTGGAACTGGCAATCTTGTTTTAAGTCAGACAGTAAGCTGAACACGGGGCCGTGCTCACTTAACACGCCCCCGTGCCCAAGATTCACTTACTGAAAACAGAACCGTTAGATCCCGGCGGTTGGTAATTTCTGACATAAACATGAGTGATAGTAATTGTTTTTACTTTCGGCACTCTTATGGTACGTGGTGTCAATTATGTGGAGGCGAACATAAAGAATTAGAATGTTACTTTCTAAATTATAGGCCCCACTACATAGACCCACCGATTCCTTATAACCTTAAGAGGGGCGAAAGTAAAAATAAGCACTATTTCTCCCTCGAATGCGCCCAGCCAGATATTCTAGGAGAAATGCTCCTTGACGAATTATTTCAACTAGAAGAGCTAATTCTGAATTGGTTAAAAGAGCTTATGGAGGATTTTAGTGATCCACCCCAAGACGATAACCATGAAGGAATGTTGGAACCACATTCCGACAACCTCGTTGCTCCCAAAAATACCTTCATACCTAGCAAAGACTTGGACGATAGTCGTCCCTGTGCCGATTGTGCCGTGAAGGACTTTCCATCGACTTCGTTCGATGCATACATAGACCTGAGCGATTCGGCATACACCTACTTTAACGAGAGCCCGGGAAAGGGTTGGACTTGTCCACCTAGAATGAAAATAGGAATTACCCTCACCGACAACCTCTTGCGTTCTCGCCTTAGTCTAGGACAATTAAGGTATCTTAGGCACTTTGGGGTTGTCCCAACCAGTAAGGAACCACCCGATATCGACGAGATCCTTAGAAGTTACAAAACTCCATAAGACAGCCTCTAGACACGGGGCCGTGTCCAGGTCAACACGCCCCCGTGCTCACCTAAAAGATTCTCTGCTGATTTTGTCAGAATACGGACAAAATGTGTCAGGATTTCATCTGCACACGGGGCCGTGTCCAGCCAACACGGGGCCGTGTCCAATGCGCTGTCGTTTTCTTTAAATGCAGCCTGATTCCTGCTCACTTTTGACCACTTCAATAGACAGAGATTCCTGGGATCTTCACTCATACCATCCTAGGTAAGTGCTAAAAGAAGGTTCCCAAGGACCATCTTGTTCCTTCCACTTTTATTCATTTCCTCTTTTTTCAAAAAAATTTCAGCATTTCCTCCATGGAAGCTTGGAAATTCCATGATTCCAAACCTCTATGAGAAGTTTGCAAGGTTATTTGCTAAGGATTCTTGTTTAAAGTTAGTTGTATAACTTTATTTTAAATTATCTAAGCTTAAAAACTCGCTAAAAATCATGAAAATAATTTAAAACTTCAAGAATTCTTAGCCTAAAATCCTGCAGACAACTAGACACGGGGCCGTGCTCAGCGAGCACGTGGCCGTGTCCGAGGCACTGCTTTGTAAAAATTTTGCTTTCTTCGGTTTCTTTCACAGAAAATGGCAAGCAGAACAAGCGGATCATCTTCAAGAAGTAACCGACAAGGAAGGAGATCATCAACAACAGAAGACTCTCTTGTAAACTATGTTTACGCCCTAAGGGAGGCTATTGACGAAATGACGGGAGTGGAGGAAGCATTGGTCGACCGTATCAACCATCTTACAGTGGGGCTGGAGGGCTGTCTCCGAGAAGTAAACCTCTTGCACCAGAGGTTAAACCTTCTCGCCTCCCCGCCTTTGGTACCTATAATAACCCAAAGGGCGTGGAACGTGGTGCCCGAAGTTGTCATTCCGGCCGAATGGTACGCCATGCACCAAGAACCTCCGCGAAGAGTGGTGCAAGGAGTCCCGGTGAATGTTCCCCCTCAGCCACCAGTTGCGGAGGAAAATGAAGCCGCATTCTTCCTTCCTAGGGAGATCGAAGAATGGCTTTAAACAACATTTAGGGAAGAAATCCTTCGGCTAAAAGTTCTACTATATCGGGAAACTATTCTCGAAATTTTCTTAAGAATAGTAGAACTCTTTATGATAACCTCGTGTACCTCCTGACCTATTTAGTTAAGTTTTTGTTTTATCTTAAATTAGGACTATGTAAGGTCTCTCTATGATGCAATGAAATGATGGTTTTCAAAGTTTGGATGGTTCATAAGGAATAAAACACACTTATGGTGATAAGGGATGAAAAGGGGAACGAGAAAAATGACCTCATGCACAAGAACAAGGCAACCCGACAACTTTCTCCATTACAGAAGGTTCAACACGGGCCGTGTCCAACCAACACGGCCCCGTGCTGAACCACCTGCAGAAAAATGCCCAGTTCAGGTAACTGGACACGGGCCGTGTTCACCAGACACGCCCCCGTGTTCAGGCTTCTGTTTCTTTTCTTTAATTTCTGTTACTGGCACCTGAACACGGGGCCGTGTCCGGTCCCCACGGGGCCGTGTCCAGACTGCCAGTAACATAAATCTTTGCTTTTTAACACCATTTTACACATCTAATCAACCTAAAAATTTATTTTTGGGACACATTGAGGACAATGTGTAATTTAAATGTGGGGGGGATGCTAAAACCTTGAAATTTTGCAAGTCCTAAATACAAGCCTTACACAAAACTCTATTGGAACCGCTAATCACCCCAAATTTTTTTTTCAAAAATTTCATTTTTTTACTTGTCTAGGTTTAACTCGGGAAATTCAAGTTCTCAAAAAGGTTATATTTTTACGAATTTACAACCGATAGCGTAGTGATAAAAAGAACCAACATAAGAAAATTATGAAAAGGCATGACAAGCTTAGTTAAAATTTGATTATATATACTTGATCACATAAAAACCCATTCCCACAAAAGTGAGTTTTGAGCCTTTATTGAGCATACAATTACAAATCATTAAACTAAATGCTCATTTTTCGTTTCTTGTGTGAATAGCCGCTTGGTTCTTACGACTCTAGAACTTGCCATGACGATACATTCCCGGTCCTTATCAACTTAAACCCGAGTAAGTAAATGATGGAGGCATTAGGACTAACCCTTTTTATTTCTACACCATTATTTTTCCTTTTCTTTTACCACCTACCCAAAAATCCCCCTAGTTAGCCCCTTTGAGCCTAAACCTTTTCATTTCATCACCCAAACCAAAATCCTTTTACCCACCAAAACCTTTTTTTTTTTTTTTTTAGTAACAAGTTCGGTTTTTTTTTCGTATGATCGTTAAAAAAAAAATAAAAAAATAAATGTGTTGATGATGAAGCAAAAAAATAAACAAACAAGTTCATCAAAAATAATTTTGTTTGAATAAAAGCTTCATCAAAATAAAAGTTAAAAAAAAAATAGAAAGTCCTACGAAAACCGACACTTGTTACGCTTTTCGCCCTTTTTTTTTCTACTAACCACTAACCACTATCCTAACCACCTACCTTTAACCCAAGCCTAACCCTTAACACACAAAGTCCTCTTGATATTTACAAAGGTATAAAAGTTAAAAAGGAGGAGGATTGATTGCTTGGCAAACTTATGGTAGGAATAAGTTCCATGCCGCTCTCGAGTGATTCACTAAAAATACACATTCGGCCGAGTGTGAGTGATTTCTCCCGTGAGGTATGTGAACTTGTATATAAATGGAATTTTAAAAAGGCATGTTATGCCCAAATAAGTAATTTCTCCTATGAAACGTTCTAAATAAATCATTACGAATAGGATTGTAAATAGATAAAAATAAAACTACATAAAGAATCTTGGAAATCCCGACACTCTACGACAAGCCCAAAACCTTCTCTTCTACCCATTCCATTTGGGAGTGTAAGCCACATATTAAAGAGTTTTGCTTGAGGACAAGCAAAAGTTCAAGTGTGGGGGTATTTGATGTGTGTAAAATGCAACATATAAATTACATCAAATGAGGCATTAAACTAACCCTTTTTAAGTACTAATATTGGAAAAAGAGTGTTTTTGTCTTCCTTTTGCATTTTCAGGATTAAATGAGCTAAAAAACACAAAAGAAGCAAAAAGACAGCTGAATCCAACATAAATACAAGAAAAGGAACATAAGTGGACTGCCCGACCCCTCAACGGCATCTTCCCAAGCAAAATAGAGAAGGCAGAAGAATGAACACGCCCCGTGCTCAGCCAGCACGGGGCCGTGCCCAAGAAGCAGCAGAAAAGACAAACCTATAGAAGCTTCTATTGCCCACCACGGGGCCGTGCCCAGTGAACACGGGGGTGTGGCGAAAGTACAGCAGGCGCATTAATTGTAATTGCGAATTACAATTAATGAAGAGAGAGATTGTCAGACAGGCACGGGGCCGTGTCCAGCGGACACGGGGCCGTGCCTAGCCTTCTGTTCAGCCTATAAATATGAGTGCTTGGTTTCATTTCAACTCATCCCTTGGCACACCACCTCTCTCACACTTCATCCACCACCCACCACCATCACAACACCATCATCCACCACCATCATCCATTGTCCATCGTAGAGTGTGTGAGTCGTCTCGGGATCCAAGATTGATCATAAGAGTTCTTGACAATCAAGGCCATGTTTGCCTAAGTCTCTTACATCACTTGGTGAAGACAAAGTGTCTAGTATAATACTTTTTATTTCTAATCTTTTGCACTTTTTATTTGGTTTTGTATTAATGACTTTAATAACTAGTTGCTTATGTTGAAGGTGATCTTTCCTTATCGGTTGTCCGTGGTGTCTTGGCATTATTTTACTGTCTATATAAAATAAAAGATTTTCACCATTCATATCTCCACGGTTTATATGGAGGTATGTTGGCTACCTGGTCGGGGGTTAAGGGAACGGTTTGGTAAAGGTCTTGCCATTGTTCAGCGTTTAGAGGTCCTGCAATGGACCTGGGTCAAATTTAGTAGGACCTCCTTCAATGCTTCACGGTATTGGATGGCGGGGGTCCAAACTCTTTGATCCCCTCATAAGTTAACTACTATTAATACTATAACCCGGCTATTTAGGACTGTATCCCTGCTGACTCAGACTACTTAGCCGAGGGTAACGTCACCGCCAAAAGCGGGGCCTACCATAATATTGCATTAATAACTTAATTCATTATCTTCCAATAATCCACCCTTTTAGGATTGTATCCTTGCTGACTCAAACTACTGGGGTGAGGGTAACGTCACCTTCAAAAGAGGGGCCTACTACAATAACTAAGATAATCTCTTAATTATGTGCAAAAGTGCGGAAATAATCAAAGGTTATACTAGATACGAGTCGGAACCAAGTGATTCATCTTGTCTATCTGTTTTTTTTTAATTTTATTTTTCAGCATTTTAGTTAGTTTTTATTTTTCTTAGTTTAAAAACATTTTTCTAAACTTTTTATTTTGATTAGACGTTGAGGATAAACCGGTACTAAAAGCTCTTGTGTCCTTGGACGACCTCGGTATCTTACCAACGCTATACTACGCTCACGATGGGTGCACTTGCCCATATGTGTGTTTAGTGTTAGAAAAATATCGTGTTTTATAAATTTAAAACTTGGCTAAAATAAGTGTTAAAAGGGCTTAAAATATACACCTAATATATATAACGCTTCACGCGCATCAGTATACCATACACCCTGGAAACAATAAGATGTACCAAGATTTAAGAAAGAATTTTTGGTGGATAGGCATGAAAAAGGATATAGCCCGTTATGTTTCTAAGTGTCTTACTTGCTCACAAGTAAAGGCTGAACATCAGAAACGTTCAGGACTACTACAACAATTAGAAATGCCTGTATGGAAATGGGAACTCATAACAATGGATTTTGTTACTAAGTTACCCAAAACCAGAAAAGGTAATGATGCGATTTGGGTAATTGTAGATCGATTAACTAAATCAGCTCATTTTCTACCCATGAAGGAAACCTTTAGCATGGAAAGATTGGTAAAGTTATATGTGGATGAAGTTGTATCCTTACATGGAGTTCCACTCTCCATTGTTTCGGATAGGGATAGTCGTTTCACT
This sequence comes from Helianthus tuberosus, assembly GCA_030545235.1. Classification (NCBI taxonomy): domain Eukaryota; kingdom Viridiplantae; phylum Streptophyta; class Magnoliopsida; order Asterales; family Asteraceae; genus Helianthus; species Helianthus tuberosus. The sequence continues at coordinate 35,947,051 of CM060355.1, read as the reverse complement.
TCTCATTTCTGGAAAAGTTTCCAAGAAGCTATGGGAACTCGACTAAATTTAAGCACTGCATATCATCCTCAAACGGACGGACAAAGTGAAAGGACAATCCAAACTCTAGAAGACATGCTCCGAGCATGTGTAATAGATTTTGGTGGAAATTGGGATGACCATTTACCTTTAATTGAATTCTCCTATAACAATAGTTATCATTCAAGCATCGAAACTGCCCCATTTGAGGCACTGTATGGAAGAAAATGCAGAACTCTAGTTTGTTGGGCAGAAATAGGAGAAAGTCAATTATCAGGTCCAGAAATTGTGCAAGAAACTACTGATAAAATCGCACAAATTAAAGAAAGACTGAAGACGGCTCGAGATCGCCAGAAGAGTTATGCAGACAATAGATGCAAGCCGTTAGAATTCCAAGTTGGAGACAGAGTACTGTTGAAAGTTTCTCCTTGGAAAGGAGTTGTTAGATTCGGTAAGAAAGGAAAGCTAAGTCCAAGATACGTAGGACCATTTCCAGTGATTCAACGTATAGGACCAGTTGCTTATCGTTTACAACTACCAGAAGAGTTATCTGGAGTACATGATGTATTTCATGTATCCAATCTCAAGAAATGTCTAGCAGACGAATCTCTGGTAGTACCTCTTCAAGACATAGAGGTAAACGAAAAATTAAAATTTGTTGAGAAACCTCTTCAGATAGAAGATAGAAAGGTGAAATTTCTCAAGCACAAACGATTAGTGCTAGTTAAAGTAAAATGGGATTCAAAGAGAGGAGCTGAATACACTTGGGAGCTGGAATCAGAAATGAAGCAAAAGTATCCTCACTTATTTCAATAAATCTCGAGGACGAGATTTTTATTAAGGTGGGGAGAATGTAACAGCTCTCATTAAAAGTCTTATTTATTTTATCCAATAGGAAACCCTAATTGAGACACCCAAGTGATTCTGCACAAACCCTAAAATTTTCAGAATTTTCAGAATCAGGATCAGGGCCCCTAAAACTCAGGGGGGGGGGGGGGGGTACACCCTAATTGGTAATATCCACACAGTTCGTTGTCAAATTTCAAAATAACGCGAAACCAACTCAGCTGAGCTATGCAGACACGAAGCAACCCTATAGTAGACTAGGGTCTCTCGCGCCACGCGACGCGAACAAGAGAACCTTTCGCGTGGCGCGAGGGGACGGTTTTTCATGTATAAATATAACAGTCTGTTTCATGCAATTGAGTGTTCGTTCGACGTTTAAATTCGAATTGTACGTTGAGTTATAGCAGAAACAGTCCAACACACACACACGATTCACGAAGTGTTCCCGCAATACAGGGTAATAACTCGATCGCTGCTACGATTCAATGTCCGATCGATTAAACTATCCAATGGATGTTTAAGTGCTGCCCACATTAGGGTTTATGCTTTGTCATTCGTCGTTAAATCGATGGATGTTTAAGTATCGCACTTTGTCATTCGTTGTGAAGGTTTTAATCTCGTGAGTTATCGTAAATGCTGTATTAAGTTACTAACCGAATTGTGTGCTTGTTATTAATTTAGGTTAAAAGGCTAATCAGTAGGTGAAGGGGTAAGGTCCCAAAAACCTCATAAAAAGGATTTGAGACCATACCACAAACCAACCTTTTTTAGCCTTTTGACCTTGCGCGGCCGCGCATTGGTCTTACAAAAGGAAGAAAGTAATCAGAAATTTATAGTCGCGCGCCCAAAGGAAAACATAAATCCTTGTGCCTTCTCCCATTAACAAAGGATTAAAATCCTGAGATCAATACTTCCGCCCAAATATCCAGACTTGGATATCATTTTACCCAGACTTGGGATTTATTCGTCTGTGTCCACACAGTAAGGTGCCACACTAGATTACAGCAGTAATCTTCTAGAAAGAAAATGATCGTGCACCACCCAGACGGTTATAATCGTCTGGACACGTGTCATTACCACAGGCATTCCTAAAATCACAACGAAAGCATGCAATTGAAGAGTAATCTTCACTTAATCCCTTTCCACGTGGCAACTCCCTAGCCATAGATCAAACCACGATCCGTGTGCATTCACATCGGATCGAGACAACTTGACGTTGGATCAAAGAACTTAACGGAAGAAAATATAACCGCTATGGCGTTAGCATCTTCCGTCATCTTTTCAATAACAGGTTTTCCCTCCCAAACTCCCGGTTATAAATACGAGAACTGTTCAGGTATAAAGTCAAGACACATTCACTTTTCAAATACTTTCTCTTCTCCATTACCGATACTTATTCTCACACCGGAGTCGGGTCAAGGAGAGAACCCTCTTCTCCCCTTGGCGAGGCTAACGGTGTTCTTTTTGCAGAATCACCGGAGAAGAAGTTCAGCTGCAACTGAATCAACCGAGAGAGAGCTAACCCTTTTATGCGGATTCAAACCCCCTAGATATTTCGGTTCCGACCATTTATCTAGTGTTTCTTCATTGGCGCCCACCGTTTTCTCAGTTTTTCTAGTTTCTACCTCGTTTCGATTCAGTTCATTCTATTTTCTGTTTTTTGCACATGGCAGAAAATTCGTCATCTCACCGGCAACCTGGTCCTCGACCAAACGTCGGAAACAATTTACAAATAGAAGAATCTCCAGAACATTGGTTTAGCAGATGCCAAGCTGCTTTAGACACAATCATTATACAAATCGCCAGATCTGATTTCCCAAACATCATATCTGGAAAAGAAATCAATACTACAGCATTGGACCCACCAACACCACGACGGGGGGACATCCAATCCAGCCAATCCAGAGATAGCAGTTATCAGAAGCAAATACACATGGTTCAAGGAGGTCCGTCACGAAGACCAAATAAACGAAACTATGATCAACATTGGAGAGAACAGCAAGTCGTGTTTCCTATTGTTCCTGGGGGCCCTCAGGAAGAACGACCAGTGATTATTACTGGTATTTTCGGTTATTACCGAACGGACTATATGTTCATAGATCCAGGAAGCTCGATGGACATCATATACGAACAATGCTTCAAACAGCTCGATTCAGAAGATAAAGCACGTCTAGAACCGGTCGATTTTCCCCTCACCGGATTCTGTAATGACGCTGTATTCCCATTAGGGCAAATCGCTTTCCCGGTGACTTTATCAGATGGCGAACATTCACGAACAGTTACAGTCAATTTCATGGTCATGCCAGCAACATCACGTCATGATGTCCTACTCGGGAGAAGGTCACAAAGGGAATTCAGCATGATCACTTCCATCCCACATGCTGCTTGCGGATTTCCGACAGAGACCGGAGTTGCAATTCTCTATTCAAGCAAAGAAGTCATGTACGTGGACGATGAACCACCAGCAAAGGTAGTCAAACCTTCGGCACCAAACGAACCAGAGAAATGGGTCCTGAACAACGAATACCCAGAGCAGACCATTCTGCTAGGACAAGCCATTTCACCAGCAACGCGCATACAACTGAAAGAATTATTGTCTAACAACAAAGATATATTCGCTTGGTGCCCAGCAGACATGACTGGAGTTCCACGCGACATCGCGCAACATTGTCTAAACATCAAACCATCAGTAGAACCTGTTGCTCAGGGGAGGCGCAGCTTCAGTGAAGAAAAAGCAAAAGCAATGGACGAGCAAGTGACAGAGTTACTCAATGCGGGAATCTTGCGCGAAGTGAAATACCATACATGGGTTGCTAACCCGGTGATGGTACAAAAACATAGCGGCGGATGGAGAATGTGTGTCGACTTCAAGGACCTGAACAAAGCATGCCCCAAAGATTGCTACGCGCTCCCAGAGATAGACAAAAAAGTCGACTCTCTAGCATCATTCAGATGGAAATGCTTTCTCGACTGTTATAAGGGTTATCACCTGGTCCAGATGAAAAAAGAAGACGAAGACAAAACCGCGTTCCGCACAGATAAAGGCATCTACTGCTACACCAAAATGCCGTTTGGCTTGCGCAACGCAGGCGCAACTTATCAACGCTTAATGGACACAGTCTTCAGCGGGGATATTGGCAAGACTGTCGAAGTATACATGGATGACCTCGTCATCATGAGCCATGAAGAAGAGACAATGCTCAACAATATCCAGCGCACGTTCGACTCCTTACGCAGCGTGAACTTAAAACTTAATCCGACAAAATGCTCCTTCGGCATGGAAGAAGGAAAATTTTTGGGTTTCATAGTTACAAGAGACGGTTTTAAGGTTAATCCAGAAAAGGTGCAGGCCATCCAGCTAATGCCATCACCTGCAACAGTTAAAGAAATGAAAAGGCTCACCGGACGATTAGCAGCCTTGAACAGATTCTTGGCTAATCATGCGGCAAAATCTTATCCATTTATCAGTACGCTGCGAAACTGCGGAAAGAAAACTCCCTTTCAATGGACGCCTGAAGCAGAAGCAGCATTCAAGCAAATGAAAGAATGTTTAATTCAGTTGCCAACACTGACCGCGCCAAAAGAAAAAGAACCGTTAATCTTATATCTATCAGCCGCGGAAGTAGCGGTAGGCGCAGTATTAATGGTAGAACGGGAAAACATCCAGACTCCAATCTACTATATCAGCAAAATGCTCACCGGCCCCGAAACTCATTACTCAATGATAGAAAAATTGGTTCTAGCACTAGTACACGCATCCCGACGCTTGCGCAGGTACTTCTCAGGCCATGTCATTACAGTTCTCACGAATTATCATTTAGGCCAAATCTTGTCAAAACCTGACGTGGCGGGAAGATTGGCTAAATGGGCCATTGAGCTGGGAGGATACAACATTTTTTACAAACCAAGACCAGCAATCAAAGGGCAAGTCCTAGCAGACTTCGCCACTGAAGTTCCCATCGATAAAATACAAGAATGTGAGGCAATCCAGAACCCAACACCTGTTTTCGACGACAGAGTCTGGACCTTACACACAGATGGTGCTTCCAATGATGATGGAGCAGGAGCAGGCCTCCGATTGATCAGTCCGGATGATCACGAACTTACATATGCCATACGCTTAGATTTCCAAAGTACCAACAATGAAGCAGAATACGAAGCATTTTTAGCAGGACTCCGTCTAGCACTCAAAATGGGGGCAAGAAACCTTGAAGCCAACGTTGACTCAAAGCTAGTAGCCGAACAAGTTAACGGTCGTTACGATGCAAAAGGGGAAGCTATGGCGTTATACCTTGAACAAGCGCGGATGTTAATCAGCCAATTTCAAACGTTCAAAGTTAACCACATAAACAGAAGCGAGAACAAGCACGCTGACGCGCTAAGCAAGTTAGCTGCTACCAGCTTTAAGCACTTAGCAAAGGAGGTACGCATAGAGGTATTATCCAACCCTTCCATTCATCTCAAGCAAGTAAGCGTCATAGAAATGGGAGATCCATCCTGGATGTCTCCAATTATCTTGTACCTTCAACACGGAAAACTTCCGGAAGGAAAGGCAGAAGCCCGAAAAATACAACACAAAGCAATAAATTACGAAATGGCGGATGGCGTCCTTTACCGAAAATCATTCATGGGCCCATTACTACGCTGTGTTGATAAAACAGACGCCCAATATCTAGTCAGAGAAATCCACGAGGGATTATGCGGGATACACGCGGGACCGCGCATGGTCGTGGCAAAGATAATGAGCGCTGGATACTACTGGCCAGGAATTCACATGGACGCAGTTGATCTATTAAGAAGATGCGAGGCATGTCAACACCACGCACCAAAGACTCTCCGACCCAAAAATCCGCTAATTCCCGTTACTTCCGCCTGGCCATTCCAACAGTGGGGCATCGATCTAGTCGGCCCATTTCCTGACGCGCCAGGTGCAATAAAATTCATCATCGTCGCGGTGGATTACTTCACAAAATGGGTGGAAGCTAAAGCTTTGGCCTCAACAACAGCAATGGTAATTCGCAAATTTATATGGGAACATATCATTTGCAGATTTGGATTACCATTGCGCATTATTTCCGACAATGGTACAAACTTCACCGCAGAAGATCTTCAAAAATGGTTCAAAGAAATGAAGATCGAGCACAACTTTGCCTCCGTCGCGCATCCTCAAGCGAACGGTCAGGTAGAAAGCGTAAACAAACAAATCGTTGACGGCATAAAAGCGCGACTCGGGACAGCACGCAGAGGGTGGGTTGACGAACTTCCCAGCATCCTCTGGGCGCATCGAACAATGCCAAAGACTAGCACTGGCGAAACTCCGTTCAGTCTAGTCTATGGGTCGGAGGCCGTCATTCCAGCTGATAGCCATGGAAAAACAGAACAATGAACAAGAGCGAAGAATGGATTTGGATCTTCTGGAAGAAAGGCGCGAGAACGCCGCCATAACAGAAGCAAGGTACAAATCCAAGCTCGAAAAATATTACAATGCGCGCGTCCGCGTTTGCACCTTTGTCCCCGGCGATTTCGTCTTGCGCGACAATGAAGCTTCAAACGCTGAAAAGCCAGGCAAATTAGTGCCAAGATGGGAAGGACCATACGTCATTAACGAGGTCCTTGGCAAGGGGGCATATACCCTAAAAAGGATCGATGGGACCCTAGTCCCCCGCACCTGGAACGCACAACAGTTGCGCAGGTGTTACATATGAACCAAGTCTACAAAAGCGGAAAGAACATACAGGCAATGTATTTCTTTATTATGTCTTGTATTACAAGCTTTGCGCTCTTGTCAATACAAACATCATTTTTACTTGTATCACTGTTTATTACAAATTGCATGTAATTTCTTTGGTTCGCGCGAAAACAACATGGTCAAACATTGTACACCTCATGAACAGTCTAAAACAGGCAAGCTATCGCGCCTTTTTTGGACAAACGTTCACACATGAGTACAATACCATCTCTCATTCGCCTTACCTATCCAAAAGCAATTATACACATGCAACATATTGTAATCCACACAAACAAGAACTAAACCCTACGGGAGTAGAAGTATATCACAATATACATCATCAAAAAAGTGTAACATAAACACTTAACAAGATCATAGCAATGATCTTCAAAAAATTGTCCAGTACCAAATTTACAAAAAGCATTAACAAAGGACGAAAACTGGTCCTAAGGTTAAACACCTAACCAGCGTCGGAATCATCATCAACGACAGACACCTGCTCACTCCGACGAATTTTCCGGCGTTGATACACTAACCGGCATTCTCCTTTTTGAAGCATCGGGAACCGAGCTATCAACCCATCGGCATCCAACACAATGCTAGCACCATCAGTAACATCCATATGCTGAAGAACCTCACAGCCAGAATCAACAACCGCCGGAGAAACAGGTTTGACCAGATTCTTTACCAGAGTAGTAGTGAGTGGCGGTGAACAAGAAAGAAGTATGAGACCTTCAGCAGCTTCATACACCCTGAAAACATCCAGCAAGAGACGGGTATGGTAAGAACATTTCATCTTCTTTGATAAGAATCAACCAGGAGACAAGATATCTCGAAAATACATGTATATAAAGAGAACTCAACCTTGGGAAAAGAGAAACCTACCCATCATTAACTGTCAGAATTACATCACATCCAAACGGTGCTACAGGAACCAGGGTCATTTCCTCATTAATAAAGTCTGACAAAGCGCCATCCCACACCCCCCCCCAAAAAAAAAAACCCAACATTACTGCTAATAGACGTCATCATACGTCAAGGCACAGTTACCAAATTTCACATCTTTCTCCCTCTTTAAATCTTCTCATAGAAGCTTTCTTATTTTTTTCGCGCCCAAAAACATTTCCCTCTCATAAGTCCAGTGCTCCACTTACTTGCATAAGTACAACACTAGACTGGGGGGACTTGAAGGGGTAAGGTCCCAAAAACCTCATAAAAAGGATTTGAGACCATACCACAAACCAACCTTTTTTAGCCTTTTGACCTTGCGCGGCCGCGCATTGGTCTTACAAAAGGAAGAAAGTAATCAGAAATTTATAGTCGCGCGCCCAAAGGAAAACATAAATCCTTGCGCCTTCTCCCATTAACAAAGGATTAAAATCCTGAGATCAATACTTCCGCCCAAATATCCAGACTTGGATATCATTTTACCCAGACTTGGGATTTATTCGTCTGTGTCCACACAGTAAGGTGCCACACTAGATTACAGCAGTAATCTTCTAGAAAGAAAATGATCGTGCACCACCCAGACGGTTATAACCGTCTGGACACGTGTCATTACCACATGCATTCCTAAAATCACAACGAAAGCATGCAATTGAAGAGTAATCTTCACTTAATCCCTTTCCACGTGGCAACTCCCTAGCCATAGATCAAACCACGATCCGTGTGCATTCACATCGGATCGAGACAACTTGACGTTGGATCAAAGAACTTAACGGAAGAAAATATAACCGCTACGGCGTTAGCATCTTCCGTCATCTTTTCAATAACAGGTTTTCCCTCCCAAACTCCTGGTTATAAATACGAGAACTGTTCAGGTATAAAGTCAAGACACACTCACTTTTCAAATACTTTCTCTTCTCCATTACCGATACTTATTCTCACACCGGAGTCGGGTCAAGGAGAGAACCCTCTTCTCCCCTTGGCGAGGCTAACAATGTTCTTTTTTGCAGAATCACCGGAGAAGAAGTTCAGCTGCAACTGAATCAACCGAGAGAGAGCTAACCCTTTTATGCGGATTCAAACCCCCTAGATATTTCGGTTCCGACCATTTATCTAGTGTTTCTTCAGTAGGCTAGGCTCTGCTCAATTAAATCTGCAATGTGAGTCATTCTCTTTTTATCAAATTACTTTCAAAAGCATGTTTATTTTCAAAGTTATAATTACAGGGATTAAGTTTATGTAATCACCAAATTACAGCCGGTATGTGGGGTATTGTGCACATTACTGTTTTTATCACTTTAGGTGGGCGAACCTAATAAATGATACTCGTTACTATTGGGTGAACGGACTCAATAGAAATATGACCACAGTCACCGAAACGAGTCGATGACAAATACTGTGGGTAGTTGGTTGATATCTGAAACATTGTAATCTTTCTTAATACTGTAAATTATAACAATCGTGTCGTTTTAGTAAAAAGAATGATTCAATCAGTATTTCCCGCTGACAAAACCTTTTTCAAAACATGTTTCAGGTGATCTGTTGTGATCCAGGAAAAGTGCCGAGAAGCACTACAAGCTTAAGGAAGTGGCTCAGTATAAAATAAAGAAATATGTTTTGTAAAATAAAAGATTTCTTCGTGAAATCTTAAGATTGTAAATTACCGGGTTTTATCCCGAGTTGTGAAATAAAATAATCGGGAAATATTTCAGCTTTAAAAAGATCCTGATGATAAACTTCCGCTGTTAAACTCAATTAAATAAATACCACGGGATTTCTGTCCCGCGGCTCCTGAAACGGGTCAAACCGGGTCGGGGGCCGTGACATAAACGTACGTTATGAAATTATACATGTTGTAAAACTTAAAACCCTAATCACGTATGTTGAAAAACCATAATCACGCACGTTGTAAAAACATAATCACACGTAGTTATGATTTTTCAACCTGTGTGATTAGGGTTTTGAGTTTTATAACGTGCGTAATTTCATATCGTACGCTCGTACGTTAAGGAATATTGTATTTTACACTTTCATTATATATATATATATAAATGATATGCAGGGGTACGATTGTCATTGTGCACGTTCCCTCCTTTTTCCGCGTTATAAATCTGTTTCAAATAAAACTCCAAAGATTTCCTATTCGCAGTTACCTCATTTCCAAGCTTTCCAAGATCTATGGCGTCTAACGTGGATCCCGTTCGACAAAGTAATATTTGATGACGTTTTCATATTTTGTTCCAGCAAATCATGCAACACATATATAATAGATATAACGTTTTGTTCTTTTATGCTTGTTTTATTGTCGTTTTTTTTTTCAAATTAATATTTCACAATGTGTTGTATCTTTTCAATGGCGTTCTTCATGTATCCAATTTTTTCGTGTTTTCATTGGTTGTTTAACATTTAGTAAGAACTGATAATTGGAGTTTTCGTTATTAATGTTAATAGTCGTTTTGGATCTAATATATTTCTTATGTTTTACGATCATTGACGTTTTACATCTGATTAGTTTTGAATATTATTGAGTAATATTTGTAAACATCAGTTATTACTATTTGTTAATTTGTAAACATCTGTTTGTTAACTATGGCATTTTCATTATCATGTTATATTTGTTAATTATTCATATTGTTAATTATTCATCTCATGGCGTTTTGATTATCACGTTTCATTAATATTGTTAATACATCACATTTGTTAATTAATCAACTAATGGTGTTTTCATTATGGCGTTTTTATTATGGCGTTGTCAATTATATGATTATTATGTCTTGTTTATTATTCAAGTAATGGCGTTTTCATCGATAATGTTATAAGGAGACAATTTCTATTTTAATGGCGTTTTTCTGAAATTGTTTCTCACTGTGTTTTCTCAGACGAAGGTGTTTCTTCGAATGAAAGGTTTTGCCCCAAAACCGGTTTACCATGTATCATTCCTGACGTTAGTGAAGAGATAAAACCCAAATGGACATGATATTCACAAGCCTCGATGATTGTTATTCAATGTAAGTTATGCATGACAAGGCTTGTGGTTTTTCAGTCAAGAAAGGGACTGAAAAGATAAACGGCAAAGGTGAAAGATATATTAATTAAGTATTATATGTGTACGAGAGCTGGGGTATTAAGGACAAGAAGGTTGATACATTGGACCCCAATCAAAAGGAACAAATTGTGTGATCCAACTTTTCAAAGAGGACTGATTGTGGTGCAATGTTATGTGTAATTTTTTAGGCTGGATCATGGAAGGTCTATAAGTTTGTTGAGGATCAAAACCATGATCTTGTTGAACATCCTGATAAGCATTTTCTTCCAACTAATCTCGGTCAATATAAAAACGACAAGAATCCGATAAGAGTACCTGTTGGGTATAAGTCGAAAGGTTCTGGATCTCGGAAGCGCCCGACATCCAAACAGGAGGTAGCAATCGAAAAAACGAAAACAAAATCGAAACCCGAAGCCAAAGAAAGACAGTGTCAGAATTGTAAAGGTTACAGACACTACGCAACGACATGCAAAAAGCCCGTAATTAAAAGAAAATCAACACGGTCTTCGAGAGCAAGCGAAGAGTAGTTTGGCGTTTTTTGTATTTTTTATTTTTCCAGAACACACACATTGGAAATTGGTGTTTTATATTTCTTATATAGCATTTTTTTTTTACTTTTTCCCCATCTTTTTTATACTTCTTGTGCCTAATATGTGATTTAGAAGTTACTGTCATAGCCCTTGACACCATCCTGGGAGCGGGAGCCATGAACCAGTCAAGTGGTATTGGTGTTGCAGCGGAATTAAAACATCAGGATCGTAGTTACGAAATAATTTAAGAGTTTGCAAAACACCAAAGTTTTATATTAAACAAATGGGCTATAACTCATATTTCATTTATAATGTATTTGTAGGGATAAACTCTAGTTGACGAAAGCATAAACTTTCTTTTATTTAGATAACTTATAGCCACTTTATTTAAGCCTTTAGTGCTCCATAGCTGACTTCTAATAGCTTCACATCAAGTTACCTGAAACGCATTTTAAAAATATTTTATCATCAAGAAATACTGGCGAGTTCATTCCATTTTATAAAAAATTATTGTTATACTTTACAATATTAAGAAGGATATTACAATGTTTTTATCTACCAAAAACTTAATCAGTATTTGTCACGTTGGCAGTTATAATGACTGTGGTCATATTACTATTGGCCAACTCTTTGTCCAATAACAACATTTAACAAGTAGTGTATACAAAACCCCACATACTGGCAGTAATTGTAGAATATAAAGACTTAACTACTAGAAGTATAATTGAAAAAAACATTTAGGGTTTTGTAAAGCAATTTGATAAAAAGAGAGAATGACTCATAATAATGTGAGAAAAAAGAAGAATGACAAACTTTGTATATTTAAGGTATTACTATACGCTTCCTAATAATATTTCCTTATAATTTTCTTGAGTTCCTATTAAAAATATACAATGCACGCGTGTTAGTATAATAACCCAATTCAACATTTATCAATACCTCACGAGATCAGAACCCTAACTTAGTTTACAAAGCGTAGCCTTTATCAGGCAGCGTTTTGGCATCAGTTGTTGGGTTCAAGATTACTCGGATAGGGTATCGAATCAGTGATCAAGGGTTAAAACACTTACAACAGGGCAGAGCTTTGTGATTTAGGGGTATATTTCCGTTCAGAATATAGAGAGAAAGAAAAGATTTTGAGCAAATTGGAACTGTGGCTCGCTGCTCTATTTATACGTGAATTTGGACTCCCTCGCGCCCCGCGACAGCCTAAGGCTGTGCCTTTCGCGGCTCGTGAGAGCCCCTTAGCTAGGCTTAGGGTTGACTGGTCACGAGTATAGGTCCGCCACGTGTACGACACGTGTCCTCAAGGGTGTCCGACAAGTTAAAGCCTCTCGCGCCCCGCGAGAGGTTTCCCTTCAATCTATCGTGGCCCGCGACAGGCATAGTTTTATTATTTTTTTTTCATTTTTCAATTAAAATAATGTTACTCAGGTTCGGTTTTTCGTTTACGGAGTGTTTTAGGCCATTTTTGAGGGTTGTTATAGTTACATAACAAACAATATACGACCGGACACACAAACTAAACGCCAAAGAAAAGAATACCTTTTACTAAATAAAAATACCTTAAACCTCTAATTTGGTCACGATAAACTCAATAATATTGCTGAATGAGATGGACAACATTGGTAATCCTCAGTTAAGAATGTTGTCCAACAATGTTGTCCACCCCATTTAGTGAAACTTTATTGAGAAAAAAACTAAATCTCCAAGAAATGACGTTTGCAATTTGTGGTTTTTGAATGTTTTGGCGTTTATAAATTGAATGGTATTTAGTAAAATATGGCGGTTGTTTTTTTGGTGAATAATGGAAGTTGAGGATAAACACAATAAGATTTTGCTCAATGAGATGGACAATATCCCCACTTAAGGATTTTGTCCATCACATTGAGTAAACTTTACTGAGAACAAAGCTGAATCTCAAAGAAACGTCGTTTGGAATCTGTGGGTTTTGAATATTTTGGCATTTATAAATTGAATGGTATTTAGTAGAACATGGCATTTGGTTTTGGTGTGTTCAATGGAAGGCCTGAGATGTTGTTTATATACGATGTTTTGAACGTGCGTTTTAGGATCGAATTCGAACTCCCGACGATCTCGAAGAACACGTATCACGTGCGGAATCCGTGTACATGTTTGGATTGAACACAAGAACGTAATATAATATGTTTTCTATTGATTGAAACGACAATTTAAACCCACAAAAGCAATTTGCAAGAGTTTCCCTATCAAACTCTCCAAAGTTCTAAAATGAACTAATACATCACCTATTTATACGAAAACTCCCACTAAGGAATATTCCATGAAATATTCCCCATCCTTTCCAACTTAACATGTCCACTTCGTGGGGATGGCCTAATATCTCATAAACGATATCGAATCAAGCTAAGACTCCTTAACAAAGTTTGTTCCTTATCTGAATATCTGCGCGTCTATAGCTTGTCTTGACCATTTCTCAGCTACGATACGTGATTGACGAAAGTGATAGACATTATGCACTCATAGACTCCCCCTTGGATATTACTACAGTCAATCTCGTAGCTTTGTATCTTCTCTCTCTCTCTGAGTCTTCACGAAGCTTTGACATCTTCAGTATCACAGACTCCCCAATACTCTACAAGCTTTTCTTGATTCTGCGTACTGAATCTTTAGCTCCCCCTATCTTTTGACTTTTTCTCCAGGCTCCTCCTTTCTTTAAGCTTCTGTGCTTTTCAGGATCGAAACCTGGCTCTTCGATTACAAGCTCCCCCTTGCTTTGAGCTTGTCTTCAGACTCCCCCTTAGACTCGGCTATCGGGATCGTAATCTGGCTTAACAATTTCAAACAACTTGTAAAATATTTGACAATTTAGATTCAAGATCGTAAATATAGCTGTAAATACAAATATTTAGCATTGAAATCTTATAGATCATCCAAAATCGGTAATCTGACTCTAAGCATCAAAATATGTCATTTAAAGATCAATATATTCTAGGATCGAGAACCTGGCTTTATTGCACATTTTAAAATTGTTATCTGGTTCTTTATAATTTCAAAAATTTAACAATTTGAAATCTCCCAGAATTACTTGACTCTACTCCCCCTATCAAATAACTATGTATCTGACAGTTAAGCATCCAAAACCCTCTGAGATGATTAACAGTGAGGTTTTGAAAAGATTATCTTCCAAGTCCAAATTAATGACCTTGGAGATTTTCACAAACTATTTTTTTAGATTTTTCGATTAAAAACATCAAGTTTCAAATTAATGAACTTGTTTATTTTCAGAAACATGTTCAGCATACTCAGATTTTGAAACTCAGCTTTCAGACATCGGTTGACGAAAACAAAGTAGAAACAAAATCTTTTTGTATTTTTCAAAGCTTTTGGTAAAACACACTCAAAATCTTTTTGTAATTTTTTATTTAATGAAATGCAGTAAAGAAATATTTACAGACAATCTTTTTGTTTGAGTTCGTGTCAGAGAATCATATCAGTTTATGACAAAACACTAGCAGCGTTGAGCTATAAACACTTTAAGTTCTAAACGATTCACTTAGATTGTCAGTATAGTGGTCCACTTAATTTTTCACACAAAATTAAACTGATTCGAGATATGAGATTTAGTGTTTTAAGAACTTAACTTATTCGCGTGTCCCACTTTAGAATATACTCCCGTATCAAGATTCCTTAGATTCAGTCTTACAGGTGAGTATACTATATTGATATCTATACTCTGGGTTAGTGCGAGGCCTTGAGAGCTCAGGTATGAACTACCGTTCAGTCAAAGAGATGAATGCTCGACTTTGAGGTGTGTCCCACTTAGGGATCTTCTTTACAACTACACTTGATTTATATCTTTCAATATCTTCTCAATTTTTCTGTAGAGGGAAAGCTTTTAAACCACGCAAAGGATTATATGAGGTCTAGGCCATTGCTGACGCAAAATCAGAAGACCTGGGATAATACCCCAGATATTAAACAGTATAAAGACCTAGTATCTCAGAATCAGGCAGCCTCTCAGTCGAAATTTCGGAGGTTATCCATATATCCGAGATATGTTCCCCATGAGATAAGAAAGTTATTGATATTTTAAGTATATATATTGAAATCAATCTACTAAGTGTGTAAAAACCTACTTGCACATCATCAGTGAGTCCGTTTATCACATTTGATTTTCCATTTCTTTAGCGTACTGTGATTGTCTACTGATGTACTATCATTTCCTCTTTTTACACAAAAACTCTCTTTGAATTTTATCATGTTTTTGTCATTTTTCAAATTTTCAAAATTCTCACTCCCCCTAAAATCCAAAACATTTTAAAATTTCAGGGTTAGTTATCAAATTTTCTTTAACTGTAACAACCAATGTAGATAGTTTCATCTCGCCATCCATTTTCTGCTTCACATGCTCTGTTTTGTAGAAAGTACCCCCATGATTTACAACACATTGATTTTTAACAATGTTAAAACCATTTAATCATTTGTGAAATTAATCATGTTTATTCAGCCGTGAGGGTTTCGGTATATTTAATCAAAACATCTTTTTTGTAAAATTTTTTATTTTTGACAATTTTAAAACACAAACATTTTTTTTTCACTTTTCAATTTTTGACAAAATAAAAACATATTTTTGGTTTTTAAATTTTTCTATTTTTAGGGTTTTTGATTTATGGTTTATTTATGTACAAAAACAAACCAACACTCCCTGTTTTTCAATCTTAGGGATTCTTCTCCTTTAGTGCCAGGCTGCTCTGCTCTCCGATTTGACATTTAACTATCTTCTGGAGCACTTGCACATTCAAACAGTTCAATTACTTGAACAATGCAACCCAAGTCTGTTTGACCTTGGGTATTGTCACACAATACGAACTGTTTAATTTTGGAAAATTTTTATCATTTTTCACAAAAAGTTTTTCATTCTTATTTTCAACCGTCTTGGTTGAATCGATTTTTCGTTTTGCACTCACAGAAGTCTGTTTCTTTACCACCCACATTTGTCCTTTTAAAACATTCCTTTGGTAAAACCTTTATTCATTTTGAATGTTTTGTTTTGACAAATCAACTTTTGGTTTCCAAAATTGGTTTGGCTTTGTCAAATCAGCCTTTGATGTCCAACTTTGTTTAGTTTCAAATCTGGGTGTCTTTGGTTTCGGTTTCCAAGTTTGTTGTGAATCACCCTTGGATATTTTAGGCTTCCAAGTTTGTTTTGACTCAAACTTGGTTGACGTTTTTTTTCACAACATCTGACCTCTTTTCCTTTTGAACAACATCGACTTTCTTTTTCTCAACATCAACAAGCTTCAGATTTGGACATTTGCGACCAACATGTCCAATTTGATCACATTTAAAGCAAATTTTCTTTGAAACATCTTTGACCTGTTGTTGTTGTTGTTTTTACTGAGCATAGAACTCTTCATTAGACTGTCATCTAAATTTAAGTTCCTTCTCTTCTTATGAACTTGTTCCGTGAACAAAGTTCGTCTTTTTCTGATAATTTGGCTTTTCAAAATGTTTCTTTTGGTTTTGTTTTGTTTATAACCCAACCCAGCCTTCATGTTTTTCTTTTTGTAACTATGTTTGTTATACAAAAGTTTTCTTGCTCGCTTTTCCAGAAAATTTTGCAATTTCAGTTTTCTCGATTTCTACCAGTTTAAAAACTTTGTCGATCTTATCCCGAATCACATTTTGAATTGGAAACGCAACATCTGAAAATAATTTGTCCAATCCAATCATGGTATATGCCAATTCTGTTGAATCATCATTTGCACTCTTCTCAGATTTTGAATTTTTCAAATAGTTTTTGTGAAAACTTTCCTCATCTTCATCCTGTGATTCAGACTTACCTTTGTTGGTAGAATCATCTCTCAAAACGTTTTCAAAAACCTTACTTACCACCTCTGAATCATCAGCATCATCAGATTTGGTGTCGGTCACATCAATGTTTTTAGGTAATTGGTCAACCATGTTCAGACCTTTTGCCACCTCTTCATCATCATAGAACGTGTAATTATTCTTCAACGGTGGTGACACCTGGTGATATTCTGAACCAATACCCTTTCTGTTCTTTTTAGAATCTTTCTCATTTGGTATGATGTTGAAAATACGTTCGAGAATGTACGAAGAAGCATGATAACTTTGAAGTTTATTAACAACCTTTTCTTTTTCAGCCAGTTCTTGTTTAAGTTTAGCAATTTCATCAATGTATAGATTTAAAGCCTCTTGCTTTCCTTTATATTTGGCTTCAACAAGTCTTGTTGTTTCTAAACATTTTGACAATCAACCGACAATACTTTTGACTTGTCTCTTCAAAGTATCATAAGCTTCTTGTAAATTATCATTTGCAAATTTCATTTTATCATATTCTTTCTGCAATTCTTGAATGATATTATCTTTTTTAAACATTCATTACAGCTTGCTGAACACTTTTGTTTAAAATCTCATTTTCCTTTTCAAAATCTTGACATTTCAGTGTCAGTTTTTTCAACATTTTGTTTCAAAACTTCATCATTTTCAAGCATTTCTTTACATTTTGTTTTGAAAACTCTTTCAATTTTGGTAAACTCAATATCTCTTGATTTTAACTTTTCGTCTTTCTCAGTACAGGCTTTGCACGTTTCCATGCATTTCCTACACTGTTCTTCAGTTTTATCAACAGATTGTTTAACATTTTCATCGTTAGTTGACGACTCAGAAGATTCGGTTTGAATTATTACCTCAGTTTCATCTGGAACCTTGGATTCTTCTGTCGTCTGTTTCTGATTTTCACCAACCTTCTGCTGGTTCTCATCAGCTTCTCCTGCTGTCTTGTTCAGCTTCTCAACATCTTCTTCTTTCTTCTTTTCCAACTCCATCACCTTTGGTAGACTCGCGTAAAACACTTCCT
Organism: Helianthus tuberosus; assembly: GCA_030545235.1. NCBI lineage: Eukaryota > Viridiplantae > Streptophyta > Magnoliopsida > Asterales > Asteraceae > Helianthus > Helianthus tuberosus. The sequence goes on along the minus strand of CM060355.1, from coordinate 35,929,073 downwards.
TCAAATGCTTATACAGATTCACTTCATAATCTTTCTCTATCGACTTTCTCGTATAGAACGTTTGAAAAGTTGGAAAGACAGCTGTTGATACATTGAAATCCACCTTCTCAGGATCAACCATCGGATTACCTTGTGGGTCTAAGAAGCATTCTATATCAGCATCCCATCTATTTGCTCTCTGTGCTTCCTCAAAAGGAGCATACAATTTTCTAATCTCATGTCGAGCAATATCTCTCTGCCATTGTTTATCAACTTCAACTTCAGCAACTAACGCATGCCCTTCTCTTGAAATGTATTTACTCCAATTAAATCCTTCATCTTCATGAATACCGCCATTGCTTGTTTTCTATCTCTTGAAGAACCTTCACCAATTTGCTTTTGATTTACCTTTGGTGGCTCGCTGATGCGATGGTAGATTGCTTTATGATAATAATCATCTCTGAATGAATTCACAGCTTTATTTGTTTGCCTGTTTGTGCACTCTCTCTTGAAGTTCCCTTTTTGTTTGCACTTAAAACAGGTAACCTTCGACTTGTCGAATCCAAGCTTTGTGTTAGCAGCTCCCAAACAAGATCTTCTTGTGATCTCCATAAACTGTTGTGCTCTCCTCATAACACTAGCCATGCACCATCTTATATCGATCATCTCCATCTCCTCTGGATCAAACTGGTCATAATCTTCTTGCGTCATATTCGAGTTTCCAACCTTACCCGCGACCAGGCTTTCGTAGGATTCCAGAATTGATGCTAGAAACACCATTTGTTGCTTGGCAGCTTCAGCATTCAGGCTTTGAGAGTTTTTCAGATCTATGGCAATGTTGCATTGAACAATGCTCGGATTTGACTGATTTGAAGCAGATGAATGATAACCCGAATCATACTTTGGAAGATTGTGTTGTGATGAATCTTGTGAGCTACCAGCACTAAACGCCATCTTTGGTGCTTGATTAGTCATCAGCATGCTTCTTCGATAGTACAAATCTACATTTTTCTGATAATTTTGATTGGCCGTTTTGTTTTGTTTTTGAATTTCTAGTTCATGGCCTTCAAGCTTCTCGATTAACCAGTCAAGATTCATCGTTTAGTATCATTTCCGTTTTTGTGTATAATGACATAGTATGGCCAATCGTTTTCATTTGGAAGTGCTTCCATTAGCCCGTCAATGATTTCTTTGTTGTCTTTAGAAACACCAAATCTTTCAAGTTTGAGTTTAAGATGGCAAAATATTTCTATCATTTAACGGACAGTTTCACCTTTCAAACATGTAAACAAATCAGATTCTTTTTTCAATAAAGATCGTTTGTTTTTAACAATTTCATCACCGCACGTACATTTTTTCTTTAATGCTTCCCATAAACCTTTAGACGTTTCATCATAATTGAGCAATGAAATAATGTCGTCTCCAACAGATTGATATAACAATGCAATCATTTTTTGTTCAGCGGAAATGTTTTTTATATCATTTTTAGTAACTTCTTCAAGCGTTAATAAAATTCCACCTTCTTTTGTTAGATTTTTATATCTCAATTTTAACATCACCCAACTATCATAAGCGAATGCTTTTACCCAACCCTTAAATCATTTTTTCCACCAATTATAGTCCTCGATATTCATAAGTCTCGGTGGTTTCTGAGTGTTTCCGTACACGTTGTCATAATTTAAACTATCCGAAATTGTTCTCGACATGCTTTTCGTCTCTAACATTATTTCGGATGTAAATGCGTTAAAAACGTGTTGTAGAATTCGTCGGCCATGATTTGAATCTTTGAATGTCCAATTTTTGCTCCGAATCTGATGTAAATCACTCTGATTATTGTATCTGTAATCCATGCAATCGATCTCCCGCTCTGAGACCACTTGAACGTGCGTTTTAGGATCGAAATCGAACTCCCGACGATTGCGAAGAATACGTATCACGTGCGGAATCCGTGTACGTGTTTGGATTGAACACAAGAACGTAATATAATATGCTTCCTATTGATTGAAATGACAATTTACACCCACGAAATCAATTTGCAAAAGTTTCCCTATCAAACTCACCAAAAGTTCTAAAATGAACTAATACAACACCTATTTATAGGAAAGCTCTCACTAAGGAATATTCCATGGAATATTCCCCATCCTCTCCAACTTAACATGTCCACTTCGTGGGGATGGACTAATATATCATAAACGACATCGAATCAAGCTTAGACTTCTTAACAAAGTTTGTTCCTTATCTGAATATCTACGCGTCTATAGCTTGTCTTGACCATTTCTCAGCTACAATACGTGATTGACAGAAGTGATAGACATTATGCACTCACATGTTTTTGGCACGTATTTTAGGCGGGATTTTATTATAATAAATGCTAGTAATGAAGTTTCCGTTGTTTCAGTTATTGTTTGTTCAGCTTTATCGTTTAAAAACAAAGTTTGGCGTATTATATCTAATGGCGTTTAGATGAGGATGATGTATGCTTTGTATTTTAAGGTGGGCATTTAATGGCGTTTTATTCATGAGTTTGGCGTTTTGCCTAGAGAAGTCTAAAGACCTTTTTATCCTTAATGAAGCGCGTCCACGTAATAAAATTGATGTTATTTACGAAATCATCATCGCGCCAATATAGTCCATAGATTGTTTTGATCATGTCTACTATCATATTCATAGATAACGATCGTACTTTTACCTTTATCCTTCGGTTTTGGTTTTGTTAGGAATGTAAAAAATCTTTCAATAAAATTTATGTAATAGTCTTTGTGATCAGAGATAAAAAATAAATTAGTTAATCAAATAACAAAACAAAATTACATTTGAAAAAAATAATATGAAAAGATTCTTAGTACATATGCATTAATAATTTTGAAGTGAATACTTTATATTAATCTTCACTAACTTAAACTTCAAATACTTCAAGTCACTTGGTAATTTAAAACATAAGGATACACCAAAATCCGGCTGTATAGTCAAACGTATCATACAACAACGTTGTACATAGATAAAGTGATGAATGATCATTTTAATTTACATATATCACTTGCTATATAATTTAGACATTTACATCATAAAATATTCAAAGCAAAAAGTATTTCCTTTGCCTGCATTTGCACCTGCACCTTTCTACTTTTCTTTGTCAAATGCAGGTTCATACAATATCTTTTTTCGCCTTTAAACAAATTATGCCCTCGAAAAAGCATTCATATCAACATTCTCACGTCCTCAAGGAGATATCCTGATGGTTTAGAGGTGTACTCCACAATCAAAAGGCGAAGAGTTCAAATAGGTTGTAGTGTATTTATCCTAGAAAATCTCTGAATTCTCACACAACTGAAAATATACCAATTATGTTATACAGGTTTGTTGAGTTTATTTCCATTATCAACCTTTTTGATAGTATTATATTTATACACTTGTTGCATCATAGAGTGATTATTTAAAACAAATATTGTATACAACAAAATTTCAAACTATGATGACTCTATGTATTGAATTAACAATCACAATAGTTGTTCTACATCACAAAACAAATATTACCATTATGTTAATTTTTTATATCCAAACTAAATTCTATTCTATCTCAAACCCAAGAACCCTTTCATGCTTTTTGTAACATTCAGGGGGAGCAAACACACATGCATTTTGCTCAAGGGGTGTAAGTGAAACATATCAAATTTTTCGGAGAACCCTTTAATCACCGACAACCGTTATCAATATAAACATTCCATGCACCTGTGTCACTATCGTCACCGGATTCCCACAGTAACATGTGATACAACATCGAATCAGCCATATAGCTTACCTAATATCACGAATTTCATCACGGGAAACATGTCTTCTTCTATGCTTCATCTATACAAACTCATTCTTAGATTTACGTGTCACAACCCCCGACCCCACCCTGGGAGCGGGAGCCGCGAGCCAGTCAGATGGTATCGGTGTTTATTAATTTGGCGGCGGAAAGTTTCATCAGGACCGTAGTTAGGAAATATTTTTATCAGAGTTAAACACCAAAATGTTTAAAATAAATAAATGGGATAAAACCCAAGTATTGATGATGATGTATTTATAGTAATCAATTGGGATAAAACTTGATTTCCACCTGTAAAATATTTATGGGGATAAACCCTAATTAAAAACAATTCTCCTTTTTATTTAGGTAACTTTTATAACCACTTTTCTATGCCTTCAGTGCTCTCCAGCTACCTTTTATTGGCTTCACACTAAGTTACCTGAAACGCGTTTTAAAACATTTTATCAGCAAGAAATACTGGTGAGTGCATCTCAGTTTAATCAAAACATTTTTAACACTTTAACAAAATTGAGGGCAACCCGCAATTACATTTGTTTATATCTAATCAATTACTCAATCAGTACTCTCAAACCCTGACTTGTGGGTCATATTATCCATTGGCTAACTCTTCGTCCAATGATAACGTTTTTCCATATTTTGTATACAAAACCCCAACATACCGGCAGTTTTTGTAGAATCACAAATACTCAATTACTGTTAAGTGTACATTAAAACATTTGAGGTTTTGGTATTTTGACTCACAAAAAGATTTAAAAAAAGAGAATGTACTCACATTTGTAGATTTAGGTATTCCTACAAGCTTCCTGGTAATATTATAGCTTCCTGATAATAATATAGTTTCCTGGTTATTATTTATATAAACAATGCACATGTGTTAGTAAAATAACCCAAATTTCATTAACCGTACTGTGACAACTGTCAAAAATTCAGGTATCCGTACAATTAATTAACCATGATTAGTGCCTAATGACTGTGCTGAATTACAAATAACTGCTTTCTGATTACTGCTTTATATCCTCATGTGCATCATACATTGCTTAATGTCATATAATTATTTCATGAGAGCCTATTGACTCAACTGATGCACGAAACAAGTTAGCACAGTTATCAGATAAATCAGGAATATGCTGACGGAATGCAGTACATAGACAGGCAGTATGTTGAGACACAGAATGAGCCAGAAACTAAGTACTACACTAGTATAGTGTGTAGGAAAGTAAGGATCACAAAACTGCCTTCCTAGAGATAGTTTAAGTGCCGGAAAGTGCCTAAAACTCACAAAAGGTGCTGAATTAAGCAAAATTTAGCAATAATCAACATTTTACCAATCTGATATTATGCAGAAATATGGTTAAATGGTCCTGAATGCTTTCCTAAGTGTCGGGAATCAAAAGTGTCACAAAAGGTACATAAAGCACACTAAACTACAAAGTTTAGCACTTTAACGAACCAGTAACCAACCGAACAACCGGACACTACCCGAAACACCAATTTTCACTAGAAGCACTGTTTTAACATTACCAAGCTAGTTATGATCCCCGAACATCATAACACCTCCTAAAATATCTAGTAACTAATATAACTAACTAATACTTACATTTTTACCATAATGTAACTAGTTTAGTTTTAACCTATGTCTAGACCCCCCCCCCACTATTTACGGCCAACATGGCCCTCACTTTGAAGATTTTTTTCAATATTAAAATGGATATGCTTATACTTTCCTAAACATAGTAACCAAGAGTTAAACACTTAGCATGGTCTATAAGTAAACATGTGAGTTCTAACCTTCATTCTTCACATACTCAAAACACACAAAAGTTCTCACTTCCCCCTTGGAGCTCTCGGCCGAGAATCAACACCCACACACCCACCTTACTTGATCAAGCTTCATCCATTTCAAGCATATACCAAGGTGTTATAGGTCACATAAAGGAGCTAGGAGCTTACGGAAATTCAAGAACCTCTCTTATTTGCTTTTATACACTTGTTTTCTTCACTTGATTATCCCTAGCCTTGTGCTAGTGGTAAGAACCTTGATCTTGCTATTTTACTTCCATTTTAAGTGGTTTAAAGAAGAATCATAATCATAATCTCGAAGAACACTAAGAATCACAAGAAGTAAACTTGAAAATAAGCTTAAAATGTGAAGAAATCTTGATGAATATGAGTTGTTATGCTTGATGATTGTTGATTGTTTGTGATAATGATGTTGATCATCATATGATCTTGCTTGATCATGATTACAAACATAATCTAGTAAGATGAGAGGATGAACATGTAAGAGCTTAATGGATCATCCACACATAAAGCATGAACTTGAAAGAACAAAATGTTTTCTTGAAAAATAATGATCAAAGTGAGTAGTAATAGTTGTAGATCTAAAGATTTATGAATGATTTCCGAAGAAACCAAGTTAAAAATATAACTTTTTCTAAATCTTGGTTCTTACATAAACAAACCTTATTTTTGGTGGATAAGCAAGTGTAGAAACACTTGTGTAACAAGAAGAATTCATAAAGAAACATTTTTAGAAATGATGATCACAAGTTGTAAAGATCCATATTCTTTAAAAATGAAGTTTTTAAAGAACTAATCACACTTTAAAGGATAACAAGGCTTACTAAGAACACTAGTAAGTTCCTACAAATTTTTACAAATATTCAAGTTCATGAAGTAGTAGATTATTACTTGTTTTTGGCAAAGATGGTAAGTAAAGGTTGTTTATTATTGATTGTGGATTGATTGTGATGATTTTTTTTACAAAAGAAAATTATATGCTTGAAAGCATGGAAACCTCCATTTTTAGGGGAAACTATGGCAAAAATTTCTAAAAATCTAAACACTTAGAAAAATATTTATTAACATACATTTACAAGTGTATTCTAAACCATGGAGTTTTAAATAAACTTTGCCATAAATTTTGTTACAAAAATTATACTTATTGGAGTTGGTTTTTATAAATAAAAGTGACTAAAATATGTATTTAGTAAATATATATTTAGATGACACCATGTGTGTGATTATTTGTAAATTTTGTGTATTAGTTATATTATTTTAGGACATGAAATAATACAACACATCAAAATACCAAGAATCACAATCCAAAATATTACCAAAATTCTAAGGAATAAATATGCACATTTCACACAAATTATTGGTGAAACCGAACTATGGGGTAAGACTTACAAAATATTCCGGAAATTTATTCACAAAGTATATTTTGGAAAATAATATTTTGGACACCAAGGAAACGAAAATATGATTTTTACAATTACTACAAGAATATATCATATTTTTTACAAGGGAAAAATATATTATTTTTGGCAAGTATGAATATATATTTTTCTTGATATTTTTAGAAGATATATTATTTTTAAGAAATATATATTTTCTTACACAAACATGAAATACAATATTTTTGGAGTGAAAGATATATTTTCTCAAATAAATATGAAATATATCATTTTTGTAGAAAAATGAGTTTATATATATTTTCCAAGTTAGACAAGAAAATATATTGTTTTTGGACTTATATGAAAATACAAACATTTTTGCCAAGGGAAAAATTATAAATAATTTTTCTAAATAATATTTATTACAATATATATTTTGGAAATATATATTGATGGACTTTTATTAAAGATAATATTCCGGAAAAATTAATACGAAATTAAGTATAAGAATACTTAATGCATACAATAAAAATACGTATCCTCATACGTATAAATACACACCGGAAAACGACCCTAATACATGGCAAAAATATACAAGTATAAGATACCCCCATCCTTGGGAAGGAAATACAAGTATAAATACTTGGAAAGTGTTAAGTTAAAATATATTGCTATAACAATTATTCCAAAATTTAATAAACATAAATTAAGTTAAAATATTTATTATTTTAACAAATAATTATAGAACTTGGAATAATATCGAAGATACAGAGAAACGTAACTCAAAGACATTAACACTAAGTCAAGGCATGGCTTGTTCGTCTAATAGACATTAGTACGTTGTAGGTAGTCGTGTTTTATCCGAAGAAGCTTGAGTTACGGTGATTAAAGACGCAAGGCTGTGAGTTCATGACCCCCTTTTCTTTTAACTTTTTTCGGTTTATAACTTCGGGGGTGAAATACATGTTACAACTATTTACAAACATTTTGATTTGGTATGGTTAGCTAAGGAAGAGTACTACTTGATCATGTGAGTGGTGGGTATAACACTTAAGGCCATTAATCCTCGTTGTAGGATCGAGGGACATGAGTGATAGATCTATTTGGGTGTAGCGAGCCCACACCCATGTGGACCAGGGTGGCCCATGAGGTGACTAAGTCTTATTCCCGGAGACAAATCTGCTAAGTTTGAGTTTTCCTGCATCACTTCACACATATCAATGGCCTTGCAAACCATTGGTTATCTGTTTTCCTTGTTGCTTTCATACCAGGAGTTTACAAACATACATACATACTTTCAATGATTCAAAGGTTTATTCATACACACAAACAAACACATGAACTCGCTCAACTTTTGTTGATGTTTTCAAACTACATGTATTTCAGGGAATTAGATGTGGATCTGGCGGGCGTTCGGAAGTTCCAAGTGTGGTTTAAGAATAAAAGATGTCATCCATGGTCTTAGGGTTTGGTCAGTGTGTCATATCCTGGATGAGACACGTCTTCCAAATCCTGGTTTTATTTAATGTCATTTGTCGAGTCTTTGTGAACTCTTAAATAAGTTGCATGTTTTGTACTCGAATTTGAATTCTACGTTTTAAAACAATGTTGTTATTATGTTTTTAAAACTTATTTAATGGATGAACATCTTCGGTTTTATCATATAGTTGTTGTTATGATTGAATGCAATGGTATTAAGAAAGTCACACCAAATCACGCTTCCGCAAAAGTCAGGGTGTGACAGCTTGGTATCAGAGCTTCGATTGTAGCGAACTAGGAATCTTTCTCCAGTCTAGACTACAATCAGTAGGGCTCTCACGAAAATGCTTTCACAACATGTTTTCATTGCATACACGAAACACCCAGATCCAGGAAAACAAACATTTTTACAAACAAAAAGACACGAAACACATTTCAAGGTTTATGTTATGGTTTAGTCTGAGAGACTGGGTGGTTCAGTCTGAGAGACTGGTTGGTTTAGTCTTGGAGACTAGGTGGTTTAGTCTGGGAGACTGTGTGGGTTAGTCTGGGAGACTAGGTAGTTTAGTCTGGGAGACTGGGTGGGTTAGTCTGGGAGACTAGGAAGGATACATGATTACATGATTACCTTGTCATTGATTACATGCTTAATAGTTGATATATGTGCATATGTTGTGATTGTTTGTTATAGACACTATGTCATCATCCGAGAGTGGATTGTCCGATACTGATGACCCCATGACTGTTGTTTCTGACGATGAGATCGTCCCTCTACCAGAGATCTTTACTTCCGATACCGAGAGTGACCCGGAGATGATGTCCGACGATGACGACGACTTTCAGCCCTTTGCGCTGCCCGATTTCGGAGATGATTTACCGATTGCTGATGGTATCCCAGACGATGATCCGTTTGTTATTCCCATTCCTGTCCATGATCACCTTATCATCGGTCATCCCAATGGTGAGCACGTTGTGGCACCGATCCTCGCTCCCGTTCCCCTCATGGTCATTCCACCTGAGGATTTTCCTTTCGATTATGTTTTTGATGATGATTTCGATTTTTTTGTTGATGGTCCCCCTGATGACGCTCATGGCAATGGAGAGCTCGATGAGGACGTTGTTGATGTTCCACTTCTGGGGATTTATGTTATTGAGATTTCTTCTGATTCTAGCTTACACTCTGTCTCTGATTCTTTTGCGTCTGTGACATCTTCCGCCTTACAGGCAGTTGGTTTGCGATGTTACGCCACTGATACTGATGATGATACAGCCATGTCAGCTGCACCGTCTCCTCCACATGACTTTGAGCCTGATCTTGAGTTATATTTCATTCCTGTTGATCAGCCTGTTGATGCACCCGCTGATCCTGAGCCGATACCTGCACCTGAGCCTTTGCCTGATCATGACCCTATTCCGTTTGGCATACCTGACATTGCACCACTTATATCAGATCCAGTTCCTGCACCCGTTGACCCTCCTGTTATTGAACCAGTCACTCCCCCACTTGCACCCGCACCTGTTGATGTTGCTCCTGTTCACCCAGAGACTCTGCTGGGGAGGACACTTCAGGAGTCTGATGTTCACCGTGTCGACCTACCCATTGTTTTCTTGCAGGATATAGCCGACCCCGTCCAGGGGAGGGCACTTCTAGCCAGTAGCCTAGCCATGACCCTCATGTTTCAGTAGCTTTTCCCCACATACCTCAGTCTGCACCTTCTGCTCATTTTACTTCTTCACCACTTGATGAGCCACTCAGATGGTTCCCACCTTACACCATGCCAATTTCTGATCCCTACCATCCCTCACACTTTACTGGTTATACACGGGATGAGTTACTTTTATCACTTCAGCTTCAATTCGAGATTATGAGTCGTAGGATTTTAGAGCTTGAGATGATACCGCGTCCTTTGCCATGTCCTTGTCAGCCAACATTTGTTCCTCATTCATCACCGTCCCCATTTTCACATCCTCCTGCACCGCTTACTCCATTTCCCGAGTTTGATACTCGATTTCTTACCATCGAGCAGCAGATCGGTTATCTGTTGCGTCATGTTTATGATCTTGAGGAGGAGCTAGCGCATGTGCGCAGCTTGCTTTTCTTTCCTCCACCACCATCAGCATAGCTGGTTTTTGGTTTTATGTAGGTAGCTTGCTTTTGATGAGAGCACCGTTATTGAGCCTAGCTAGTAAAGCCTTTTGGAGACCACCTTTTGACTGTATGCTTTTGTAGACTGATAGACTTGTTGGACAAGGGTAGTGTGACTCTGTGATCCCTTTTCACATGATACATTTGTAAAACATGTAACAATATGCGTGGTCGATGATTAATGAAAGCTCAATCGTAATGTTTTCATTAAATACGATGTTAAATTACATGTTTGTAATTTGAGTGTGATGCTAAATGACATGCTTGCTATATGCTATTATATACGTACTATATAGTTATTATACGAATTAAGACCTGACCTATACAATCTTCTTTTAGAAGATGCCTCCTCGAAGGAACAATCAGTTGCCCACAACAGAGGCGAAACTGTAAGAACGGATTTCACAGGCAATCGCACAACATGAGGCCTTCCGCTCTGAACACAGCGGACGTACCTCAGGAAATAACCCACCTCATGGTAATGTTTAAGTCACTTAAGACACATTACGATACGTTTGGACATTCCATGTGCGTTGCTAATGCTTTCTGTGAATGATGTTGCTTATACAGGTTGTACTTACAAGCAGTTCCTTGACTGTAAACCTCTGAACTTTGACGACACTATGGGTGCTGTAGCTTTCGTTAGATGGGCTGAGAAGACAGATTCGGTGCTGCGAATGAGCAAGTGTGCGCCGGAGCACCAGGTTACCTACATTTCTGGACTATTCCTAGACGGAGCTCTATCGTGGTGGAACCTTCAGGTTCAGACTCTAGGAGAGGATGTTGCGTATACTATGACTTGGGATGAGATGAAAGAACTGATGCGCAAGAAGTACTGTTCAAGGGGAGAGATTCAGAAATTGGAAACCGAGTTCTGGAATCTGAAAATGGATGGTCCCAAGATTGCTGAGTACGTACAGAGATTCCATTACCTGTCTCGTGTGGTCCCCTACATGGTAGAACCAGAGTTTAAGCGATTTGAATGTTTCATTTGGGGATTGGCGCCCCAAATTATGAGCATGGTGACTACTTCGAAGCCTCCGACGATCACTGAAGCCATTGATTTGAGTGTGGCATTGACTGAAGAAGCACTTAGATTGAACAAGTTTTCAATCTCTGAGGGAAAGAAGAAGGAGACTCATGTCGAGTCATCTGGAGAGAACAAGCGGAAGTTCTCAAACTTCAAGAAGGGTAGCCAAGGAAGCAGCGGTGGTAACAAGAAAAGAGATGCGAACTCACTAGCCGAGGTCAGGACTGGTGTTGCAAGTTCGGAGAGTAAGGGGAAAGGATACATGGGTACCTTGCCTAAGTGTGATGTATGCCAGTTACATCATGCCGGCCAATGCAAGGTTAGGAAGTGTGAATCTTGTGGAAAGAATGGTCATTCAAAGGAAATGTGCTGGGCCGGTAATGGTCGTGGGAATGGTGGCCAAAGAGGTAATGGAAATGGCAGTGGAAACCGTGGTGGAAACGGTAATGGGAATAAGAATAATCAAGGAGGAAATGGAAATTTCGGTGGTAATGGAAATCATGGTGGTTCTGGAAACCAAGCTGGTAGCGGAAACTGTGGAGCAAACAACAACCAGAGCGGTACAGGAAACAAACAAGGTTACTTTAGCTGCGGAGATGTTGGGCATTTCAAGCGACATTGCCCAAAGAACAATCAAGCCCAAGGAAGAGTCTTCAACATTATAGCTAGGGAAGCTCGTCAAGATCCGAACGTAGTTACGGGTACGTTCCCTATCAACCAACACTTTGCATCTGTGTTATTTGATACTGGTGCTGATTATAGCTTCGTGTCCCTAGAATTAAAGGATATACTTGGGTTAGTTGTCAGTAAGTTAGAAATTCCGTACTCAATAGAACTAGCTAATGGAAAGCTAGTAGAGGCAAACGAAGTGATTAGAGGTTGTGTAATAGAGCTCGGTGAGCATGAGTTTACGCTCGATCTTCTACCAGTTGAGTTGGGAAGCTTTGACGTGGTAGTTGGAATGGATTGGTTGTCAAGCAACTGAGCTGAAATCGTATGCCATGAGAAAGTTATCCGCATTCCATTGGCGAATGGAGAGAAGATTGTAGTGCATGGAGAGAAACACGATACGCCTCTAAGGATTATCAGTTGTTTGAAGGCCCGCAAGTTTATGCGGAAAGGATGTGTTGCCTTCTTGGCACACGTTGTTGATAAGGAAGTCGAAGAGCCGAAGCTGAAAGATATCCCGGTGGTAAGAGACTATCCTGAAGTCTTCCCCGAAGGCTTGCCAGGATTACCGCCGCAACGACAAGTCGAATTCCATATTGACTTGGTTCCAGGTGCTGCGCCTGTGGCCAAGGCACCTTATTGACTTGCGCCATCAGAGATGCAAGAATTGTCGACGCAACTTCAAGAGCTTTTGGACAACGGATTTATTAGACCAAGCTTCTCGCCTTGGGGAGCTCCAGTTCTGTTTGTCAAGAAGAAGGACGGTAGTTTTCGTATGTGTATTGACTACCAAGAGCTGAACAAGTTAACCATCAAGAATCGGTATCCTTTGCCGAGGATTGATGATATCTTCGATCAACTTCAAGGTTCAAGTTACTACTCCAAGATCGATCTTCGATTAAGTTATCACCAACTGAGGATTCAAGAGGAGAGTATTCTGAAGACTGCCTTTAGAACTCGTTATGGACATTACGAGTTTCTAGTGATGCCGTTTGGTTTGACAAACGCGCCGGCAGTTTTTATGGATTTGATGAACCGAGTTTGCAAGTCATATCTTGATAAATTCGTGATCGTATTTATCGATGATATTTTGATTTATTCGCTAACGAAGGAAGAGCACGAGCAACACCTTAGAGCTATCTTAGAGTTGCTTAAGAAGGAGAAACTGTATGCTAAGTTCTCGAAGTGCGAGTTCTGGTTGCGTGAGGTACAATTCCTCGGTCAGGTAGTGAATGAAGATGGAATCCACGTAGATCCCACCAAGATCGAGGCGATTAAGAATTGGGAAACTCCGAAGACGCCGACCGAGATCCGTTAGTTTCTAGGTTTAGCTGGGTATTATCGCAAATTCATTGAGGATTTTTCTAAAATCGCTCAACCGCTGACCTCCCTTACTCAAAAGGATAAGAAGTACGAATGGGGAGATAAACAAGAGGAAGCTTTTCAGCTACTCAAGAACAAGCTTTGCGATGCACCTATATTATCCCTACCCGAAGGCACCGATGACTTCGTGGTATACTGTGAAGCCTCGCGTCAGGGATTAGGTTGTGTGGTGATGCAGCGACATAAGGTTATCGCTTGTGCTTCGTTCCAGTTGAAAGTTCATGAGAAGAACTACACCACACATGATTTGGAATTAGGTGCAGTGGTGTTTGCTTTGAAGATCTGGCGACATTATTTATATGGTACCCGATGCACGATCTTTACAGATCACAAGAGCCTACAACACATATTCGACCAGAAAGAGCTTAATATTAGACAGCGACGATGGGTTGAGCTGTTAAATGACTATGATTGCGAAATCAAATATCATCCAGGAAAGGCGAATGTGGTAGCAGACGCCTTAAGTCGGAAGGAGAGGATTAAGCCCATAAGGGTTAGGGCTTTGGGGATGATTGTTCAGACATACCTCTCATTGTGCATTCGCGCTACGCCGAGAGAAGCTCTCAAGAAAGAGAACTTAAAGGATGAATATCTCCGTGGGATGGAGAAAAAGTTTGTACCCAACAAGGAAGGAACCTTGTGTTTTATGGGACGAATTTGGGTTCCTCTCTTCGGTGGTCAGAGAGATGTTATCTTTGATGAAGCTCATAAATCGAGGTACTCGATCCACCCAGGATCGGATAAGATGTACCAAGATTTGAAGGATTTCTACTGGTGGCCGAGACTGAAAGGTGATGTTGCAACTTATGTTGGAAAATGTTTGACTTGTGCCAAAGTGAAGGCCGAGTATCAGAAACCTTCAGGTCTACTACAACAACCTGAGATACCTATGTGGAAGTGGGAGCAGATCTCGATGGATTTTATAACGAAGTTGCCAAAGACACCCAGAGGTCATGATACTATTTGGGTAATCGTAGACCGTCTGACAAAATCTGCACACTTTTTGCCGATCAGAGAGAAGGATAACACAGGTAAGCTAGCTGAGCTGTACCTAAGGGAGATAGTTGCACGTCATGGAGTGCCTATCTCGATTATATCTGATAGAGAAGGAAGATTTATGTCAAGGATTTGCCAATCTTTCCAAGAAGCATTTGGTTCTCAGTTGAATCTGAGCACCGCATTTCATCCGCAGACGGACGGCCATAGCGAAAGAACGATTCAGACGCTAGAAGATATGCTTCGTGCTTGCGTAATGGACTTGGGTAGCAGTTGGGACACTCACCTACCTTTGGTTGAGTTCTCCTATAACAACAGCTACCATACAAGCATTCAAGTTGCACCGTTCGAAGCTCTCTACGGACGAAATTATCGATCACTGTTATGCTGGGCAGATGCAGGTGATAGACAACTGGTTGGTCTCGAATTGGTCCAAGAGACAACAGATAAGATCATACAGATCCGAGAGCGCATTAAGGCGGCTCGTGATCGACAAAAGAGCTATGCGGACCAAAGAAGGAAATCTTTGGAATTCAAAGTAGGAGATATGGTTTTGTTAAAGTCTCACCTTGGAAAGGTGTGGCACGCTTTGGGAAGCGTGGTAAGTTGAACCCACGATTTATCGGACCATTCAAAGTCCTGGAAAGGATTGGCCCTGTAGCTTACAAGTTGGAACTACCGGCGGAGCTTGGTGTTCATGATACGTTCCATGTATCTAATCTGAAGAAGAGTCCGACACAAGAAACAGTGGTCATTCCTGCTGATGAAGTTCACATTGATGACACACTCCACTTTACCGAAGAGCCTGTTGAGGTTACTGATTGGAAAGTTAACCAGACTCGGAGAAGTAGTGTTAAACTCGTCAAGGTTCGATGGAACGCGCGCCACGGCCCAGAGTTTACATGGGAGCATGAGGACCGCATGAAAGCAAAATACCCGCATTTATTCCCTAACACCCCTGCAGCTAGTAGTAAAGTTTAAAATTTCGGGACGAAATTTTCTTAACAGGGGGAGAATGTGACAACTGTCAAAAATTCAGGTATCCGTACAATTAATTAACCATGATTAGTGCCTAATGACTGTGCTGAATTACAATTAACTACTTTCTGATTACTGCTTTATATCCTCATGTGAATCATACATTGCTTAATGTCATATCATTATTTCACGAGAGCTTATTGACTCAAATGATGCACGAAACACAGTTAGCACAGTTATCAGATAAATCAGGAATATGCTGACGGAATGCAGTACATAGACGACAGTATGTTGAGACACAGAATGAGCCAGAAACTAAGTACTACACTAGTATAGTGTGTAGGAAAGTAAGGATCACAAAACTGCCTTCCTAGAGATAGTTTAAGTGCCTGAAAGTGCCTAAAACTCACAAAAGGTGATGAATTCAGCAAAATTCAGCAATAATCAGCATTTTCCCAATCTAATATTATGCAGAAATATGGTTAAATGATCCTGAATGCTTTCCTAAGTGTCGGGAATCAAAAGTGTCACAAAAAGGTACATAAAGCACACTAAACTGCAAAGTTTAGCACTTTAACGAACCAGTAACCAACCGAACAACCAGACACTACCCTAAACACCAATTTTTCACTAGAAGCATTGTTTTAACATTACCAAGCTAGTTATGATCCCCGAACATCATAACACCTCCAAAAATATCTAGTAACTAATATAACTAACTAATACTTACATTTTTACCATAATGTAACTAGTTTAGTTTTAACCTATGTCTAGACCCCCCCCCCCCCCAACCTATTTACGGCGAACATGGCCCCCACTTTGTAGATTTGTTTCAATATTAAAATGGATATGCTTATACTTTCCTAAACATAGTAACCAAGAGTTAAACACTTAGCATTGTCTATTAGTAAACATGTAACTTCTAACCTTCATTCTTCACACACTCAAAACACACACAAGTTCTCCCTTCCCCCTTGGAGCTCTCGGCCGAGAATCAACACCCACACACCCACCTTACTTGATCAAGCTTCATCCATTTCAAGCATATACCAAGGTGTTAGAGGTCACATAAAGGAGCTAGGAGCTTACGGAAGTTCAAGAACCTCTCTTATTTGCTTTTATCCACTTGTTTTCTTCACTTGATCATCCCTAGCCTTGTGCTAGTGGTAAGAACCTTGATCTTGCTATTTTACTTCCATTTTAATTGGTTAAAAGAAGAATCATAATCATAATCTTAAAGAACACTAAGAATCACAAGAAGTAAACTTGAACATAAGCTTAAAATGTGAAGAAATCTTGATGAATATGAGTTGCTATGCTTGATGATTGTTGATTGTTTCTGAAAATGATGTTGATCATCATATGATCTTGCTAGATCATGATTAAAAACATAATCTAGCAAGATGAGAGGATTTAGATGTTAGAGCTTAATGGATCATCCACACATAAAGCATGAACTTGAAAGAACAAAATGTTTTCTTGAAAAATAATGATCAAAGTGAGTAGTAATACTTGTAGATCTAAAGATTTATGAATGATTTCCAAAGAAACCAAGTTAAAAATATAAGTTTTTCTAAATCTTGGTTCTTACATAAACAAACCTTATTTTTGGTGGATAAACAAGTGTAGAAACACTTGTGTAACAAGAAGAATTCATAAAGAAACATTTTTAGAAATGATGATCACAAGTTGTAAAGATCTATATTCTTTAAAAATGAAGTTTTTAAAGAACTAATCACACTTTAAAGGATAACAAGGCTTACTAAGAACACTAGTAAGTTCCTACAAATTTTTACAAATATTCAAGTTCATGAAGTAGTAGATTATTACTTGTTTTTGGCAAAGATGGTAAGTAAAGGTTGTTTATTATTGATTGTGGATTGATTGTGATGACTTTTTTTACAAAAGACAATAATATGCTTGAAAGTGACTAAAATATTTATTAACATACACTTACAAGTGTATTCTAAACCATGGAGTTTTACATAAACTTTGCCATAAATTTTGTTACAAAAATTATACTTATTGGAGGTTGGTTTTTATAAATAAAAATGACTAAAATATGTATTTAGGAAATATATATTTAGATGACACCATGTGTGTGATTATTTGTATATTTTATGTATTAGTTATATTATTTTAGGACATGAAATAATATAACACATCAAAATACCAAGAATAACAATCCAAAATATTACCAAAATTCCAAGGAATAAATATGCACATTTCACACAAATTATTGGTGAAACGGAACTATGGAGTAAGACTTACAAAATATTCCATAAATTTATTCACAAAGTATATTTTGGTAAATAATATTTTGGACACCAAGTAAATGAAAATATGAGTTTTACAATTACTACAAGAATATATCATATTTTTGACAACGGAAAAATATATTATTTTTGGCAAGTATGAATATATATTTTTCTTGAAATTTTTAGAAGATATATTATTTTTAAGAAATATTTATTTTCTTACACAAACATGAAATACAATATTTTTGGAGTGAAAGATATATTTCTCAAATAAATATGAAATATATCATTTTTGTAGAAAAATGAGTTTATATATATTTTCCAAGTTAGACAAGAAAATATATTATTTTTGGACTTATATGAAAATACAAATATTTTTACCAAGGGAAAAATTATAAATAATTTTTCTAAATAATATTTATTACAATATATATTTTGGAAATATATATTGATGGTCTTTTATTAAAGATAATATTCCGGAAAAATTAATACGAAATTAAGTATAAGAATACTTAATGCATACAATAAAAATACGTATCCTCATACGTATAAATACACACCGGAAAACGACCCTAATACATGGCAAAAATATACAAGTATAAGATACCCCCATCTTTGGGAAGGAAATACAAGTATAAATACTTGGGAAATATTAAGTTAAAATATATTGTTATAACAATTATTCCAAAATTTAATAAATATAAATTAAGTTAAAATATTTAATATTTTAACAAATAATTATGTAACTTGGAATAATATCGAAGATACGAAGAAACGTAACTCAAAGACATTAACACTAAGTCAAGGCATGACCCGTTCTTCTAATAGACATTAGTACGTTGTAGGTAGTCGTGTTTTATCCGAAGAAGCTTGAGTTACGGTGATTGAAGACGCAAGACTGTGAGTTCATGACCCCCTTTTCTTTTAACTTTTTTTGGTTTATAACTTCGAGGGTGAAATACATGTTACAACTATTTACAAACATTTTGATTTGGTATGGTTAGCTAAGGAAGGGTACTACTTGATCATGTGACTGGTGGGTATAACACTTAAGGCCATTAATCCTCATTGTAGGACTGAGGGACATGAGTGATTGATCTATTTGAGTGTAGCGAGCCCACACCCATGTGGACCAGGGTGGCCCATGAGGTGACTATGTCTTATTCCCGGAGACAAATCTGCTAGGTTTGAGTTTTCCTGCATCACTTCACACATATCAATGGCCTTGCAAACCATTGGTTATCTGTTTTCCTAGTTGCTTTCATACCAGGAGTTTACAAACATACATACATACTTTCAATGATTCAAACATATAAACAAACACATGAACTCGCTCAACTTTTGTTGATGTTTTCAAACTACATGTATTTCAGGGAATTAGATGTGGATCTGGCGGGCGTTCGGAAGTTCCAAGTGTGGTTTTAGAATAAAAGATGTCATCCATGGTCTTAGGGTTTGGTCAGTGTGTCTTATCCTGGACGAGACACGTCTTCCAAATCCTGGTTGCATGTTTTGTACTCGAATTTGAATTCTACGTTTTAAAACAATGTTGTTATTATGTTTTTAAAACTTATTTAATGGATGAACGTCTTCGGTTTTATCATACAGTAGTTGTTATGATTGAATGCAATGGTATTAATAAAGTCACACCAAATCACGCTTCCGCAAAAGTCAGGGTGTGACACGTACAACTCGAGACAGAACTCCAATGACTGAGTCAGGCAAGGCCTTGACATGCATTATGGAGTCCTAAATCAATCGGGTGTAACACGAGACAGAATTCCAACGACTGAGTCAGGCAGAGCCGACATGCTTTACGGAAATCCTAAATTGATCGTGTAGGGTAATAGCAGGGTTATAGTACTTTCAACGAGGCAGAGCTTCGATTGTTAGGGGTATTTGGCTATAGTTTTAGCCTATTAGAAGTTGAGAGAAAATAAAGAAATTCGAACGGATTGAAATGTCATTCTCTGCTCCTTTTATAGCTGAGACAGGGATCTCTCGTGCCCCGCGAGAGCCTCCTCTTTCTTCCGCCACGGCCCTCCAGAGCCTAAAAGGCGGCGGTAGGGTCGATGAGTCATCACCCTAGCCCTGACGCATGTCCGACACGTGGCAGCTCAGGTGACCAGCAAACAATGGGGCCTCGCGCCTCGCAAAGGAGACCCCCTTCGTCTGTCGCGGCCCGCGAGCGACGGGCTGATCTTGTTTTCTTTGATTTTTACAAGTACGAAGGTATTTTGGGTTCGTTTCTCACATACGGGGTGTATTTAGGAGCGTTTAGGGGTGTTTCTCGTGGGTTATTACATTCTCCCCACCTTGTTTTAAATCTCGTCGTCGAGATTTGGGATATGATATCTTCTTGGAGTTACAGTGGTGTATCTTCTTAAATGGTGTCTTCCTAAACGCTTCTTGTTGTAGTTTCTGCAAGTAGGTTGCGCGATTGCTGGTTCCATTCCTTTGTCCTTATATGATTTGTCAGAGCGGAATTCCTTATAAGAGTAGCTATAGGTTGTGGTTTTCTTTCGTTTGGAAGATGGAGTTTTGATATGAATATCATGACCTTCATTGATACTAGGGTTAGGTTTGAAGTGATGGGTATGCTTACGATGGGTAGTAGGATTTTTGTTTATAGGCACATAAATTTTAATAGCTTCAATGATTGAAGGTATGGCATTCGATATTCCTTGAGCTATTATATTTTCTATAGTCTTCCTATCCAAGGAATTTCCATTACTAGCCTGAATTTCCTGATTACATGCGATTTCCTTTGACATCTGATTTGCAAACATGTTCATATATAATTATCACATAACTAAACAATTATACAGGCATTTTTTGTTGTTCATGTTACATTAGCACAATTATAATCATACCTATTAGTATTATGCATTGATATATATATATATATATATATATATTATATTTGAACATCTACTTTTACTATATATTTTATCAAAATTTAAGGAAAGTATACATATTATATTATGTGCTGTTTCTTCCTTTGTTGTAATAACTTTTCTTCTATATTGCTTAAATTCAACTATATTTCCAGAGCTCATGGCTGTATAGGAATTTAGAAAATAAAGGTAAGGGTTTTATATGAAATTCTGAGATTCTCTGTTATTGACCCACTATTGTTCTTCAAGAGGTGGTGCTAGTACAGATATCCTTAAGGTATCTTTTGAATTAAAGTTGGGTATCAAAATAGATCTCGAGTAAACATGTAGGTTTGTTTCTTCTGTTATATAAAAGCTCATTTTTATACACAAGATATTTGATTATATTGTATATAAGAAATTTTGTCCTGTATACGCATACGTATAAAATTTCAAATTCCCTGTAATATATTACTAGCTTGTTTCTAAAATCCAATTTTATGACTGATGGTATTAATTATCCTGTTTATTCCCATAACTTTATTTATTCCTTTATGCTAACAAGAATAATGTTATATTGAAATAAATTTCTATTAAATTAATTGAACATACTATTTTGGAATAAAAAGGGTAAATTACCAAAAGAACTAAATTTAATTAAAATATAAATTTTCTGGATTCTTTTTAGAACAAGTTAATTTTTAACTGACAGGTTGATTCATTTTGGTGATAACATATTAGGACTTAATTCTTAATTTAACATATTTATTTATTAAAGAATCATAATAGATAATACGAAATTGGCTTTTCTAAATTTGATTCTTAATGTATTAAGTAGTGAAATATTATTCCTATATCTGAATATATATATATATATATATATATATATATATATATATATAGTTTAAGGAATAAGTTGAACTATTAGATAAAATCTTTAAGCCATTTCATGTGTTATATGTATGTGTTGTATAAATATATTTTAAATTATCTAGTTATACAATATCATATATTTTTGTACTTATTTGTATGAAGGATCATTTGTTTTATTAATATAGGTTATAAAATATAAAATATTATATATATATATATATATATATTTGCATACTTTTCATATAGATGAAAAATGTACATGTGCTTATATCATATGGAATAATATTTTCATAGGGTTACTAAGAAAATCCTGTTTTTAATTATTGTATTTAAACAACAAACATGTTTTAAGTATGCTAAAATATTATATTTTAATAAAATTAATATAATTATATGTTTTGCCAAAACTTTGACAAAAATATATATTTAAGTAGAGTAAAATTTCGAGTTATATCATAAATCATAAAATATACTGCTTGCATCGAATAATATTTTATAGTATGATATTTCAGTGACATCATACCTAAAAGATATTAATGTCAATATCATAATATTATTATAATTTATATTGAATTGTATTCACATAAATATATGGGTATGATATATATCACAAAATTTAATATTAATATATTATGAATATATTCCCTTTATATATTTATAGCATAGCATACTATAAGATACAAATAGGGGTTACACATACATAAAATCATTTAGGTATAATACATGAATTGTGTCATCTTATATTAATATTAAGATATTAATGTTAATATCGTAATATTATTACAATGTTATAAAATTCATATTGCACTATGTTCATATATATATATAGGGAGAGGATCATGAGAAAACTAGATATAAATGAGAAAACTAGAAAACTTACTAAAAAAACATAAAAAATCTAAAAAACATACCAATTTTTTTTTTACAATTTTTTTATAAAAAAATCGCTAGTTTTTATATATAAAAAAATTTTCAAAAAAAAAAAATTGTTGTACTGCACATGTGTGTACTACACATGTGTAGTATTACACATGTGCAATACAACAAAAAACTTTGTTTTTTATTTTATTTTTTGAATTTTTTTTCCATGCATAAAAAGCTGCGATTTTTTTACAAAAATTAAAAAAAAATTGGTATGTTTTTTAGGCTTTTTTAGTTAGTTTTTGGTTTTATCATTTAAACTAGTTTTCTCATGATCCATCCCCTAGATATATATCATATCCATATATATATGTATGAACATAATGCAATATGAATTTTATAACATTGTAATAATATTACGATATTAACATTAATACCTTAATATTAATAAAAGATAACACAATTCAGGTATGATATTTCAAAAATATCATAATATAAATATTAAAATAATACAATTCATGTATTATACCTAAACGATTTTATGTATGTGTAACCCCTATTTGTTTCTTATAGTATGCTATGCTATAAATATATAAAGGGAATATATTAATAATATATTAATATTAAATTTTGTGATATATATCATACCCATATATTTATATGAATACAATTCAATATAAATTATAATAATATTATGATATTGACATTAATATCTTTTAGGTATGATGTCACTGAAATATCATACTATTAAATATTATTCGATGCAAGCAGTATATTTTATGATTTATGATATAACCCGAAATTTTACTCAACTTAAATATATATTTTTGTCAAAGTTTTGGAAAAACATATAATTATATTAATTTAGTTAAAATATAATATTTTAGCATACTTAAAACATGTTTGTTGTTTAAATACAATAATTAAAAACAAGATTTTCATAATAACCCTATGAAAATATTATTCCATATGATATAAGCACATGTACATTTTTCATCTATATGAAAAGTATGCAAATATATATATATATATATATATATAATATTTTATATTTTATAACCTATATTAATAAAAAATGATCCTTCATACAAATAAGTACAAAAATATATGATATTGTATAACTAGATGATTTAAAATATATGTATACAACACATACATATAACACAGGAAATGGCTTAAAGATTTTATCTAATAGTTCAACTTATTCCTTAAACTATATATATATATATATCCTGATATAAGAATAATATTTCACTACTTAATACATTAAGGATCAAATTTAGAAACGCCAAGTTCGTATTATCTATTATGATTCTTTAATAAATAAATAAATATGTTAAATTAAGAATTAAGTCCTAATATATTATAACCAAAATGAATCAACCTGTCAGTTAAAAATTAACTTGTTCTAAAAAGAATCCAGAAAATTTATATTTTAATTAAATTTATTTCTTTTGGTAATTTACCATTTTTATTCCAAAATAGTATGTTCAATTAATTTAATAGAAATTTATTTCAATATAACATTATTATTGTTAGCATAAAGGAATAAATAAAGTTATGGGAATAAACAGGATAATTAATACCATCAGTCATAAAATTGGATTTTTAGGAACAAGCTAGTAATGTATTACAGGGAATTTGAAATTTTATACGTATGCGTATACAGGATAAAATTTCTTATATACAATATAATCAAATATCTTGTGTATAAAAATGAGCTTTTATATAACAGAAGAAACAAACATACATGTTTACTCAATATCTGTTTTGATACACACCTTTAATTCAAAAGATATCTTAAGAATATCTGTACTAGCACCACCTCTTGAAGAACAATAGTGGGTCAATAACGGAGAATCTCAGAATTTCATATAAAACCTTACCTTAATTTTCTAAATTCCTATCCAGCCATGAGCTCTGGAAATATAGTTGAAATTAAGCAATATAGAAGAAAAGTTATTATAACAAAGGAAGAAACAGCACATAATATAATATGTATACTTTCCTTAAATTTTGATAAAATATACAGTAAAAGTAGATGTTAAAATATAATATATATATATATATATATATATATATATCAATGCATCAAACTAATAGGTATGATTATAATTGTGCTAATGTAACATGAGCAACAAAATATGCATGTATAATTGTTTAGTTCTGTGATAATTATATATGAACATGTTTGCAATTCAGATGTCAAAGGAAATCGCATGTAATCAGGAAATTCAGGCTAGTAATGGAAATTCCTTGGATAGGAACACTATAGAAAATATAATAGCTCAAGGAATATCGAATGCCATACCTTCAATCATTGAAGCTATTAAAATTTATGTGCCTATAAACAAAAATCCTACTACCCACCGTAAGTATACCCATCACTTCAAACCTAACCCTAATATCAATGGAGGTCATGATATTCATATCAAAACTCTATCTTCCAAACGAAAGAAAACCACAACCTATAGCTACTCTTATAAGGAATTCCGCTCTGACAAATCATATAAGGACAAAGGAATAGAACCAGCAATCACACAACCTACTTACAGAAACTACAACAAGAAGCGTTCATGAAGACGCCATTTTAAGAAGACACACCACTGTAACTTCTGCAAGAAAACTAGACATGCCTAGGAAGAGTGTAGAAGGAAAACTAATATCTGTTTCAACTGCGGAGAACCAGGTCATATCCGCCCCTACTGCCCAGAACTATCTACGGCACCCAACAACAAGACTAGAAACCTAGATGAAGCTAGGAAAAACGCATAAACAACACAGGAAGCCATAGCCAATTTCTAACATAAGCACCCATACGTTTTCCTGTACTAACGTATTAGTTGACTTCTGATTCCAATCAAAGTTTTACAAATAAAAAGGTCTTTATTTTTCTTTCATAAAGCCAACACTCATTTGTCTCATTCATATGTTGCACGTGCATTGCTTATTACGCATGCGAATTCATTTTAAAAGAACTTTTATTCACAAGTTCGGATCTTATTTCGTTATACTCATTTTGACAATCCCTATGATTGCAAAAACATTGACTTTCGATATCAAGACAACAAATTTCTTGGACAACTCCTTTCCTTTTTAGCGTTGCTTACCGGATTTCATTGTAACCATTTCTTGTCAATACATATATCCATTGTTGGAATATGCCTAAACCAAGCTCAATTGTTTGAACTTGTTCACAATATACATTCAATTCAAAGTCCCATATGATGAATTGAGATCATCATATTCGAGATAATCTCATTTGTCTGAATCATAAGTAGACTTGTTTAAAGTCTTCAACTCCAATAAACCATTTATTAAAACACGACACCTTGCGGTGGCGATTTCTTTGAAACTTGGACTCATTTCATTTTCACACCTGAGGAACGAATTTATATATCCATTGGTTCATTATCCTAAACTAGTCTTAATACAATTTTGTGTTAAGATAAAGGTACCTAAAATTCTTATTCCAATGTACCTCCAACATTTCTTTCATCATTGATCAATCCTACGATATTCATTTATTCCTTCACTTGAAAATCCTATCTTTTGAATATCCAGATTCACTTCATTGAAACTTTCAATTAATTTCGAGAGCGGTGAATTCGTTTAGTCATTGTAATCATTGAATCCTTTCAATCATTACAACACCTTGTGGTGTCTGTACAAATTCATAGCTTGAGCTAATCATAAACCCTAATCATATTAATTCACACGTATTTCGTTTGACTCGTAATTTAAGTAGTCTGGATACAATTATGTATCAAAACAATGATACACTAACTTCTATTATATTTTCGGTGTATCCCTGCCATTCAAATAAATGTCAATGATTTCTGGTTGGTAGTTGACAAATCAATTTTCATACTTCTATCCTCATTTGAGATTATTGACTAAGAGTCTTCCTCAATTGACAATCTAAGTAAGTTATCTCTTGATATCAAATCCTATTGTATCTAAAAAGTCATTCACACTCAGTTCTTATATCTCGATTGCTTTGTGAAACTCAGTCACCCTGTTGATTGTACCATTTTACATCAATTCCTGAAACTAAAATTTTTAGGACCCTTGAATTCCAATTATTCTATGATATATTTATAGTTTATCTTTCGATTCTATCTCAGACACCTTGATATATTGTTTTTACAAACTTAAAGACCGGATGTAACCCCAAGAAGATATGATATCCTAAATCTTGAGGACGAGATTTAAAACAAGGTGGGGAGAATGTAACAATCCATGAGAAACACCCCTAAACGCTCCTAAATACACCCCGTATGTGATAAACGAACCCACAATACCTTCGTACTTGTAAAAATCAAAGAAAACAAGAACAGCCCGTCGCTCGTGGGCCGCGACAGACGAAGGGGGTCTCCTTCGCGGGGCGCGAGGCCCCATTGCTTGCTGGTCACCTGAGCCGCCACGTGTCGGACATGCGTCGGGGATAAGGTGATGACTCATCGACCCTACCGCCGCCTTTTAGGCTCTCGCGGGCCGCGGCAGAAGAAAGAGGAGGCTCTCGCGGGGCGCGAGAGATCTCTGTCTCAGCTATAAAAGGAGCAGAGAATGACATTTCAATCCATTCGAATTTCTTTATTTTCTCTCAATTTCTAATAGGCTAAAACTATAGCCAAATACCCCTAAGAAGCGAAGCTCTGCCTCGTAGTAAGTTCTATAACCCTGCTATTACCCTACACAATCAATTTAGGATTTCCGTAACGCATGTCGGCTCTGCCCAACTCAGTCATTGGAATTTTGTCTCGTGCTACACCCGATTGATTTAGGACTCCGTAATGCATGTCAAGGCCTTGCCTGACTCAGTCATTGGAGTTCTGTCTCGAGTTGTACGGTTAATGCAATTTGGGTTATTTTACTAACACATGTGCATTGTTTATATAAATAATAACTAGGAAACTATATTATTATCAGGAAGCTATAATATTACCAGGAAGCTTGTAGGAATACCTAAATCTACAAATGTGAGTACATTCTCTTTTTATAAATCTTTTTGTGAGTCAAAATGTTTACCAAAACCTCAAATGTTTTAATGTACACTTAACAGTAATTGAGTATTTGTGATTCTACAAGAACTGCCGGTATGTTGGGGTTTTGTATACAAAATATGGAAAAACGTTATCATTGGACGAAGAGTTAGCAAATGGATAATATGACCCACAAGTGAGGGTTTGACAGTACTGATTGAGTAATTGATTAGATATAAACAAATGTAATTGCGGGTTGCCCTCAATTCTGTTAAAGTGCTAAAACTGTTTTAATTAAACTAAGATGCACTCACCAGTATTTCTTGCTGATAAAATGTTTTAAAACGCGTTTCAGGTAACTTAGTGTGAAGCCAATAAAAGGCAACTGGAGAGCACTGAAGACTTAGAAAAGTGGCTGTAAAAGTTACCTAAATAAAAAGGAGAATTGTTTTTAGTTAGGGTTTATCCCCATAAATATTTTACAGATGGAAATCAAGTTTTGTCCCAATTGATTACTATAAATACATCATCATCAAAACTTGGGTTTTATCCCATTTATTTATTTTAAAAATTTTGGTGTTTAACTCTGATAAAAATATTTCCTAACTACGGTACTGATGAAATTTTCCGCTGCCAAATTAATAAACACCGATTCCATCTGACTGGCTCGCGGCTCCGGCTCCCTGGGTGGGGTCGGGGATTGTGACACATAAATCTAAGAAAGAGTTTGTATAGATGAAGCATAGAAGAAGACATGTTTACTGTGATGAAATTAGTGATATTAGGTAAGCTATATGGCTGATTTGATGTTGTATCACATGTTAATGTGGGAATCCGGTGACGATAGCAACACAGGTGCATGGAATGTTTATCTTGGTAACGGTTGCCGGTGATTATAGGGTTCGCTGGAAAATGTGATATGTTGCATTTACACCCCTTGAGCAAAATGATTGTGTGTTTGCTCCCCCTGAATGTTACAAAAAGCATGAAGGGGTTCTTGGGTTTGAGATGGAATAGAATTTAGTTTGAATATAAAAAATTAACATAATGGTAATATTTGTTTTGTGATGTAGAACAACCATTGTGATTGTTAATTCAATACATAGAGTCATCATAGTTCGAAATTTTGTTGTATACAATATTTGTGTTAAATAATCACTCTATGATGCAACAAGTGTATAAATATAATACTATCAAAAAGGTTGATAATGGAAATAAACTCAACAAACCTGTATAACACAGTTGGTATATTTTCAGTTGTGTGAGAATTCAGAGATTTTATAGGATAAATACACTACAAGCTATTTGAATTCTTCGCCTTTTGATTGTGGAGTACACCTCTAAACCATCAGGATATCTCCTTGAGGATGTGAGAATGTTGATATGAATGCTTTTTCGTAGGCATAATTTATTTAAAGGCGAAAAAAGATATTGTATTAACCTGCATTTGACTTGCACCTTTCCGCTCTTCTAATGTACATGGTGATAATGTTGTTGGATGGTAAGGATGGAGATGGAGGAAAAGAAAAGTAGAAAGGTGCAGGTGCAAATGCAGGCAAAGGCAATACTTTTTGCTTTGAATATTTTATGATGTAAATGTCCAAATTATATAGCCAGTGATATATGTAAATTAAAATGATCATTCATCACTTTATCTATGTACAACGTTGTCGTATGATACGTTTGACTATACAGCCGGATTTTGGTGTATCCTTATGTTTTAAATTACCAAGTGACTTGAAGTATTGAAGTTTAAGTTAGTGAAGATTAATCTAAAGTATTCACATCAAAATTATTAATGAATATGTACTAAGAATCTTTTCATATTATTTTTTTTCAAATGTAATTTTGTTTTGTTATTTGATTAACTAATTTATTTTTTATCTATGATCACAAAGATTATTACATAAATTTTATTGAAAGATTTTTTACATTCCTAACAAAACCAAAACCTAAGGATAAAGATAGAAGTACGATCGTTATCTATGAATGATAGTAGACAAGTGTCCTACAAATAAAGTGGTACACATGTGAGACATCATCACAAGCACGTGGGGTTTGTCGAATATTAGAATGAATACAAACATTTGTCTAACTTGCCAAGGACAATCACTTGACAC
Organism: Helianthus tuberosus; assembly: GCA_030545235.1. NCBI lineage: Eukaryota > Viridiplantae > Streptophyta > Magnoliopsida > Asterales > Asteraceae > Helianthus > Helianthus tuberosus. The sequence goes on along the minus strand of CM060355.1, from coordinate 35,899,453 downwards.
TATACTTATACTGGTGTTTTGTGCATGTAATGATATTAATTTTAAAAGAAAATAATGATAATTTTTATAGGTTGTGGTCAAAACAATAAAAAATTTATCTGTTAAATAATACACAAATTTAGATAATTATTGTGTCGAACATGAGAAGATTCTACTAAAAACAAGGCTTGGGTAAATACATACTAAGTTACAACACAAAATCATTATAGGAAATATAATATAAAAATAATTCATAATAAACTAAAAATGTCACTTGGTTTATATATAATGCCATGCTAAAACGTTCGTTTCACATTCATAGGACAATCTTGTGATGCATCCTCACTTAATTAGAGAGATACATGCATGATGCATCACGCATTAGAAAATTAATGCCAACTAAGTTTACATATTTTATACCCAAAGATATTGATGTAAATTTTTACAAGTTCTGAACACTTCAATGACATACGAAATTCACCTTCAACATGGCACTTGTATTTTTACTTGTTTTACCTTACACATTAGTGCTTTAATGTGTAGCATAGGTTTGAACCCTTAGCTTTGTAAGTTATATTCTTTAGTGGGTATTTAAATGGTTGTTTTAGTGGGTTTTGACTTTTGTTTGAAATTTCCACTCTCTCTCTCTCTATGCGACCAACGAACTCGTACTGTCTCTCTAACGACCTCTGCCTGCGATGGCCGGACTCGCTCCGATCATTGGCCTCCGTGATATTTACAGGTAGATTCTTGTTGTTGTCTTGGTTACATTTTTTACATGTCTTCGCATTGTTCGAAACTACGTATTACGTTTCAGAGGTTCTTTCTAGAGTTTAATGTTGGTGTTTTGTGTTAGTTTTAACAATTTGTTGTTTTGTGGTCTTTTTTGGGGGTGTTTTTCCGTCGCTGAAGACGACGGCTTACTATTCGTCGTTTGATTTTCGATTTTTCTAGTATGGATTTTGATGTTTCCCTGAAAGATCTGTTGGTGCATGTGTTTTTTATATGAATCGGGGTCGTCTCATTATAGAACATCTGATGTTGTTGTTTAACCTTGATTTTGGTTTAGAGTTGTTTTTGGATGTTTGGATGAGACCTTTTTGAGTTTTTCATGGGTTTATGATGGTGTAACGATAATGTTTACCTAAGATCCTTTGTGGTTGTACATTTGTTGTTGTCTTTCTGACGTTTGATTGTTATGTCGATGAAGATGGCCTATGGCTCATCGAAGACCGTTTTCTATGATGTTGTTTAGATCTTGGCTTGGTAACTTATGTTGCGGTCTTCTATTGCTTATGAGCTTTGTTTTATGGCTATTTTGATGTTGATGTGCAAGTTGTTTAACCTGAGTGGTTCAAAACAATCGATGATGTGTCTTTAGGCTTGGCTTTGTAAACTAAACTGCATCCATCTATTGCTTTAACATTCTTTTGTTTGGTTGTTCGTTTTAAGGGTCTGTGAAGGTGTAACGATATTTTTCATCATATATGTTTTGTTGTTTTACAATTGTTGTTAGTCTTTGTGATGTTTGTTTGTTGGGTCGATGAAGATGACTTATGGCTCATCCAAGACCATAACTATGATGTTGTTTTAGACTTGGCTTGGTAACCTAATGTGCAGTCGTCTATTGTTGATGAGCTTTGTTTTATGGTTGTTTTGATTTTGATTATCGTCATTTGGGTGTGCAATGTTATTTGCATGCTCTTTGTTGGTCCTATCCTGATGTTTTTGGGTGATGTACAACTCGGTTCGACTAAGTGGTCAAAAACAACATTCTTCCGAGAGCCAAAGATGTGATGTGGGTGAGGGTTTGGCTTAGTATTGTATGTTTTCGCTGTCCTACACCTCTAAGCTTTGTTATTTAAGTGTTTTGCTAAGGGTCATGGCTATTTGTGCATATTCACTGCATTGTTGACCATGGTTATGTGGTTTATTTTCTTTTCACATAACCATCGTTAACTATGTAGCCATGGCGTATTTATCCACTTGAGATAATATGTATCTTAGCGGTGCATCCGACCCAATGATGTGATTATGTAATCAACATCAGAATACGCACGTATATTGACGGGTGGTCCATAGGACAACCCTTTATGATGTTAAAAGACGAGTTTATCCCTCATTTAATCGTGTAATTATCTTGAATTAGATAACTACGAATGCTTATGTTTCAGGTACAGTTTGGGAGCTAAAAATGGATAAAACGCTGCTTTGGATGGTTTGGAGAGGATCAGATCGTGCATGGAATGAAAGAAGAAACAAAACCCAAGAATCAGGGCTCCACTGTAAATTACGGTGGCCACCGTAATTTACGGTGGCCCTGAAACCTGCATGTTCTCCACCGTACCTCAGTACTGATTCACCGTAAATGTTTGGAGACCACCGTAATTTACGGTGGAGACCGTAAATTACGGTGGAGGCGACGGGAAAAATCGTAACTGCTCATTAAAACGGTTTTTGATGGTGTCTTTTCATATTATTCATCATTGGACGTTTTCTCTGGAGATTGGGGGCGATTTTGGCTGGTTCTACCTTGTTCTAAACAATTCTAAACATTTGGTTCTTGTTTTTGATTCGCATGAACTTGACTTTTGATGTGATGATGATCAACCGAACAATGTCTGGCTAAACTTGTGGTGATCATCTTAGGTGAAGGTTTCTATAAAACTCTTGTGTGTTTGTTCCTTTATTTCTAGAATGATAACTTTGTGTTTGCTTTGATTATTATGGTGTATGAGTAATTGATTGTAAGTTATTAATTGGTATTGCAATTCTAGTCTAAATCGTACATTCTTGGTGCCGTTGGCAATCGAGATATCACGGGAAGGGTTAGGGTTGGATACTGATTGATTGGTCATCGGGAAACAACCTCGCATTCATATAATCCGAGTACTTTGTTCCCTTTTATCACAACGATTGTTTATACACGAGTTATATCTATGTAACTCTTTCTAGTTGGAATTTCACACAAGTGTTAAAAGAAACTGAATCCTAAGATGGTCATTGTTCTCATAATCTGAATTAAAAAATCCAATCTTGATTAGTAAGTAATTGATAATTTAGTTTTCTAAAACAAACAATCCAAATCATTGATCTTTAATTTCTGCAAATTAGGTTAATTATAGTTTAATTGCAAAGCTATAAAATCAACACATTTCCACATACTCCCTGAGTTCGATACCCATTTACCACTATCTATTAGTTTTTATTTGGATTAAATTTGTGTGTACCACGACAGCACGTCAAATTTTGGCGCCGTTGCCGGGGAGTTGTGCGCAACGTGTGTCAGTTTGTTAGTTTTGCTTTGTTATTTTCAGGTTTACACTGGTGTGTTTAGTGTGCAGGTTCTACAGGTGCATGCATACTAGAGGATCTCACAAGTCGTCACCATTGTCATTTGATCTGGAGATCGAAAGAACGTTAAGGCAAAACAGAGTTTTAGTAAGAGAAAATAGAATTATTGGTTCACCTACCTCACCCATCACACCACGAAACATCATGCAAGAATCTCAAATACCACCCACAACGGGTCAAACGACCTCATCATTTATACCTACTTTCACACAACCATCACCAAACACAACCATACCAAATTCCTCTACAATTCCTACTCCACCTCATGACACTACACCAACCAATACCACACAACCGATCACTACTCAAGTTGTACCCAATCTTACCTTTAGCCCTTCATCCACAATACCACCATTGTCACACTTCTTTCCCCCAACTACGGGTCAATCATCCTCTAATTACACAATACCACCAAATTCAACCATTGTCCATGCTACTTCTACATTTAGACCATCAAACCAATTAGGCTTTCAATACTCATCCATTCCATTCGGGCAATCCTCGGGTATTTAAGGAGATAGATATGATGATGGCTATGAAGAGGAGTTTAGAGGGTATGAAGAGGAAGGTTTCTATTATGCGGGCGATGGAGGATACTTGGGACCTCAAGGAGGAGCGGGTCAACAAAGTCAACCGATCCAACAATTTCAAGATACGAGTAGATTACCGGTTGGGGTGCAACACATTAGACCGCAAGGGCCGCAACTGCAACGCCCTACACCGTTACACCAAGTGCGTCCTCAAAATATGCAACCACAATTTCAACGACCGATTCCACAACAACCACAAATGCCACAATACCAAGTTCAACCACCCTTTGTACCTCAAGGGCCTATGCAAATGGGTCAACCAAGAGCACATTGGGTGCCCCTCAAAGACATCATCGGGAGGTCGTACGGGGAATTGAAGCTCAGTTCCGGCCCATTATCACTAACAATCCTTCGCCGGTAGTGATTCCTCATCATGCGGATGAAAGAACGTTTGAAGTTAGAACAACCGCCCTCCAAAGTCTACCAAAGTTCAAAGGATTAGCAACAGAAGAACCCTATTTTCATTTAGAGACATACGACTCCATTTGCAACACCATTGGAGGTCAAAGGTTTTCTTCAGATGATGTTAAGTTGGTTCTCTTCCAATTCTCTTTGGAAGACAAGGCAAAGAGATGGTTTCACACTCTACCCTCCGCATCGATCTTTACATGGGCCGATATACAACAAATATTCTTGGATGAGTATTACACTTCTCAAAAGACTAATGATGCAAGAAGAGGTTTGAGAAGCTTCCAACAACAATCGGGGGAGATGTTTCATGAAGCCTTCGAAAGGTTTAATATGATGTTACAGAATTGCCCTCATCATGGGATCCAACTATGGGAGTTGTTGAACGCGTTTCACGAAGGGTTGAGTTCGGAGGATGCACAGGATTTAATGTCGATTACTAATGGCACATTCGGTACGAATTATGAACATGTTGATTAGGCGTTTTTAGAGCAAATGGCAGTGAATTCCAAGCGGAAGGCCCAATCTTTAAGAAGGGCAAGGCATGTGATACAAAGGCCACAAGTGCATGGAGTAGAGAGTGGCAACATGCAAACTACGAATCAAGTGTACAACGTGTGCACTAATTGCAATGAAATAGGCCACACGGCGGAAGTTTGTGTAGTGGGAGTAGTTGATGAGCAAGTAGAGGAAGTGAATGCAATTCAAGGAGGGGGTGGTCGAAATTTCAATTTGAACTCCAACACCTATCACCCCGGGTTACGAAACCACCCTAATTTCCGCTACGGGAACGCGGCGAACCAAGCTAACCCAAACTTTCAAGAAGCTCAAGCTAACTTTGCACCTCGTCAACAATACAATCAAGGCAATTATCGGGGTGGAAACAACTATGGTTATCAAGGGCAATTTCAACAAACGGGTCAAAGTGGTTCGGGTCAACCTTCGTCAAGCGGGAATGAAGTCATGGATATGCTTCGAGATATGCAACAAGATATGCAAAAACGGAATCAACTAGATGAAGTCCGGATGCAAAAGGATGAGGTTCGTGACAAGAGTATCCAATCACTAACAACCCAAATGGGTCAATTGGCAACCGATGTGGCGGAATTAAAGAAAAGCAAGGGTCAACTTCCTAGCGATACTAAGGTAAATCCTTCACACGGTTCGTCACGAGGTAACAATGTTAATATTAGTCATGTTAGTGTTTTGAGAAGTGGCAAAGAATTTAAAGCAAATTTGTCACCGGGTTTGGTCGAAGGGGTAGTTGAGGATGTTACGGGTAATGAAAGTGATGATGATGTTTCACCGATTACACCTAAAGAATCAAATGTTAAAAAACCGGGGTTGGGTGAGAACGAAAAGAATGAAAAAGTTGAGGGTGAACCGAGTCAAGTCCCGTTTCCATCGGCTTTACTTGACCCGGGAAAGAAAAAATTTATTGCATCAAGAGGTCTCCCAAAAAGAATAATTGTGGGACATGTTTAAACAAGTAAAAATTAATCTTCCACTACTTGATGCAATAAAACAAGTACCCGCTTATGCTAAATTTCTAAAGGAATTATGTACACAAAAAAGAGAACAAAAGAAGAAAATGCCTAAGCGGGTGGATTTAACCGGGCAAGTGAGTGCGGTTTTAAATGGGGAGCTTCCTCCTAAGCTCCAAGATCCTGGCACGCCATTAATTAACATACAAGTTGGTAACTTTCAAATGGCAAAGGCGTTACTAGATCTTGGAGCCGGGGTGAGCATTTTACCGGGGGGCTTATATGACCTATACGACTTTGGTCCGTTAGCTAGGGTGGAGACAACGGTTGTTTTAGCCGATTTGTCTCATAAGCTACCTCGGGGGATGGTTCAAAATGTGATTGTTAAAATTGATGAGTTCTATTACCCGGTTGACTTTTTAGTCTTGGACTACTCATCCGCGGACCCAAAACAACAACAAAATGTTATTTTGGGTCAGCCATTTTTTAGTACCGCGCATGCGGTGATCGATTGTAGATTTGGTACAGTCGATATGACTTATGGGAACCGGAAAATGCGCTTAAATGTTTTTACTAACAATTCTAATGCTAATGGTGTTGATGAGTGTTTCATGGCAGATTTAGTTGACGGATGCAACCCGCATGAGTATGAGGAGGATGGTATGGATGTTTGCTTGTGTGATTTTTCTGAACAGGTACATGCTTATGCACTCCGGGTTGAAGAGGAAAAACAGGATGCTATGGCTTTGAAAGAAGGTCGACCGCCATGGACTCCCCAATTTGAAGGCTTGCCGGTGGAGATAAATTCGGGTACTAAACCATCATTAGAAGAACCACCGAAGTTGGAACTCAAAGACTTGCCAAACCACTTGAAGTATGCTTTCCTAGGGGATAATGACACTCTACCGGTCATTATTGCCTCTAATTTAGAGTTGGCACAAGAGCAAGCCTTATTGGAAGTTTTAAAGGAGAACAAAGGAGCTATTGGATGGACGATTGCCGATCTCAAAGGAATTAGTCCATCAATTGTCATGCACAAGATAATCACCACCGAAGATGCAAAACCGACACGAGAAGCTCAAAGGCGATTGAATCCGAACCTAAGGGAGGTAGTAAAGAAAGAGGTAATTAAATGGTTGGATGCGGGAATTATCTATCCGATTTCGGATAGTGCTTGGGTAAGTCCTACCCAAGTTGTGCCTAGGAAGGCCGGTATTCAAGTAGTCAAAGATGAGAATGGTGAACAAATTGCCACCCGACCGGTCACCGGGTGGCGTGTATGTATTGACTACCGAAAATTGAATGCCGCCACTTCTAAGGACCATTTCCCGCTACCTTTTATTGACCAAATCATTGAAAAACTGTCGGGTCAAAAGTACTACTGTTTTTTGGATGGGTATTCGGGTTATAATCAAATAGCGATACACCCGGATGACCAACACAAGACCACCTTCACTTGTCCATATGCCACCTTTGCCTTTCGGCGAATGCCATTTGGCTTATGCAATGCACCGACAACTTTCCAACGATGTATGATGAGTATCTTCTCGGACATGGTTGGAGAGTCGCTTGAAGTGTTTATGGATGACTTTTCAATTTTTGGCACTAGTTTTGAATCTTGTCTCAATGAATTACAAAAAGTTTTAAAAAGATGTGTTGAGAAAAATTTAGTGCTTAGTTGGGAGAAAAGTCATTTCATGGTGCAAGAGGGAATTGTGCTAGGTCATGTGATTTCAGAAAGGGGAATGGTGGTGGATAAAGCAAAAATACGGGTAATAGCATCTTTGCCACCACCGAAAAATGTCAAGGGTGTAAGGTCATTTTTGGGACTTGCGGGCTTCTATAGACGTTTCATTAAAGGTTTTAGTGTTATCACGAAACCTTTATGTAATTTGTTGTTAAAAGATGTTCCATTTGACTTTACTGACGAATGTTTTGCAAGCATTTACTGTTTTGAAGGAACACTTGGTGAAAGCTCCCATTTTGCAACCACCGGATTGATCAAATCCGTTCCAGATAATGTGTGATGCAAGCGACACTACAATTGGTGCAGTTTTGGGTCAACGGGTTGATAAAAAGCCGGTGGTGATTTACTATGCAAGCAAGACTTTATCCGAAGCGCAACTCAATTACACCACAACCGAAAAGGAGTTATTAGCGGTGGTGTATGCTTTGGATAAGTTTCGTGCGTATATTTGGGGGAGCAAGGTGGTGGTATATTCGGATCATAGCGCGGTCTGATATTTAATGGAGAAAAAGGACGCGAAGCCCCGTTTAATTCGTTGGGTATTGTTGTTACAAGAGTTTGATTTAGAGATCCGAGACAAAAAGGGAAGTGAGAATGTAGTGGCGGATCACTTGTCCCGAATTCCGGTGGAAGGGATTGATGATGTTAGTGAGATAAATGAAAGATTTCCCGATGAGCAACTCCTAGCCGTATCCACCTTTGTTGCACTGTGGTATGCTCACTATGTCAACTATTTAGCCACGGGTGCCATTCCGAATCATTGGACCAAGAAGCGAAGACAATAATTTATGGTCCAAGTGAAGCAATATATTTGGGATGAACCAGATCTTTTCAAGATCGGGCCGGATCAAGTCATTAGGAGGTGTATGCCTGAAACGGAGGTGTTGGGAATCTTGACTCATGCCCATTCATCCGCATGTGGAGGTCACTTAAGTGGGCATAAAACGGGTTACCGGGTTCTCTCATGTGGGTTTTATTGGCCCACTATTTTCAAGGATGCATGTGAGTTCGCAAGAAATTGTATAAATTGTCAAAAGATGGGAAGCATTTCAAAGAGGGACGAGATGCCACTACAACCAATCTTGGTTGTGGAAATATTCGATGTATGGGGCATTGACTTTATGGGTCCCTTTCTGAATTCGAATGGTTTTCTATATATTTTGGTGGCGGTGGATTATGTCTCTAAGTGGATTGAGGCTATTGCAACAAGAACAAATGACCACTCGGTTGTTTGTAAATTCGTTCAATCCAACATCTTCTCCCGTTTTGGCATTCCAAGAGTTATCATAACTGACGGTGGTTCACATTTTAAGAACTTTAATTTCGGGAAACTATTGAAGAGGTATAGCGTGAATCACCGGATTGCCACACCTTACCATCCGCAAACGAGTGGACAAGTCGAAGTGTCCAACCGTCAAATCAAAGAAATACTCATGAAGACGGTTAGAACGGATATGAAGGATTGGTCGAGCAAGTTGGATGATGCGTTGTGGGCATACCGAATGGCCTATAAGACTCCAATTGGCACAACACCTTATCGGATGGTTTATGGAAAGGGTTGTCACTTGCCAATGGAGTTAGCGCATCGGGCACATTGGGCAATCAAGACGGTAAATGCGGATTATGATGAGGCGGGAAAGATGAGAAAGTTGCAATTAAGCGAAATTGAAGAAATTAGAGATGAGGCGTATGAGTGTGCATCGGCTTACAAAGACAATCTAAAAAAGGTACACGATGCAAAGTTGAGGAAGAAAACCTTTGAAGTCGGTCAAAAGGTTTGGCTGTACAATTCAAGGCTCAATATGTTTACGGGCAAGCTTAAAAGCAAATGGATGGGCCCGTATGTCGTTCGGCGGGTCGGGAGGTTTGGTGATATTGATATCCAAGATGAGCAAACCAACAAACAACAAACGGTGAATGGCCATCGGTTAAAGCCATACTTGGAAGGGAACGACATTAACAACTTGGAGCTAGACAAAGCGGGCTACATCTTACGCCCGGTCGATGAGGAACAACCATGAGAGGCCCAGGTTTGGTAGTGTAAATAGTTTGCATTTCATTTTATTTGTTTTGTATAGTTTGCACATTTACCATATTTGCTTGAAGTCCGTGTTTGAAACAAGTGTGGGGATGTTCGGGACACGAATAATTCTAACATTGTGTTGAGGACAACAAGGGACTTTCGAGGGGGTAGGGTAATTTTTATATGTTTTGAAAAATTAAAAATAAATCGAAAAAACTGAAAAAATATAAAAAAACAAGACACTTAAAACTGCATTTTTGGCGAAAAAGGGATGCCCAGGTACCACCGTAATTTACGGTGGTACCATAATTTACGGTGGGGGCCAAATATTTACGGTAAGAACCTACTGAGTTACGGTAGAATTTTTGTTCCTGGTTACACCGTAATTTACGGTGTATACCGTAAATTACGGTAGATCTGGAAAACTGATGGGTCGGCTTGGGCATCGTATTTATAAAAAAAAAAAAAAAAAACCAATCAGTCACGTGAACTCTTCTCCTCCACACAATCTTCTTCTTTCTTCCCTAACCACATTTTCATCCATCACTTTCATATTACCCCACAAGATCTTCTACAACCTCCATAACCCTTCAACCTTCCAACCTTCATATCTTTCTCAATTCTTAGCCAAATCAAGTGAAATCGAGGTCTATCTTGACTAATTTTTCACGTACTTGCTGATTTTGAGAAGAGATTTGCGAAAAAACGACGTTTTCTGGTCCGATTCACAAGCCCTAGGTCCGAAAATTTTAGGGGTTTTTGAAGTTCTTGTTTCACGTGTGTTCTAGCATCTTCAAACAAAGGTATGTAAGTTTATTTGTTATGTTTTGATGATGCATTGTGGAAAGTAAGGTTATTTGTGTTATTTGTTCATACCCACTTGCTTGTTCTTAGATTTTGTCATGAAAATAGTTACTTGAACATTGTTATGGTTTGTAGATGTAGGTTTGATGTAAAGTAGTGAACTTTTTGGGAATCTCTACATTGTAGAGACACCATGCCCAATTTTTGAAAAAGATTTATAAATTCTTGGTTCACTAACATCTACAACCATAGTAACAAGCAAGTGTGGGGATATTTTGGAGAGAAGGATCTAACTTTTTGTGTTTGGTTGTGTTGTTTGCTTTAATGTGTGTAGGAAAATGGTAAGAACGAAGGAAAGAGCGGGATCTAGTTCGTCTTCTTCGTCTAAAGGTAAAGGCAAACAGTCGGAAGAACAACCGAAGAAAAGACAATACTTGGGTAGAGTTAGTGAGAGTGAAAGCGAGGATGAAGAGATGGTAGAGTTGGACCCGGTTGAAAAGCCAAGATGGGAATCGGGTCCATTGGATGAGCAGCCGGAGCATTGGCAACCGACACTTTTTCATGACAGTATGAATCGGTTAAAAAACAGGGTTGCCGTGTTTCTTTGCGAGAGGGAAGTTCGAGAGGTGGAGTTTGGGCCATTCAATGTGTTTAACAGTTTCGCGCCTTAGGATGGGAGTCGGCGCTTAGTTGTTACGATAAAGATAGCAAGAATCTGTTTATGACTGAGATTCAAGAATGGATGGCGACGTTGAAGTGTAATAAGTATGATAGGCCATCACAAATGAAGTTGACGGGTGAGGTAAATGGAATAAAGGTGGAGATGTCATTTGACACACTAAAGAAATTGGGGAAATATGACAATTTACCGGCTCGTTACTATGTGTTCCCTAGCCTTGATGATTTGTTGCTTAAACCGGAGAAACATCCGAGATGGAATGATATGCTAGTGGCGTTATTTTTGCCCGATACTTATAGTGGAATTTTGTACCAGAGGAATTTGAAGATAGAAGCAAAGTTGTTGCTAGCGATTTGCATTTTAAATATCATTCCGTGAAGAAGAGATAAGGAGCAAGTGAGGTACCCGGAAGTACCCGTCCTCTATTCGTTACTCAATGGGTCTCCGCGTTTTCCAATCCGATATTTGATCATGAACCATCTCTGGATTTGCCGAAACAGGTTGGGGTGAGATATCATCCCGTATTGCCGAATTATCACGGGATTGATGAAGAAGTTTAAGGCAATCATGTCAGAGGATAAAGGGGCACCAAAAAGGCATCAGCCTTTTACTTTACAAAAGTTGGGAATTGGTTGGACCTACATGCAATCGGAAAGGTATCATAAGCTCAATTCGGAGGGTCAAAGATGGCGAGCATTGAAAGTGGGTGCAAGGGATCTTCTACCGGGTGAAGAGGAGGAACCGGAGAGTGAGGCGGAATCTCCGAGTGGTGATGATGATTATGCGGATGAGCCTCATGGTGGTGAGAATGTGAATGGTGGTGCCTTCTATGATTACATGGAGCGTTCCTATGAGCCGAATTGGGCTTACAATGGCACTATGCAAGAGGTTATCGAGAACCAACGTCCTCCGACACCCGTTTTTGAGTCATGGTCGGGTTCGGAGCGTACTTTGTTTGATCAACAAACGATGATGAGTGCTAGCATGGAACGGTCTTTGAAGCATAACTTCGATCGTCAAGAATCATGGAATCGTGCACACGCTTACTCTAATGAGCTAGAGATGAGTAACAGGTATGAAGATGACCAAGCAAGAAGGATGCATGCGGATTGGCATGCCGGGAGGCCCATGGTTGTGGATCCACCTCCGGTGGATTATGCGTCTCTACCACCATACGATGGTAGTGTATCGTATCCAACCCCGCCTCTCCATCATTCATAATGGTTAGACCCGCGCCAACAACAAGGAGCATCCCAACAAGGTGGAAGCGGTAGCGGTGCATTCGGCTTTGGAGAATGGAACGAGATGATGTCTTCCATTTTTGGACCGCCTCAACCGCGCTACTATTAGTCAGGTCGTGCTCCTTCTTGTACATTTTGTGAATAGGTGTTTAGTTTGATATGTATATGGTTGGGTGGTTGGGTGGTGTTGAGTTTTTGATGTTATGTTTGGGTGGTGGTAGTTGGTGGTGTATTGTTTAAAAGAAGAAAAATATAAAATGAAAAATACCAAAAAGAAATTTGTGGTTTGAGTGTTGAGCTTTTAGTTGGTGTTAAAGATTTTTAGCGATCAAATCTTCCTAAAACCATACATTGGGGTCAATGTATCCCAAGTGTGGGGATGGGGGGAAATTTTTGAGGTTTTTGGAAAAAAAAATTAAATCAAGCGAAACAATGTGAGAATTTGAACACCTTGGACTAACCCCAAATGATGCACCGGCAACCCTTAATACCCTTTATTCTTGGTGAGAGTTAAAACCACATATGTAAATAAATAATACTTGTCTTTGATGAGAGTGGCAACGGGTGGGGGTGCATTAGAACTTGTGCCTTGATACGGTTTGAGTCCTTAGTTGGATATGAATGCAAAAAGGATAAGGGCAATTAGGTAGCCTCGTCTTTAGTGTGTGTGAGTGTGGGATTTGGGGGGTTGGACCTCATTAATTATATATATGAGCATGGTTGCGAGAGGGGCGGGGGTTTGGACATTTAGTTGCCCATTTTGTGCCTAAAGCCTATCGTTTGTTACCCCTTAGCTAGTTACGTAAATATTTACCCGACTTGACCCGGTCTTATAGTGTTAGTGGTTGTTTAGTAGTATGTAATCTTATTTGATTTTATGTTGTTTGCTATGTTGAAAAAAAAACAGAAAAAAAAAACAGAAAAAAAAAAGAAAAAAAAAAGAGAAAAAGCAATGAAAAAAATGAAAAAGAAATGATGTTTAGTTGTCTTGTATATATTAGTTAAGTGGTAGTTGTTTGTTTACTTTGTTGTGTAATAAAAAGACCGGGTTAAGTTTTCGCTACTTCATATATATTCCATTTCCTACCCGTACACCTAGCCACGTTACAACCTTAAAGCCCCTTTGATTTGCATTCATGTTTGGCGTTTGTTAGGAGAAGAATCGATTTAGGTACAAGCCTATAGTTGTGCAATCGCCCGTTTGCCTTTTGTGTGTCTAGCTCATAGTGCTATTGCTTACTTGTTGCCGAGAGGAGAGATATAGTGAGGGGTGCGTTAGTTTGGGTGTTAAGAAGGGGTTAGTAAAAGGACTACATGTTTATGGTTGGTTTATGTGATCGCTTGTTTTGAAAATGGTTTGATGAGTTGCTTGGGACAAGCAACGATTAAGTGTGGGGATGCGACGGGTGGTCCATAGGACAACCCTTTATGATGTTAAAAGACGATTTTATCCCTCATTTGATCGTGTAATTATCTTGAATTAGATAACTACGAATGCTTATGTTTTAGGTACAGTTTGGGAGCTAAAAATGGATAAAACGCTGCTTTGGACGGTTTGGAGAGGATCGGGTCCTGCATGGAATGAAAGAAGAAACAAAACCCAAGAATCAGGGCTCCACCGTAAATTACGGTGGCCACCGTAATTTACGGTGGCCCTGAAACCTGCATGTTCTCCACCGTAACCCAGTACTGATTCACCATAAATGTTTGGAGACCACCGTAATTTACAGTGGAGACCGTAAATTACGGTGGAGGCGACGGGAAAAATCGTAACTGCTCATTAAAACGGTTTTTGATGGTGTCTTTTCATATTATTCATCATTGGACGTTTTCTCTGGAGATTGGGGGCGATTTTGGCTTGTTCTACCTTGTTCTAAACAATTCTAAACATTTGGTTCTTGTTTTTGATTCGCATGAACTTGACTTTTGATGTGATGATGATCAACCGAACAATGTCCGGCTAAACTTGTGGTGATCATCTTAGGTGAAGGTTTCTATAAAACTCTTGTGTGTTTGTTCCTTTATTTCTAGAATGATAACTTTGTGTTTGCTTTGATTATTATGGTGTATGAGTAATTTATTGTAAGTTATTAATTGGTATTGCAATTCTAGTCTAAATCGTACATTCTTGGTGCCGTTGGCAATCGAGATATCACGAGAAGGGTTAGGGTTGGATACTGATTGATTGGTCATCGGGAAACAACCTCGCATTCATATAATCCGAGTACTTTGTTCCCTTTTATCACAACGATTGTTTATACACGAGTTATGTCTATGTAACTCTTTCTAGTTGGAATTTCACACAAGTGTTAAAAGAAACTGAATCCTAAGATGGTCATTGTTCTCATAATCTGAATTAAAAAATCCAATCTTGATTAGTAAGTAATTGATAATTTAGTTTTCTAAAACAAACAATCCAAATCATTGATCTTTAATTTCTGCAAATTAGGTTAATTATAGTTTAATTGCAAAGCTATAAAATCAACACATTTCCACATACTCCCTGAGTTCGATACCCATTTACCACTATCTATTAGTTGTTATTTGGATTGAATTTGCGTGTACCACGACAGCACGTCATATATCAAAACTATTAGATCGTCGAATAAATAAACCATGAGAAACTATGCCCCGAAGATACCTCAAAATGCACTTCACTGCAGCCCAATGTCGATCAGTGATTCAATGGGTGTTTGTAAGAACAGTGATACGTTGCTGACCGCATATGCAATCTCGGGTCAAGTCAAAACTAAATATTGTAAAGCGTTGATGAACTTCAACATAAATTGGGATCTGTCAATGGAGGACCAGTATGACAAGATAGTTTTCGATCAGAGGATACAAGATTAGATAAAGGACGACACCCAGTAAAACCTGTGCATTGCAGTAAATCAAGCAAATATCACTGCTGGGAAAGATGTAAAATATTATCAGATAACGTAACCTGAACTCCCAAGTAATATGATAAAACACCCAAATCCTTGAGTGCAAAATGAGAATGTAACTGCTTAGCCAATCAACTAACAAGGCAAAACAACTCCTAGTGATGATATCACTCAGATATACCAAAACATAGCATACAACAGAATCTCGGCTATAGACAAACAATGATTTGTCAGATAGACACTATGAGAAGCCATCAGAAAGAAGAGCAAATAATAGCTTGGAAAACCAACCTCAGGGTGCCTAGTTCAGGCGATAAAGGGCCCTATGCAATAGGAAAACATGATAAGGTCTGGATGAGTCAACAAAGCTTGGAAGCTGAGACATACACACAGTCTCAGATAGATCATCATGAACTAAGGACTGTTGACAACAACCTGTCTGATAACCCAACTAGGTGTGAAAGCAACAGATAACACCAGTCGGATAGTTTTGCGTTTGACCATAACATTAAATGACTCAATGTAATCAACACCCTCAGTCTCATGAAATCCCTTGGCTACAAGTCGGGCTTTGTAGTAACTCACAATACCATCAGAACTGTGTTTAATCCTGTAAACCCACTTACAGCCAACAATGTTGGCATCAGTGGGAGCCAAAACCAAACGCCACATGTAGTTAGCATGCAAAGCACCAATCTTCGAACACATAGGATCCCACCAAACAGACAACTGTTGAGCCTGATGAAAAGTAGAAGGCCCAGTGGTAGGAGCAGTAGAAGTATGTAAAAGCACATAATCAGGAAATTGGCGAGGCTTCCGTTTATGGTCTTGTGAACGTGTGCCCATAGGATGAGTTGAAATAAGAGGAGGATGAGGAGGAGGACGAGGAGGAGATGAGGACGGAGAAGGAAATGAAGAAGATGTTGGTGATGAGGAAGAGGATGGGGTAAGCGGAACCAATAAGGATGATGGAAGGGGAACAAAGAAAGGTGGAATTAGAAGAGAAATCAGGAGTAGAAGAAGAACTAAGAATATCAAAAATCATCTCATGAAAATGAACATCTCGAGATGTACAGGTATGAGAAACATGAGGATCATAACAGAGATAACCAACATTTATCATGAGCATAACCAACAACGATACATGGAGTAGATTTGGGTGATATTTTGCCCGCCTGAGTATCACCAAGAAACGGATAACACAAAAACCTAAAAGTGCAAAGAAGAGAATAATCATAACAAGAACCAAAGAGAATATCGTAGGAGATGTGTGATGAAGAACCGATGATGGTAACCGTTTGATAAGAAAGCAACAGTTGCATATGCATCATAGCGGAGTTTCTTTAGTAACCAAGCGTGAAACAATAAAGCTCGAGCTACCTCAGAAGGATTGCGGTTTTCCGCTTAGCAACCCCATTTTCTTTGGGTGTATAGGGACATGAAATGCGATAAGCAATATCAAAATCAGGAAGATATTTGACAATAGGGCAACGAATAAGCTCGGGAGCACCATCGCTCTCAATCAGCTTCCTAAGAACGACCAACTGCCTAAGAACGATGTGTCAAAGGATAAATCCATGTAAATCAACAAAAATCATCAATAAGGTGATGAAGTATTTGTAACCAACTTGAGAAACAACTGGTGAGGCATCCCAAATATCAATATGTAAATATGTAAAGGTGGAGTATAATGGCATACAACTAATGTAAAAGGTAATCTAGTCGATTTGAATACCACAAGTTGTACAATGTGCGTGCATGTGTGGTTTTTTTTATCAGATGTAATAACAAACATCTAGATAACACATCATCGAAAGGATGACACAGCCGAGAATGCCAAGTCTCACGAGAAACGAAGGCAACAACTAAAAGAGAATACAACTGGTATAGACTTCCACATAATCAGTCAAACTAGTGTTTGAATATAAAAACCACACTGCAAGAAAATAGCAGCTATCAGGTGGTCTATGACTAGTTGTGTAATAGACAAAAGGTTCTTGACTAAACCAGGAACAACAAGTATATGTTTGAGTACAATAATATGACTAGATAAATGAAGCAAGGCGAACCACTACGAGAAATGGAAAGAGACGTACCATTGCCAACAATGACACTCTAAGAACCAGTGTAAGGAACCACATAAAAAACAATAGACAAATCAGCCATCATATCCACTGTGGCACCAGAATCAGGTATCCAAGAAACAACTTTTTCACGTGTGTTGGATACGTCTGTTGTTAGCCCAAAATGAGGTGAGGCCTATTGGTTAGCCCAATTGTTAAAATTATGGACGCCCAAATTTCTGAAAATTATTAGAATCCATACTGAAAACGGGTTGCATACATTGGGCCTGCGAAATAAAGGGACTTTGTGGCAAGATTGGGCTTGGGCCCAAAATAGATGGAGCTTGACCATTAGTACTCCATCTTTGACCACGATATCTTGGTATGTTAACCCCAAATGACGGAAACCTAGCTCCCTGTTGTTCAAAATCAGCAATGTGATCGAAATAATACGATGAGAGAGATTCCGTCGTCGGGCTAGAATAAATCCGGTAACAACCAATGTGAACGTTTATTTTATTCACATCCATAATGTAACAACCCTCGAGAAACATCCCTAAACGCACCTAAATACACCCCGTATGTGAAAAACGAACCCAAAATACCTTCGTACTTGTAAAAATCAAAGAAAACAAGATCAGCCCGGCGCTCGCGGGCCACGACAGACGAAGGGGGTCTCCTTCGCGAGGCGCAAGGCCCCATTGCTTGCTGGTCACATGAGCCGCCACGTGTCGGACACGCGTCAGGGCTAGGGTGATGACTTATCGACCCTACCGCCGCCTTTTAGGCTCTCGCGGTCCGCGACGGAAGAAAGAGGAGGCTCTCACAGGGCGTGAGAGACCTTTGTCTCAGCTATAAAAGGAGCAGAGAACGACATTTCAATCCGTCGAATTTCTTTATTTTCTCTCAACTTCTAATAGGCTTAAACTATAGCCAAATACCCCTAACAAGCGAAGCTCTGCCTCGTTGTAAGTACTATAACCCTGCTATTACCCTATACGATCGATTTAGGATTTCCGTAACGCATATCGGCTCTGCCCGACTTAGTAGTTGGAATTATGTCTCGTGTTACACCCGATTGATTTAGGACTCCGTAATGCATGTCAAGGCCTTGCCTGACTCAGTCATTGGAGTTCTATCTCGAGTTGTACGATTAATGCAATTTGGGTTATTTTACTAACACATGTGCGTTGTTTATATAAATAATAACCAGGAAACTATATTATTATCAGGAAGCTATAATATTACCAGGAAGCTTGTAAGAAATACCTAAATCTACAAATGTGAGTACATTCCCTTTTTATAAATCTTTTTGTGAGTCAAAATGTTTACCAAAACCTCAAATGTTTTAATGTACACTTAACATTAATTGAGTATTTGTGATTCTACAATTATTGCCGGTATGTTGGGGTTTTGTATACAAAATATGGAAAAACGTTATCATTGGACGAAGAGTTAGCCAATGGATAATATGACCCACAAGTCAAGGTTTGACAGTACTAATTAAGTAATTGATTAGATATAAACAAACGTAATTGCGGGTTGCCCTCAATTCTGTTAAAGTGTTAAAACTGTTTTGATTAAACAGGGATGCATTCACCAGTATTTCTTGCTGATAAAATGTTTTAAAACGCGTTTCAGGTAACTTAGTGTGAATTCAATAAAAGCCAGCTGGAGAGCACTAAAGACTTAGAAAAGTGGCTATAAAAGATACCTAAATAAAAAAGAGAATTGTTTTTAATTAGGGTTTATCCCCATAAATATTTTACAGATGGAAATCAAGTTTTGTCCCAATTGATTACTATAAATACATCATCATCAAAACTTGGGTTTTATCCCATTTATTTATTTTAAACATTTTGGTGTTTAACTATGATAAAAATATTTCCTAACTACGGTTCTGATGAAACTTTCCGCTGCCAAAATAATAAACGCCGATACCATCTGACTAGCTCGCGGCTCCCGCTCCTATGGTGAGGTCAGGGGTTGTGACAGAAGGTGGTATCAGAGCTATGCCATTGATTTAAGCCTTTTAGGTGTTCTTCCAATACCTAAACCTTAATCATTTATGTTAGGAAATTTATACCTTATGTGTTATCCTGTAAACATTAAAATCTTAATATATTTATTATGATTTTTATGTCATTTAACGAATTTTGAATTCCCAATATATGTTACCCATATCTGTATCTTACAGTTATGCTATGCTTAATATTACATATATAAGTGATATATTAATAATATTATGTCTTATTAAATTTTGTGATACAATTATATATATATATATAGGGAGCAGCTCATGCGAGAACCACCTTTATTGTGAGAACCGCGAGAACTAATGTGAACACAACCTAAAATAGCTAAAAAAACCTAACCCCCCCCCCCCAAAAAAACCTAAACCCCCCTCCCCTACCACCCAAAAACCTAAACCCCCCCCCACCCCAAGCTAAAATGCTAAAACTAAACCCCCAAAAAATCTAAAAAAATAAAAAAAAATCTAAATTTTTTTTTTTAAATTTTTTGATATTTTTTATAAAAAAATCGGTACTTTTCGAAGCAAAAAAAATTTTAAAAAAAAATTTTAAATTTTTTTTTTTTGCTTCGAAAAGTAGCGATTTTTTTATAAAAAATATTAAAAAATTCAAAAAAAATATTTTTGTGTGATTTTTAGTTATTTTTAGGCATTTTTGGTTGTGTTCACATTGGTTCTCGCGGTTCTCGCAATAAGAGGTGGTTCTCGCATGATCTTCTCCCTATTTATATATATATAGGGAGAGGATCATGAGAAAACTAGATATAAATGAGAAAACTAGAAAACTAACTAAAAAAACTTAAAAAAAAACTAAAAAACATACCAAAAATTTTTTTTTACAATTTTTTATAAAAAAATCGCTAGTTTTTATATATAAAAAAATTTCAAAAAAAAAAAAATTTAGTAATGCACATGTGTAGTAATACACATGTGTATGTGTACTACACATGTGCAATACAACTAAAAAAAAAATTTAATTTTTTTTCCATGCATAAAAAGCTGCGATTTATTTATAAAAATTAAAAAAAAAATTGGTATGTTTTTTAGGCTTTTTTAGTTAGTTTTTTGGTTTTCTCATTTAAACTAGTTTTCTCATGATCCATCCCCTATATATATATATATATATATATATATATATATATATATATATATATATAATATAATATGTATCACAAAATTTAATAAGACATAATATTATTAATATATCACTTATATATGCAATATTAAGCATAGCATAACTGTAAGATACAGATATGGGTAACATATATTGGGAATTCAAAATTCGTTAAATGACATAAAAATCATAATAAATATATTAAGATTTTTATGTTTACAGGATAACAAATAAGGTATTAATTTCCTAACATAAATGGTTAAGGTTTAGGTATTGGAAGAACACCTAAAGGGCTTAAACCAGTGGCATAGCTCTGATACCACCTTCTGTCACAACCTTCGACCCCACCCTGGGAGCGGGAGCCGCGAGTTAGTCAGATGGTATCGGCGTTTATTAATTTGGCAGCGGAAAGTTTCATCAGGACCGTAATTAGGAAATATTTTTATCAGAGTTAAACACCAAAATATTTAAAATAAATAAATGGGATAAAATCCAAGTTTTGATGATGATGTATTTATAGTAATCAATTGGCACAAAACTTGATTTCCATCTGTAAAATATTTATGGGGATAAACCCTAATTAAAAACAATTCTCCTTTTTATTTAGGTATCTTTTATAGCTATTTTTCTAAGACTTCAGTGCTCTCCAGCTGGCTTTTATTAGCTTCACACTAAGTTACCTGAAACACGTTTTAAAACATTTTATTAGCAAGAAATACTGGTGAGCGCATCTCAGTTTAATCAAAACATTTTTAACACTTTAACATAATTGAGGGCAACCCGCAATTACATTTGTTTATATCTAATCAATTACTTAATCAGTACTGTCAAACCCTGACTTGTGGGTCATATTATCCATTGGCTAACTCTTCGTCCAATGATAACGTTTTTCCATATTTTGTATACAAAACCCCAACATACCGGCAGTAATTGTAGAATCACAAATACTCAATTACTGTTAAGTGTACATTAAAACATTTGAGGTTTTGGTAAACATTTAGACTCACAAAAAGATTTATAAAAAGAGAATGTACTCATATTTGTAGATTTAGGTATTCCTACAAGCTTCCTTGTAATACTATAGCTTCCTGATAATAATATAGTTTCCTGGTTATTATTTATATAAACAATGCGCATGTATTAGTAAAATAACCCAAATTGCATTAACCGTTCAACTCGAAACAGAACTCCAATGACTGAGTCAGGCAAGGCCTTGACATGCATTACGGAGTCCAAAATCAATCGGGTGTAACACGAGACAAAATTCCAACTACTGAGTCGGGTAGAGCCGATATGCGTTATGGAAATCCTAAATCGATCGTGTAGGGTAATAGCAGGGTTATAGTACTTACAACGAGGTAGAGCTTCGCTTGTTAGTGGTATTTGGCTATAGTTTAAGCCTATTAGAAGTTGAGAGAAAATAAAGAAATTCGAACGGATTGAAATGTCGTTCTCTGCTCCTTTTATAGTTGAGACAGAGGTCTCTCGCGCCCCGTGAGAGCCTCTTCTTTCTTCCGTCACAGACCGCGAGAGCCTAAAAGGCGTTGGTAGGGTCGATGAGTCATCACCCTAGCCCTGACGCGTGTCCGGCACGTGGCGGCTCAGGTGACCAGCATGCAATGGGGCCTCGCGCCCCGAGAAGGAGACCACCTTCGTCTGTTGCGGCCCGCGAGCGACTGGCTGATCTTGTTTTATTTGATTTTTACAAGTACGAAGGTATTTCGGGTTCGTTTCTCACATACGGGGTGTATTTAGGAGCGTTTAGGGGTGTTTCTCGAGGGTTGTTACATTATGGATGTGAATAAAATAAACGTTCACAGTGGTTGTTACCGGATTTATTCTAGCCCGACGACGGAATCTCTCTCATCATATTATTTCGATCACGTTGCTGATTTTGAACAACAGGGAGCTAGGTTTCCGTCGTTTGGGGTTAACATACCAAGATATCATGGTCAAAGATGGAGTACTAATGGTCAAGCTCCATCTATTTTGGGCCCAAGCCCAATCTTGCCACAAAGTCCCTTTATTTCGCAGGCCCAATGTATGCAACCCGTTTTCAGTATGGATTCTAATAGTTTTCAGAAATTTGGGCATCCATAATTTTAACAATTGGGCTAACCAACAGGCCTCACCGCTTTTTGGGCTAACAACGGACGTATCCAACACAAGTGAAAAAGTTGTTTCTTGGATACCTGATTCTGGTGCCACAGTGGATATGATGGCTGATTTGTCTATTGAATTTTTTTGTGGTTCCATACACTGGTTCTTAGAGTGTCATTGTTGGCAATGGTACGTCTCTTTCCATTTCTCGTAGTGGTTCACCTTGCTTCGTTTATCTAGTCATAGTATTGTACTCAAACATATACTTGTTGTTCCTGGTTTAGTCAAGAACCTTTTGTCTATTACACAACTAGTCATAGACCACCTAATAGCTGCTATTTTCTCGCATTGTGGTTTTTCTATTCAGACACTAGTTGGACTAATTATGTGGAAGTCTATACCAGTTGTATTCTCTTTTAGTTGTTGCCTTCGTTTCTCGTGACACTTGGCATTCTCGGCTGTGTCATCCTTCCGATGATGTGTTATCTAGATGTTCGTTATTACATCTGATAAACAAAACCACACATGCACACACATTGTACAACTTGTGGTATTCAAATCGACTAGATTACCTTTTACATTAGTTGTATTCCATTATACTCTACCTTTACATATTATACATATTGATATTGGGATGCCTCACCAGTTGTTTCTCAAGTTGGTTACAAATACTTCATCACCTTATTGATGATTTTTGTTGATTTACATGGATTTATCCTTTGACACATCGTTCTTAGGCAGTTGGTCATTCTTAGGAAGCTGATTGAGAGCGATGGTGCTCCCGAGCTTCTTCATTGCCCTATGGTCAAATATCTTCCTGATTCTGATATTGCTTATCGCATTTCACGTCCCTATACACCCAAACAAAATGGGGTTGCTGAGCGGAAAACCGCAATCCTTCTGAGGTAGCTCGAGCTTTATTGTTTCACGCTCGGTTACTAAAGAAACTCCGCTATGATGCATATGCAACTGTTGCTTTCTTATCAAACGATTACCATCATCGGTTCTTCATCACACATCTCCTACGAGATTCTCTTTGGTTCTTGTTATGATTATTCTCTTCTTTGCACTTTTAGGTTTTTGTGTTATCCGTTTCTTGGTGATACTCGGGCGGACAAAATATCACCCAAATCTACTCCATGTATTGTTGTTGGTTATGCTCATGATCATGTTGGTTATCTCTGTTATGATCCTCATGCTTCTTATACATGTACATCTCGAGATGTTCATTTTCATGAGATGATTTTTGATATTCTTAGTTCTTCTTCTACTCCTAATTTCTCCTATTCTATTCTAATTCCACATTTCTTTGTTCCCCTTCCATCATCCTTATTTGTTCCGCTTACCCCATCCTCTTCCTCATCACCTACATCTTCTTAATTTCCTTCTCCGTCCTCATCTCCTCCTCGTCCTCCTCCTCATCCTCCTCTTATTTCGACTCATCCTATGCCTACACGTTCACAAGACCATAAACGGAAGCCTCGCCAATTTCCTGATTATGTGCTTTTACATACTTCTACTGCTCCTACCACTGAGCCTTCTACTTTTCATTTGGCTCAACAGTTGTCTGTTTGGTGGGATGCTATGTGTTCGAAGATTGGTGCTTTGCATGCTAACTACACGTGGCGTTTGGTTTTGGCTCCCACTGATGCCAACATTGTTGGCTGTAAGTGGGTTTACAGGATTAAACATAGTTCTGATGGTTCTGTGAGTTACTACAAAGCCCGACTTGTGTCCAAGGGATTTCATGAGACTGAGGGTGTTGATTACATTGAGTCATTTAGTGTTGTGGTCAAACGCATAACTATCCGACTGGTGTTATCTGTTGCTTTCACACGTAGTTGGGTTATCAGACAGGTTGTTGTCAACAGTCCTTAGTTAATGGTGATCTATCTGAGACGGTGTATATGTCTCAGCCTACAAGCTTTGTTGACTCATCCAGACCTTATCATGTTTGCCTATTGCATAGGGCCCTTTATGGCCTAAAGTAGGCACCCTGAGGTTGGTTTTCCAAGCTATTATTTGCTCTTCTTTCTGATGGCTTCTCATAGTGTCTATCTGACACATCATTGTTTGTCTATAGCCGAGATTCTGTTGTATGCTATGTTTTGGTATATGTGAGTGATATCATCACTAGGAGTTGTTTTGCCTTGTTAGTCGATTGATTGAGCAGTTACACTCTCATTTTGCACTCAAGGATTTGTGTGTTTTATCATATTTCTTGGGAGTTCAGGTTACGTTATCTGATAATATTTTACATCTTTCCTAGAAGTGATATTTGCTTGATTTACTGCAACGCACAGGTCTTACGGGGTGTCGTCCTTTATCTAATCTTGTATCCTCTGATCGAAAACTATCTTGTCATACTGGTCCTCCATTGTCAGATCCTAATTTATGTCGAAGTACATCAACGCTTTACAATATATAGTTTTGACTTGACCCGAGATTGCATATGCGGTCAGAAACGTATCACGGTTCTTACAAACACCCATTGAATCACTGATCGACATTGGGTTGCAGTGAAGCGCATTTTGAGGTATCTTCGGGGCATAGTTTCTTATGGTTTATTTATTCGACGATCTAATAGTTTTGATATACGTGCGTATTCTGATGTTGATTACATAATCACATCACCGGGTCAGATGCACCGCTAAGATACGTATTATCTCAAGCGGATAAATACGCCATGGCTATATAGTTAACGATGGCTATGTGAAAAGAAAATAAACCACATGACCATGGTCAATAATGCAGTGAATATGCACAAATAGCCATGACCCTTAGCAAAACACTTAAATAACAAAGCTTAGAGGTGTAGGATAGCGACAACATACAATACTAAGCCAAACCCTCACCCACATCACATCTTTGGCCCTCGGAAGAATGTTGTTTTTGACCACTTAGTCGAACTGAGTTGTACATCACCCAAAAACATCAGGATAAGACCAACAAAGAGTATGCAAATAACATTGCACACCCAAATGGCGATAATCAAAATCAAAACAACCATAAAACAAAGCTCATCAGCAATAGACGACTGCAGATTAGGTTACCAAGCGAAGTCTAAAGCAACATCATAGATATGGTCTTGGATGAGCCATAAGTCATCTTCATCGACCCAACAAACAAACATCACAAAGACTAACAACAATTGTAAAACAACAAAACATATACGATGAAAAATATCGTTACACCTTCATAGACACTTAAAACGAACAACCAAACAAAAGAATGTTAAAGCAATAGATAGATGCAGTTTAGTTTACAAAGCCAAGCCTAAAGGCACATCATCGACTGTTTTGAACCACTCAGGTTAAACAACTTGCAAATCAACATCAAAATAGCCATAAAACAAAGCTCATAAGCAATAGACGACCGCAACATAAGTTACCAAGCCAAGATCAAAACCACATCATAGAAAACGGTCTTCGATGAGCCATAGGCCATCTTCATCGACACAACAATCAAATCTTTCAGGGAAACACAAAATCCATACCAGAAAAATCGAAAATCAAACGACGAACAGTAAGCCGTCGTCTTCAGTGACGGAAAAATACCCCCAAATAAGACCACAAAACAACAAATTGTTAAAACTAACACAAAACACCAACATTAAACTCTAAAAGAACCTCTAAAACGTAATACGTAGTTTCAAACAATGCGAAGACACGTAAAAAATGTAACGAAGACAACAACAACAAGAATCTACCTGTAAACATCACGGAGGCCAATGATCGGAGCGAGTCCAGCCATCGCAGGCGGAGGTCGTTAGAGAGACAGTGCGAGTTCGTTGGTCGCATATAGAAAGAGAGAGAGAGAGAGTGGAAATTTCAAAGAAAAGTCAAAACCCACTAAAACAATCATTTAAATACCCACTAAAGAATATAACTTACAAAGCTAAGGGTTCAAACCTATGCTGCACATTAAAGCACTAATGCGTAAGGTAAAACAATTAAAATACAAGTGCCATGTTGAAAGTGAATTTCGTACGTCATTGAAGTGTTCAGAACTAGTAAAAATTTAGATCAATATCTTTGGGTATAAAATATGTAAACTTAGTTAGCATTAATTTTCTAATGCGTGATGCATCATGCATGTATCTCTCTAATTAAGTGAGGATGCATCACAAGATTGTCCTAAGAATGTGAAATGAACGTTTTAGCATGGCATTATATATAAACCAAGTGACATTTTTAGTTTATTATGAATTATTTTTATATTATATTTTCTATAATGTTTTTGTGTTGTAACTTAGTATTTTGTAAACATACCCTGCCTTTGCCATTCTTAGCAAATTTACTCTTCTGTGTATTTACAAGGTGTCAATACTGAATATGTATTTACCCAAGCCTTGTTTTTAGTAGAATCTTTTCATGTTCGACACAATAATTATCTAAATTTGTGTATTATTTAACAGATAAAAATTTTATTGTTTTGACCACAACCTATAAAAATTATCATTATTTTCTTTTAAAATTAATATCATTAAATGCACAAAACACCAGTATAAGTATAGCGTCAAGCGATTGTCCTTGGCAAGCTATACAAACAGGGGCGTACCCACCTTATGAGGTGGGTGGGCAGCCGCACCCACTGGAAAAAAAAATTTAGTGGTATTTTTCGCAAAAAATCCCGACCGCACCCCTTGGAAATTTTACTCCGCACCCCTTGAAAAATTCCGACCGCACCCCTTGGAAAATTCAGACTGCACCCTTTGAAAATTTTCGTCCGCACCCCTTAGAAAAAAATGTCAGGAATTTATATAAAAAAAATTGTGAACACGGATTGAAACCCGATCAAATTATGTACACAAGTTAGCCCATTAACCCCTTTAATAAAACTTAAATTCATTCCATCAAGCCCAGTAACTTAATACCCATTCAAGCCTAACCCAACTACTAGTTTTGTTAAACAACATCAGTCCACATAATAAAAAAAAAAAAAAAAAAACCCAAATCGCTGCCACTAGCCAGTGACTCCCGTCATCCCTCTGCCTCACTTCAGCGTCGAGCGACAGCATAATTCGGTTTGGCGACTGCAAAATTCCGGCTGCAAACTGGATAATTTAGGCCGCCCCAGACAGGTACATGTTTTTTTTTTCTTTTTTTTTGATGTTTATACGATTTTGTTCAAGAGTTATAAGATAGTAGGATTTTAGGATAGGTTAAAAAAGTTTAAACTTTTATGTGTTTTGAGGTAATTTGGGGTTGTTCTAGTCTTTATAGGATGGGTTTGTTGTTTCTTAATCTCTTATTGATTATATGATTCTAGAAACAGATATATATGTTAAAAAAGTTTAAAATTTTATATGTTTTTATATATTTTTTGGTTGTTCTAGTCTTTAGTTGGGTGGTTTTGTTGATTATATGATTGTTGGTTGGTAAATAACAATTACTAGCGCTTGAAATTCAAAATTTTAAATTGAAAATTAAGGAACATGGGTTATGGTTGAACACTTGAAGATCCTTGTTTATTTTGTATGTGATAGGATTAGGAAGGAACAATGAGTAGGGAAGTTGTGCTGCGATTTCTCAAGAGGAAAGGGGTTGAACCACTTTTTTTCGCCGGATTCTTCTAATTTATGACCAATATTTGTTTTAGATAAGTTTTTTTGTTCTCTTATTTAATGATTAAGAGAAATAGAAGTAGGGATGGTTTGAACTTTGATGCTTTTTTGTTTGTTAATGTGATAGGAAGTTAGGAACTAGGGTTTGATTGTTTGAAAATTGAAATGGACCCGACCCGATCTGATTTGACTGGCTATGAAACTTTGTTTGTTTGTGTTTACTTGTTTTACATGACCCGACCCGCTATGAACCGATTTTTTTTTATATAGCTAGGGGTCTAAAATCTTTAAAAAAATTCCGCACCCCCAGGAAAAAATTCCTGAGTCCGCCACTGTGTACAAATGTTTGTATTCATTCTAATATTCGACAAACCCCACGTGCTTGTGATGATATCTCACATGTGTACCACTTTATTTGTAGGACACTTGTCTACTATCATATTCATAGATAACAATCGTACTTTTATCTTTATCCTTAGGTTTTGGTTTTGTTAGGAATGTAAAAAATCTTTCAATAAAATTTATGTAATAGTCTTTGTGATCATAGATAAAAAATAAATTAGTTAATCAAATAACAAAACAAAATTACATTTGAAAAAAAAATAATATGAAAAGATTCTTAGTACATATTCATTAATAATTTTGAAGTGAATACTTTAGATTAATCCTCACTAACTTAAACTTCAAATACTTCAAGTCACTTGGTAATTTAAAACATAAGGATACACCAAAATCCAGCTGTATAGTCAAACGTATCATATGACAACGTTGTACATAGATAAAGTGATGAATGATCATTTTAATTTCCATATATCACTGGCTATATAATTTGGACATTTACATCATAAAATATTCAAAGCAAAAAGTATTGCCTTTGCCTGCATTTGCACCTGCACCTTTCTACTTTTCTTTTCTTCCATCTCCATCCTTACCATCCAACAACATTATCACCATGTACATTAGAAGAGCGGAAAGGTGCAAGTCAAATGCATGTTAATACAATATCTTTTTTCGTCTTTAGACAAATTATGCCCTCGAAAAAGCATTCATGTCAACATTCTCACGTCCTCAAGGGGATATCCTGGTGGTTTAGAGGTGTACTCCACAGTCAAAAGGCGAAGAGTTCAAATAGGTTGTAGTGTATTTATTCTAAAATAATGTCTGAATTCTCACACAACTGAAAATATACCAATTGTGTTATACAGGTTTGTTGAGTTTATTTCCATTATCAACCTTTTTGATAGTATTATATTTATACACTTGTTGCATCATAGAGTGATTATTTATTTAAAACAAATATTGTATACAGCAAGATTTCGAACTATGATGACTCTATGTATTGAATTAACAATCACAATGGTTGCTCTACATCACAAAACAAATATTACCATTATGTTAATTTTTTATATTCAACTAAATTCTATTCCATCTCAAACCCAAGAACCCCTTCATGCTTTTTGTAACATTCAGGGGGAGCAAACACACATGCATTTTGCTCAAGGGGTGTAAGTGCAACATATCACATTTTCCGGCGAACCCTTTAATCACCGGCAACCGTTATCAAGATAAACATTCCATGCACCTATGTCACTATCATCACCGGATTCCCACAGTAAGCTTTATATATTCTCTTTTTAATGGCGGATTTTGTAGCCACTCATTCCTTATCGGAATCACTAGCAAACCCTATTATAATGCACCTCCAGTCCCCTCTATTTGTGACTAATTCTTATCCGACAAGTATCATCGTCAATGGCTACCGATAATGAATCGCCAGTGAAAAATCCAGGACTCCGCAAAGGTCCACAACCTGAAGAAACAAAGAGCTACTTCGTGCAACAAACGGTACTTGATCAAAATGTTTTCGCATGCTTTTAACATGACGGGCTCAAGCTTTTTAGTGTACAAAGCGGATAACAAAAGGGCCAAACTATCTACACCAAGTGTGTAGATAGTAACATTTAAAAAGGTGTTTTTTGTCTTTATATGCACACACTGCAGTGTCGAACTGTGGCCAAAATGCGGCGTTTTGGTCAGGTTAACCAGACAAAGACTGACGGGTGTCTGACGGGTCTGTTGACCGGACCAAAACGCCGAGCTTTGGCAGTGTTTTGGTCCTGTCAACCAGACCGGGTGTCAGTCATTTGTCTGGTTGACAGGACCAGAACGCGGCCAAAGCGCGGCGTTTTAGTCCGGTCAACAGACCCGTCAGACACCCGTCAGTCTTTTTCTGATTAACCGGACCAAAACGCCGCGTTTTGGCCACAATTCGACACTGCAGGGAGTGCATATAAAGACAAAAAACACCTTTTTAAGTGTGTATATAGTGAAATGAGTGTGTCAATAGGTACACCCTAAGGCTATGGGGTGTGGATGGAGCCCCATGGGGCTTTATCAAGTCCACATACGATCCACGTCAGCGATGGAACCCCCCTTTAATTTAGAGGGTGTGGATGGAGCCCCTATTAAACAAAATTAAAAAAAAACATTTGATTGGTTGTCGAACTAGTGGACCCCACCTGAATGGCGTTTCAGCTCGTTACCACCATGGCGGGCCTTCAATGGGGCCCCGGCATAACGCCGGGGGTGTGGTGGATGCCGGGGGGGGCGCTATAGGCGTCCAGCTGACGAGGGTGGCGCCCCCACACTCTCCAGCCTAACAAAACTAGGGCTCTTTTTGTTAAATAATATTATTTTTCTTTACACATAAATTATAGATTATAGATAACCTACATATATTTCTTTTAAAATTTTAGGGTCCTAAGGAATTGGGAGCCCAACCCCAAACCCAAACCTAAAACGATTGTTTTATTTCACTCTCCCTTTAAGCCGCCTTACTTTAAGTTGTACGTTAAATATATAAAATTACGGGTTGGCACCAGTGTCTATCTAGCGTGTAAGACAAGTTTCTTGATGCTAACAAACTTTTATAAAATCTATTAGGTATTTGCGAAATGACTAAAATACAATTAGTTATTAATAATCAAACATATTGGTGGTTACCCTTGAATTGAAAATCAAAATCCAGAACCTTTGTTTTTTTTTTTCAACTAACAAGTAAAATCAAAGATTGGAGGGTTTAGGCCTTGAGGTTGCTAGGGTTGGGGTTCTAACTTTTTTTTTTCATATAAAACTGTAATAGTCATTTTGTAAAATTTTAATAGACTTTATACTTTATCATATAAAGTTATATTAGTCATTTTGTAAAAATTTAATAGAGTTTATACTTTGTAATGCCTGTTAGCGTCAAGGACCAAAGGTGTTACCCGTGAATGTAATTTCTCAAACCTTGATACCAAAACTGTAATATAAACATATAGCATATGACTATCATTCTAATTCTTTTCGTGATTTGTTGAAAATATGAAGATTCAACATTTTGATTTCACTGATAAGTAGACCTGATACAAATTTAGGTATTTGGATCAGCCATATATATTATCATGAACAAAAAGTAGTTGAATCACATTTAGAGAATATGATGCACTAACTGTGTACCTTCTTCTTTAGATGTACCGAATTAAAGATCCAGAAGTCAGTCTTAGGTTCTACTCGGAAACGCTTGGAATGTCGTAAGTCTTATTGTTTTATCTATATGTCAAGGTTGTAAACCAACCGAACAAACATGAACATGTTTATGCCTGTGTTCGTTTAACCTTCACATAACAAATAAATAAACACAAACGCATAAAACGGACATATTTCTTTGTTTATGTTCGTACGTTTCAGAAAATGAACCTGTTCCTATTTTTTTATGACAGAAACATAATTAACATACAAACCCAACCAATGATTTAAAGAATGAGGATATGAGCATAGGGTTTCTAATCTCTAAAGGAAGCTGGTAATTTAAAGCTTTCTGTTTTGCGCTGAAATGGGTTGATGGCTCTCAAACTGGCCCGCGCCCGCTTTATTAGAACTATTATTTTATTTGTTTAAATTAATATGTAAATGGACATAAACGAACAAACATAGAAAGAACCTTATAGAACTAACATAAACAAACTTTCATGAAAGTAATGTTTGTTCATTTAATCAAAATAAAGAGAAAATTATACTATTTCTTTCTCTCTGCTTTCTAAATCAATTGCCCAATTTGGTCTTGGGCATTCAAGTTTGAGCAATGAGTTAGAGTATCATTTTCCAATTGCAGGTTGCTTAAAAAACTGGAGTTTCCTGATATGAAATTTAGCTTGTATTTTCTGGGTTATGAGGTAAGATTTTAACCCCCTATACAATCCACAAACTACAAATCATGTGTTTGTCTCTCATCTAATTTTTAAATAGTCTGATTCCATTTTAATTCTGCATTTACATCGTGGTTTAAAAAAAGTTGGCGTTTAGGCCTCAAAAGGCGAGGCGCGAGGCGTTGCTCAATGTGCAACCAAAGAAATTTTATTTACAACAAGCTGTCTCTCTTATGTGTAAACCTTTTATAATTTCTTCTTTGATTGTTTTTACATATGAGCTTTCTACATACCCAACTTTTGACCAATAAGTACATGAGGCACCACCTCAAACTCCTGGGGCATTTTCCAACTCGCCTCTCGCCTTAGGCTCACCTTTTAAAGCCAAGATAAACATGTATTTTCCGAGTATGTAGTTGTTTCAGTAATATCTTCATGAATTCTCTCCGACAGGACACCTCATCCGCTCCTTCTGATCCAGTCGAACGTACTCAATGGACATTCAAGAAACCGGCTACCATTGAGCTTACACAGTACGAAAACTTCACGAATTTTCCAAATCTCTGTCACTCATCTATAAATCTAACATTTGGTACATTTTTCTAGCAACTGGGGTAGTGAAAAAGATCGTAGATTCCAAGGGTACCACAATGGGAACTCGGAACCACGAGGATTTGGTAAGGGTCTCTCTAACTTGCACCTTGTGTATACTGTATACATACCATTACACACTACATCATTAATTTGATATATGTTGTCATGTTACATATAAAGATAACGCGTGTTTTTGTGCCTCTAGGACATATTGGTATAACAGTTGATGATATACACAAGGCGTGCAAAAGATTTGAGAGTCGTAGCGTTCCATTTATCAAAAAGCCTGATGAAGGTAACTTTGCATAGAAATTATATATCTATACGCGATTGTGAAACCGCTTAGAGTTATTACAACAGTATAGCACTTGAGACCAACTGTAGACTTTGGCTGATTTATAAGTTTTATGTAGGGAAAATGAAAGGGATTGCATTCATTAAAGATCCTGATGGTTACTGGATTGAGATATTTGACAGTAAAAACATTGATAATGTAGCCAATGCTGCTGGTACAAAACCCGTAGGAATTAAGGTAACCCTTTCTCCTTTGTCGCGTTTTACGCTTTCATGATTTAAAATTATAGTTAAAAAGGTAGCAATTTATTTTTGAAAAATTATGTCATGGAAGCAATTATATTTCAAATGGTTTGATATATTTAGGTTCATTAATCTCTCTCACGAACATACGTGTAATTGCAGTGATGAATACATGCCTAGATCGATCGCTGTGCGGACTATAAAATAAAAGAGATGGAAGAAAAAATAGATAAATATATGGAACCTTAGATATATGCACCTGCTACTTGGTGTTTGCAGGATATGTGGCTTGTAATAATAAATGGAAGTCTTGGTAAGAAAGCGTTCTTATGTAACCAATATGTTTGTATTAAAGTTTGTATTTGGTGCTATATGTCTTGAATTCTGGATCCATATTTTTAACAGCTTAACTTTGCTACCCTCCAAATGGAAATAACATGAAATAGAATTAACAGCTTAACTTGGCTACCCTTCAAATGGAAATTACATCATCCATAGATCTCGGGGTCAAAATATATCTATGCATGATCCTTTGAACTCGACTATTAAGCAGGTTCACAACCTCTGACGCAAGGAAGCCAAAAGTATCAAAAACAAATAGGATAAACAATATTGGTTTAATTTGAATCTTGTGGGTGATCAAGGAAATTGGTAAAATGGGCGGGTTGGGTAGTTATGACGCGTGGATTGTGTTTAGTTTATATATTTAATTTTACAAGTAATTAATCTGATGAATATGATTACAAATAAATAACAAGCATGTTAATTTATACCGGACGTATAGAGCCAAAAACTTTATTATTTATAAAAACCTTGTAACAATTTTATTGACGCGTGGCTCTATTTATAAAAAAAACATAGAAAAGTTTGTTTTAATAGTTTATGGTTTGGTAATTTACTAACATATAACAATGAACGAACCATAAAATTAGTTACAGTACAACCTCAAAAAACTGAATAACTCAAGAATAACCCACAAAATGAATAATTTCTGAAGATTAAAATTTGATGTTATTGTTATTACTGTCAATAAAAAATAATCTTAGTAAATGAATATTATTTCTTCCTTTAAAAAAAATGAATATTATTTCTGAGAATAAGGGTATTCATTTGTTGAGTTTTTATCATTATAAACGAACATTAGTTTCCAACGGGTTTAACTATTTTGGTTAGGATTTTATTACTTATTCCATTGTTCTGCTCAGGTCACCATTGACTCAGTTTTCTTTATAACCTAGTTTTAATGTTTACTAGCGAAATTTCCCGTGTGTTGTGACGGACATTTGATCAGTAATGGGTCAGTTTGTTACAGTCGCTACACGATATCGACACTCAGTGTAGCAACCGAAAAAGGCATGCCCAAGATGATATCGACACTTGTTTTATATCGATCAAAAGCTGTAAAGACGAACATCAACATACTCGACATTTTATATAACATCATAGTTTAAAAAGTAATAAGAGATAAACAAAATACGGTAAATGATATAAAAATAATAGTAAATCTTTTTACAGGTTTTATAAAATATGATAGTTTAAAAAGTAATAAGAGACACTTGTTTATCAAGTGAAACTGACTGTTATATGCACAAATCAGACCTGAAATCCAATCGGAAACATTGGACAGGTGTGAGGTGTAGAGAGAGTGTGTAAAATGGGAGGAGGTTGAGTTTTGAGTAAACAAGTTGTTCTAACATCAAGTTTAAGGCTGACAATTTCAGACACGAACCTGTTAACACGATACAAAACGACACATTCTTAACAAGTTTTGTGTTTGGGCTTGATAAGTTACAAGCGTGTAAAAAAACCCAAAAAGGAAAGGTTCAAATATAAAGTCTCCTAAAAACAGGGAGTCGTAGGAAGGGTATCAAACGGACTCTGATTCAAGTTTAGTGACATTAGAACCGTCTTGTCGGACTCTAAGATCTTAGATTTTGGGTTTTCGCTTTTGCATTTTTAGCTTGTAGATTTTAGAATTTATGTTTAGATCATTGTGTCTTTTTATTTGACATTGTTTTATTTTTTTGTCATTGCGTTTATTTTTTCCGATTCATTGTGTCTTTTTTGTTGGTATTGTGTTATATTTCTCAATATTGTGTTATTTTACGATACGTTGTGTGTTTGTATTCTTCCCGAATTTAGATATAGGAGAGTTCATCAAAACTCTTAAATGATATAGAGATAATTATAATTTACTGACAGTGGACCAAATGAAGTATGATTCATGTGATGTGAGAACCAAAGTTCTGGGATTGAATGGGAACAAAGTTGTTTGAACAATCAAGTTTTAAATGGGAACATAGTTGTTTCAAAGGCTTTTAAGTATAATATTCTCTGTTTCCCAAGTACTTTTTCTATATCGATAAAAAAAGTTGTATCAGTTAAGTATTAAAAACGGTCCCGGAACCAAATACACCGATACATAATGTTGAAATACTATTTCAATATCAAACATGTGTTATATAATATTGTCATTTTCTAATACTTTGTGTTT
Organism: Helianthus tuberosus; assembly: GCA_030545235.1. NCBI lineage: Eukaryota > Viridiplantae > Streptophyta > Magnoliopsida > Asterales > Asteraceae > Helianthus > Helianthus tuberosus. The sequence goes on along the minus strand of CM060355.1, from coordinate 35,863,572 downwards.
TGTATTGTACGTTGGCCTTGAGATTAAGAGACCTGGGCTTATTGGGAAAGCTTGTGAGTTCTATGTTGCTGTTGGGCTGATTGTAATAAACATTAGCAGCCGATGGACTTGGGCTTTAAGGATAGTTGAAGGAACGTGTCAATTTTTAGCTCAATTAAACGTGGGTAAAACGCCCATTTTTTTGGTATTTATGGTTGGATCCTGCATATGTATGATTAGCAAGCGATGGAAATTACAACTTGTATTAACAAAAAAAAAAAAAAAACAAGTTAAGAAAGATATACAGTAGAAAGATATCATATAGTAACATACGATAGGGGTTACAAAATGGTATAGGGAGTTGGTTAACATTCCATACACATTTAACATGATTTGATACAATATGATCAACAAAACGTATATAGCATGTGTTATAATATAAACTTTAAAGATGTAAACAAGTAATAAGACTTCATGTTCATAAGTAGGATATGACCATAGTCAACTTATCTCTTTCCCGGTACCACCGGACATCATGGTCTAATTTTCTGGAGTTGTTTATTTTTAATCATAAGCCGGTCTTGCTTGCTATTGTTAGATAAAATACATTAGTTAGAGTTTATTCTAGTATCTTTATTATAGTTATGAGATATGATTTGATCAGGTTTCATTTGTAATTTGTAATTTTTGTCATGGTATGGGGTAAGATCAAATAAAAAGTTTATTTTGCCTAAGTAGGATGAAAATGAATCTTAACCATTCATTTTTCAAATCAATGGTTAAGATAAAAGTGTATGAAAAAAGAAGAGTGTATAAGGGTATCTTGGAAAAATCCTATTTATGGACTTTCTCTCTCCACATGCAATGCACATGCATATTTCACCATCATTTTTTAAACGTTCATAACTTTTTTATACGAAATTATTTTTTCATAAAAAATTTTCACCGTAAAATCGAGCGTCTTTTTATCTTTAATTTGAGTACCATATTGCTATATAAAATATGAAAACTAAAAAAACCCAATAAAATGTGTTGTATTTCTATGATATATAACATTTTTTGTGCTAGATTTTTTTGTTCCATTTTTAAAAAACAAAAGAGGTGACACATGTCATTTTCACTCTTATTTATAAGGAACAAAATGTCCTTCATTCCTACTTATTAGAAGTGCCACATGTCATCATCACAATCATTCTTAAGCTACTTAGGCAAAATCCACTTTTTAGTTAATTAATTATTATGATACGAGTTTTCATTGTTATTTACCTTCCTTTTGAAATCATTTGTATACAAAACATCTACAAACAAACACCTTAAATTTCACAAACAACAATGTGGAACTTTTTCAACAAATTCATCCGTGTATTCGCTTGTTGATTTTGAGTAAAAAATATATGGAAACGTAAAAAAAATCACGTCGCAAGGGTATGTTCAAAAGCATTGAAGAACAAACAAGCTAATTTAAAAAAAAAAGAAAAAACACTAAAAAAGATTAAACAAATAAAGCAAAACAAAAAAGGAATAATAAATTTTAATAATCCGAACTATTAGCCGTTGGTCGCCAACAGTCCTAACTTCAAAAAATAACCATTGCATGTCCCAACTATTAACATATTCGCATCCAATGTACCCTGACTAACAGAAACCTAACGTCGTTAGTCTCCTTATCCAGTACGAAAGGCAGTTTTTGGAATGCCCTCTTTGAGGACTCAAAGTTGATGATAGCCGGAACGAAAGTCGATCTTTGAGAAACACGTTGCGCCTTTGAGTTGATTGAAAAAGTCATCGATGAGGGGAAGTGGATAGCGATTTTTTACGTTGAGTTCATGGTAATCGATGCACATGCGGAACGAACCGTCCTTCTTTTTAATGAAAAGTACCGGTGCGCCCTACGGAGAGGTGCTAGGACAGATGAAGCTCTGTCGAGAAGCTCTTGAAGTTGGCTAGATAGTTCTTGCATTTCCGAAGGTGCGAGTCGATAAGGGGTTTTAGCAACGGGTGTAGCCCCGGGTATGAGGTCAATATGAAAATCAACGAAACGAGGATGAGGAAGACATAGTAGGTCTTCGGGAAAATTGCAAACGATTGGTGCATCCTTCACGCTTTTTCCTTTGCCCTTATTTTCCACTATGTGGGCCAAAAAGGTGAAGTACTCCTTACGTAAATACTTGTTTTCTTAAATATACGACATAAGTTTGAGTCCTTTTGAGGGCTTCTCGTCGTAGATGTGTAAGACGTCACCAGATGGAATAGGAATGCGAACGAATTTTTCGTAGCAAACAATTTCGGCATGGTTCTTATGAAGCCAATCCATGCCTATTATGACATCAAAGCTACCCAATTGCATGGGTATGAGTTCGATGGGAAATTCATGATCGTTAAGATTAAGAACACAATTGTGGAGGACGGAGTCAACGGTGATTTACTTGTCGTTGGCGACTTCGACAATGAATGATTTTGGAAGTTTAGAGTGTGTACATTTAAGCATTGTTTAGAAAACTCTACGGATATAAAACTCTTATCCGCACGAGTATCAAATAACAAGGAAGCATATAGACCGTTTACAAGGAACGTGCCATTTACGACATCATTGTCATGCTGAGCCTGGTTAACGTTGATGTTGAAGGCGCGTACATGAGGCCTTTGACCTTGATCTCCTTTCCCTTGGCCTTAGTCTTGGTATTTTGAGGACATTGTGGCCTAAGGTGTGTAGGATCACCACATTTGTTGCAAGTGGTGCAATGGCGGCATGCGGTGGTTGGTAAGTGATAGTAATGGCATGTGTTACACTTGGGGTGAGTCCTCATGTAAGGTTTCTTGGTTGGTTCATGGTTTGGGTTATTGGCGATTTGTTGGGTTTGGTTTTGTGGGGTCACGACGGCGTAGTTACGGCTTTGATGATTGCGCTTCTTGCCATTTGGGTTGGTTTTAGGTAAGGGTTTGGATGAGTTGGGCTCAGTGGTAGGTTCGGTGGTAGCCTTGTTAACGGTCTTGGTAGGACCCTTGGGTTTCAAGGATCCTTCCTCGACTTGGTTGTGCGAGAATTTGGCGGCTAGACGAAAAGTCTTCTCAATAGTTTCGGGTTCGGCGGCGTCCACGGCATGGGGGGGCGGTGGAAGTCCCCTGATGTACTTCTCAATGGTTTGTTTGGTGGTTGGGACTTGGTGTGGACACAACACACTAAGGTGCTTGAACCTAGTGGTATAGGTTAGGTTGTCACCCTCAACTTTTTTGAGGTGCCAAAATTCCTTTTCGAGTTGCTGGAACTCGTGAGGAGGGCAAAACTCCGTAATCATTAGTTGCTTTACCTCATCCCAAGGTAGAGCATAGGCGGCGTCATTTCCACAGAGTTTACGTTTGTTTTTCCACCAGTCGAGCGCCCTCGATTTGAAGACACCGATGGCGTTTTGGGTTTTAAGGTGCTCGAGGCATTCACTATTTATGAATGTGACCTCGATGTCGTCGAACCACCAGAGCATGGCAGTGGCACCATCGTTACTCGTGAACGGAGCGGGGTTACAAGCAATGAATTGCTTGTAGGTGAAGTTGGTTTTGGGAGGATCGACCTTGGAGTCGACCGAGGCGTTTGGGCTAATGGTGGTTTGGATTTGATTCACAATGTCGGGTATGACTTTGGCCATTTTCTTGGCCATGAATGCTAGCATCTTCTTCTTCGAGCTTTGCTTTGAGCTCCTTTTTGAGTTCAAGTGACGGCTTGAAGATATCTATAAAATTGAGTAAAGGAATGGATGAGACTTGATCATATGGATTTTGAATAAATTTGGCACAATTAGCATGGTAGCATGTCACATAGCATGTAGGTTTTAAGTAGTTTCACATAACACGTAGGTTGCAAATAGGTTTATGTGAACGAAGCCTGTATTCATATTGATAATAATTTAAATCACATCGAAAGAGTTTGCAGTTTCGTTGGTTCTTCAAGTATTATTATTGTTTTAGGTAGTGCTAGTTGCGCAATTCGGGAAACTCGAATTGAAAAGAGAACGGTTTAAAGTTAAGATCACACAAAATTTGATATAGCATAAAAGAGATTCAATTATAAAACTTGGAATGTCTCGGATTGGAACTGAGACTAAACCAAAGTAGTAAAAACTTCTTTTGATTTCGGGAATCATCCTTTGGCCTAATAGGTAGAATACTCTCGCTGAAACTTTCGGTTCACGATATTCACACTTCCGGCTACTACATGTCCCTAGTCAATCGAAAGTTCGAGATTTTGGTGGGATTTGAAAATCGAGGAGTGGGACTAGTCACCAAGGTTTGGATATCACTCCTATCTTGGTGGTGTCGTTCCCTAATCATGGTTGGTACTTACTCGTCGAGTCAAGGAATAATTCTGACTCATTGGTAAAGGTACACAAGAGTTTGAAAGTGATATTGTCATTAAGGTGAGGATGCCATTCCTAACTTAATGGTAATTTCATAAAATGCAATACGCGGATTGAAAGTCGTCACCAAGTAAGGGTTTCACGCCTATTTTGTTGAGGTCGCTTCGTGTGTGTGATAAGAATGTCTTCGCATTGTAGCATAATTTGCCTTAGGAAAGGCGTGTATTTGAGACAAAATGATAAGATGAGAGGCAAAATGGGAAGAAACAAGTATTTTTAAGAAGGAAAATAGAATGATCAAGTAACGGTTCCTTAACTATAGAGTAGGTCAAACATGGCGTTTTTTTTCTAATTCCCTATAGCTATGGCTCTGATACCAATCTGTCACACCCCAACCGATGGCAGAAACATCGGAGTGAGTCGAAAATGAGATTGCTCGAGACTTCATAACTTGCTAATTGTGACAATAATTAAATAATCTCAATTTTCATTTCCTACTAAAACAGAGGAACATTGTCTTGAAATGGAAAATACAACATCTTGCAAATTAAACATAACGACATAAAGAAAAATACATAAATTAAAGTTTTAGTGCATTTCTAATCCACCCTAAGTAATATCCTTCATGCGTCATCACTAATTTCTAGTCAACATAAAGTTGGTGTGTATACAAGTTTGGTTACATAGCATAAGTGTGAATAAAATTTGTCTCATATCCAACATGGCAATTTGCATACATTGTTATATAACATACTAGCAAGTATAAACTATAAGTCAAACCAAAGTATACTAAAATCGCGCGTATCCTTGTCGTTGAAATGACAAGGTCGTGAAATAGATTACTCAACAATACCACAAGAATTGGCAGTGCGTCAATCTTATAGCGCTATAATTGTTAAGGTAGGCTTGCAAAGTTAATGAGCAAATAGTACACAAGAATGAGTATTGCACGTATAAACAAAGAGTATGGTCATGTTTTTATAGATAGAATGTTCGTGTAAATATGATTGATCGTGTGTACGTGATTTGTATTATAGTTTACAGGTTGCACCCAAAGTGTGTTAAAAGGAAAAAAAAAAGGGATCCAGTATACTCCTAGTTTGCAAAGCTTTTCACAAACGTGAGTTGATTTAGTCTTAATGGTTTTAGGAACACCTAAGTTACCCTACATTGCAGAAACGAAGGCGTGTGAGTCATTGGAGGTCGATTATGAGTTACATTCGGAAATTAATATGAAAGTATGTACATAAGAAGATACATTAAAGTTATCTTGTTAAAACACTTATATTGGACACCAGGTTCATGTGTCTTTCGTGGGTGCAATTTCACCCATTGGAAGTCCAATTATAAGGAATTTTAACTTAAGATAATATTTACCATAACTCTTAGCATCTAACCATGAATTGGTTAGTGTTGGGAGTTCGGTTTTAGAACTATATTTTAGTTATTTATTATGTATTATAGTTATGTTAGTCTAGTAATATCATGTAAAGTCAAGCAAGGAGGTAGGATGACTTTCATCCATTCAACTTCTATATATGATGCACCAAAGCACAAAAATCAACTTAGTTGATGATTTCGGTTGGTCATGAATAAGATTAAAATGTAAAAGCATCTAAATTGCTAAGTGGCCAAATAAGAACAATCCCGACGTGTACATACCCAACATGGCATATGTTGGAGAAGAGGTGGTGTTGGCTTACTTTGATTTCTTGGAAACTACATAGATGAATATCTAACTACTTAAATAAACAAGTGAAGTAGGTGGAATCATAGTTGGAGAACCAAGGTTTCCATTGTTTACACCTTACCAAAACACAAGTCTTTCAACATTGAGGATTGAAGACTTGGTTGGTTTCAACACTTTGTAGGTCACTTGGGACCTTTAGACCTCAAATCATAAGAAAATCGACCATACACAAGCCCCACAACCATGAGTTTGATTGGAAACAAGGTTAGTACAAGATTCCCATAAGATGAACATGAACAAGAACAATGTTGTAAAAAGTTTAACAAAACAGAATGTAACCTCCACTTTGGACCCTTCTATAGTGATGTACCAAGCTTGGTTTCATCAAGGTAAACCTTGAGTAACATCCTCAGAGGTTGTCCAAGGAGATTGAATCAAGAAAAAGTAAAGAAAGATGGAGAGAAGTGAGTTAGAACCTCACTTTTAAGCTCAAATGTATTTTTCCTAAATTTGAGATTTCTTGAGAGATTTGGGAGTTCTTGGAGAGATTATGGAGTGTGTAAAGGTGTTAGGGAGGTGTGGAAAACACCTATTTATAAGGTGGGATTATGGTTTGTGGGGTTTAAACGGAGTTAGTTGGGTGTTTAGGTGGTTGAAAGTTGAGAAAATAAGGATTAAATGTTGAAATTCATGAGCTGGTCATGATTTTGCCCGTCAGTCATTTTAAATTTTTTTATTTTTTAATCCCTTAACTTGGATACTTTGCTACTTTATGTTATAAATATAATGACAAACATGGTTTTAGGGTTCTAAGGTGTATGGAAGTATGTTGTAAGTGTGTTATAAGTGTGATTATAATCCGAAGATGGTATATACATAGTGTGTGTCTCAGTTTGTATAGAAAGGCGCATATTTGAGATTTTTGTATGTCATGTAAGCAAAAATAAACATGTATGATTAAAAATGTATTTCCATTATGACTAAAGTCTCGAGATTACAAGGATTGGAATGAAATAAGAATACAAGCTTGCTAAAAATGGAAAGTATCAAATACAGAACGTTACAGTCTCCCCTACTTTAGGAAATTTCGTCCTAAAATTATTTGAGAGAAAGACTCGAGGAAAAGGTGTGGGTACTTAGTCTTCATTTCGTCTTCGCATGCCCAAGTGAATTCCGCACCATGTTTTCCTTCCCAACGCACATTGACGATCAGAGTACGACTACGTCAGAGTTTCTTGATTTCGCGGTCCATGATTTCTACCATTTCTCGATGAAGTGCATGGGCTCGTTGATGCGTATGTCATCAATTGGAATTTGAAGGCCTTTATCGGCTAAGCACTTATTGAGATTTGAGACATGGAATGTTGGATGAACGTGGTTGTGCTCCTGAGGTAAGTCGAGTCGATACGCCACTTTGCCAATCCTCTCGAGAATATTGAAAAGACCTACAAAGCGAGTAGCAAGTTTGCCTTTCTTACCAAAACAGACGACTCCTTTCCAAGGGGATACCTTGAGGAGTACGATATCACCAACATTGAATTCCAAGGGCTTGCGTCTCTTGTTGGCATAACTCTTTTGTCGACTTCTAGCCTTGAGTAGGTTGTCATGGATTTGTAGAATCTTGTTCTTCGTCTTTTGTATAAGCTCATGACCTGTAATTTGTGCTTTGCCGATCTTGTGACAACCGTAAAAAATACAGGTATCCGTACAATTAATTAATATTGATTAGTGCTTAATGACTGTGCTGAATTACAATTAATGACTTAAACTGCTTTCTGATTACTGCATCATACTTACATGTGCATCACATATTACATAATGTCACCTCATTATCACATGCAAACAATATTGACATACATGATACACAAAGCACAGTTAACGGATAAAACATGAATATGCTGACGGAGTTCAGTACATAGACAGACAGTGTTTTGAGACCCAGCATGAGCCAGAAACCAAGTACTACACTAGTATAGTGTGTTGGAAAGTAAGGACCACAAAACTGCTTCACTAGGTGATAGTTTAAGTGCCGGAAAGTGTCTAAAACCTACATAAAGTGCAGAATTCTGCATAATTCAGCAAAAACCAGCATTTTAACAAGCTAGTTACATGTAAAAATATGACTAAATGGTCCTGAATGCTTTCCTAAGTGTCGGGAATTAAAAGTGTCACAAAAGGTAACATAAAGATCACTAAACGGAATAGTTTGACGCTTTAACGAGCCGGTATCTAACCGAACAACCGGACACTACCCGGAACACCAAAATTATACTAGAAGCATTGTTTTAGTGTTTCCGAGCTAGTTATGATTCCCGAACACCCTAACACGCTATATAACACCATATATGCATACACACTAACTATTATACTTGGAACTTTAACTAATCACTTAACTTATCATTCAAAATCAACCAAGACCCCCCCCCCCCCCATCCATATGGACGGTTATGAGGGTGGCCCCACCTCCAAGATCTTACAAGATTACCTTGATCTTATTTGGATTTGCTAAAGATCATGTTTAGTACTCGAGGAGCATGTTACACAATGGATAAAAGGGATACATGGATTATAAGAAGATTAGAGCTCTCACACTTCACCCCACTCATCTCTCTCCCTCTCCTTTCCTCTCTTTCGGCCGAGAACAAGCACAACAACACCATCATCATTCACCAAGTTCCATCCATTTCCAAGTTCATTCTAAGGTTCAAGAAGGTGTCTAAAGAAGCTAGGTGGTCTTGGATCTTGAAGGACCTTTCTTACTTGCTTTTATCCAACACATTTATCATCTTCTTCATCAATTGTTCTTCCCTATCCTTTGTGCTAGTTGTAAGACTCTCATAATCCTTATTTACTTCATATTTAGTTGGTTAAAAGATGATGTATGTTAGTAATCTTGAAGAACACCAAAGAACATAAACATGAATCATGAACATAAGCTTGATATATGATGAGATATTGATGAAACTATGTTGTTTAGTGTATGAATGATACTTGCTTGTTAATTACTTGAAATTATGATGTTGATCATCATAAGGAGCTTGCTAGATTGTGATTCAACACATGATCTAGCAAGTAAGAGGATGATTATGTGATGAAACAAGATGATCATCCTTATGTGTAAGCATGAACTTGAAGAATAAAGTGATTTCTTGAAAAATAATAATCAAAGTGAGTTGATAAACATGTTGATCTAAGATTTATGAATGGTCTTCCAAAAGAACCAAGTTCAAAATATGATTTTTAGGAAATCTTGGTTCTTACTTAAACCTATATTTTTTTTGGTGGTAAAACAAGTGTAGAAACACTAGAGAAACAAGAAGATTCATAAAGAAACGTTTTTGTAAAATATGTTTACAAGTTGTAAACACCTAAAACTTTCAAGAATGAAGTTTATCAAGAAGTAAATACATTTTGGAGGGTAACTAAACCTACTAAACATACTATAAAGTTCCTACACGTTTTTAATAAAAGTTCAAGTTCATGTTGTAGTGCAAGTAGCATTGTTTTTGCACTTGGTAAGTGTAAGTTGTTTAGGGATTGATTGTTGATCGTTTGTGATGATTTTAAAAAGAAAATGATATGCTTTAATAGCATGGACACCTCCATTTTTAGGGGAAACTATGACAAAATTTTATAAAAATACCAACACTTAGAAAAATATTTTCTAACAAATATTTACAAGTGTATTTTAACTATGTTTTTCAATATAAACTTTGCCATAATTTTTGTAACAAAAATACAAGTATTGGAGGTTGGTTTTTATAAATAAAAATGGGTAAATATATATTTAGAATATATATATATTAAAGACACTTGTGTGAATATTTGTATACTTTGTGAAATAGTTATGTTATTTTAGGGTAAAATAATATAACTTAAAAAAATACCAAGAATATCATGGAATAAAAATATAGGTTACACACATAATATTGTGTAACCGAACAAGAATTGTAACTTACAAAGTATTCCAGAAAATACCGTTATGAATATATTTTTGGTAAATAATATTTTGGATACGAAAGAAATGAAAATATGATTTTTGTGAATATTACCAAGTTATATCATATTTTCGACAAGGAGAAAATATATTATTTTTGGAAAGTTAAAATATATTTTCTTGGAATATTTAGAAGATATATGATTTTTGGGAAAAATATATATTTTCTTGAAATACATTATTTTTGGACAAAATAAGTTTATTATATATATATATTCTAAAGTGAGACTTGAAAATATACTAATTTGGAACTACAAATACAAGAATACGAAAATACATGTATGAAATACCCCCATCCTTGGGAAGAAAATACGAAAATAAATACTTGAGAAGTATTATTACAAAAATAATGTTTAAGCAATTATTCCAAAATTAAATATAATTTAAAGTTAAAATAATCATTATTTTAACAAGGAATTATAATTTGGGATAATATTAAAAGAAACGTAACTCACAAACGTTAATTCTAAGGCAAGGCACGGCCCGTTCGTCTAATAGACCATAGTACATTGTAGGTAGTCGTGCTTGCTGACGAGCTTTGAGTTACGAGTACCGAAGACGCAAAACTGTGAGTTCATGTCCCCCTTTTCTTTAAACTGTTTTGTTTATTTACTTCGGGGGTGAAATACATGTTACAAAAGGATTACATACAAATACAATTGGTATGGTTAGCCTAGGAAAGAACCATAGATCATGTGAATGGGTATGCGGATACTTGAGACCATTAATCCTCGTTTAAGGACCGAGGGGCATGCGTGATAGATCTATTTGGGTGTAGCGAGCCCACACCCATGAGGACCAGGGTGGCCCATAGGGTGACTATGTCTTCCAGCCGGAAGCCCGGTACAACTTTGCTAGGTTTGAGTCTTCCTACACCGTCACACATATCAGTGGCCTTGCAAACCATTGGTGATCTTTTCCTTGTTTGCTTTCATACCGGGATTTACATACATACATACATACACTGTTTACAAAGGTTTATACATACATATACAAAACACATGAACTCGCTCAACTTTTGTTGATGTTCTCAAATTACATGTATTTCAGGGAACTAAGTGGATCTGGCAAGTGTATGCATGTGTTTCAAGCTGCGTTATAAATAAAAGATGTCATCTGAGGTCGCAGGGTTTAGGATCTGTATGTTATTCCTGGACGAGATACATGTTCCTAAACTCGGTTTTATTTAAGGTCTTTCGCTGAGTCTTCGTGAACTCATTTAAACATGTTGTAGTTGTAACTTAAATTTGGTGTTAACTATTCAGACAAGTATGTTGTGGTATTTTCAAACTTAATTTTTATGGATGAACATCTACTGGTTTTTATCATATAGCATTGTTATGATTGAATGCTATGGTATTAAGAAGTCACACCAATAACCACGCTTCCGCAAATGTCAGGGTGTGACAGCTTGGTATCAGAGCTTCGATCGTAGCGAACTAGGATTCTTTCTCGAGTCTAGACTACGATCATTAGGGCTCTCACGAAAATGTTTTCATAACATATTTTCATTGCATACACGAAATGTCCAGATCCAAGAAACAAACATTTTTACAAATAAAAGACACGAAATACATTTCAAGGAATTCATTTATAGTACAGTCTGAGAGACTGGGTAGTCTGAGAGACTAGTTGAGGCAGTCTGAGAGACTGGGAGGTTCAGCCTAAGAGGCTGGGTAGTTCAGTTTGAGAAACTGGGAGGTCTAGTCTGAGAGACTAGGTAGTTCAGTCTGAGAGGCTGGGTGGGATAGTCTGGGAAGACTAGGATGCATACATACTTACATTGTTATTACTTACATGCTTATTTGGTGATTGTTAATATATGTGCATATGTTGTGATTGTTTTGTCACATACACCATGTCGTCCTCAGAGAGTGGATTATCTGATATAGTTGACCCTATGGCCATTGTGTCGGACGATGAGATGGCCACAGACCCTGAGGTTTTCACCTCTGACACTACGAGTGACGATGATGATGATTTCCAGCCGTTTGCTTTACCTGATGTTGGCGACGATATACCGCTAGCTGATGGTTTCCCTGTCGAGGATCTACTTCTTGTTCCGATCCCCGATCCTCTTCCTCTTGCTGCATTTCCTCTCGAGGATCTGCCTTTTGATGCTATGTCTGACGATGACATCGATCCTTTTATCGAAGGTCCCCCAGAGGGTGCCCAGGATGATGGAGCTCCAGTCGATGATGTCATTGCTGTTCCGCTTATTGAGATTCCTATCGTTGAGATTTCAGCCGACCATTCTGGTCCTGATTCATTCGAGTCTGTGTCATCTACTACTTTGCACGCACTGGGATTGCAGCGTTATCCCACCAATTCTGATTCTGACACGGCTATGCCTGCCGCACCTGTGCCTCCACAGGACTTTGAGTTTGATGATGAGTTTGATCCTGACATTGATCCTGAGCATGAGATTGACTTTATTCCTGACGATCATCTTTTTGATGTACCTGTTGATCTTGAGTTAGCTCCAGCCGACCCTGAGCCTATGCTTGCACCTGAGCCTATACCTGCTCATGATCCCCTGCCTGAGCATGACCATGTACCTATTGACATACCTATTGTTGCACCACCTATACCTGATCCGATCCCTGCAGCCACTAACCATGCTCCTTTTGCTGCCCAGATAGACCCCGGATATGCATTCACCCGCAATGGGTGGATAGAGGATGACGATGACTTGCCTCCTTTTGTTAGGCCTGCTACTCCCCCACCTGCACCTACACATATACCAGTTGACGTTGCCCCGTTTCACCCACATGTATCTGATATACACCGCACTGATCTATCGGTCACGTTCTTACAGGATATCCCTTCACCCCGTCCAGGGGAAGGACCGTCTAGCCAGCCATCTGATGTTCCACCTATGTCAGCTGCCTTTTCTTTCATGCCACAGTTTACACATACTGCACCTTTTGCTTCTACACCATCAGGCGAGCCACTTATTTGGTTTCCGCCCAACACCATGCCTGTTTATGATCCATACTATCCTTCACATTACACTGGTTACACGAGGGATGATCTGCTTTTGTCATTATAGCTTCAGCAGGAGATGTTATGTCATAGAGTCATGGATCTAGAGAGGATTCCACGTCCTCCGCCTTGTCCTTATCAGTCACCATTCGCGACTCCACCCATACCTCTCCTGCAATACCCAGATTTTGACGTTCGTTTTCTTACTATGGAGCAGCAGATTAGCTATCTGTTGCGTATCGTTCATGCTCTTGAGGAGGAGTTAGCGCATCTGCGTAATTTGCTTTTCGTTCCTCCCCCTCCTCTTCCTCCACCATCAGCATAGCAGTTTTTTGTTTTATGTAGGTAGCATACTTTTGGTGAGAGTGTCGCTATTGAGCTCAGATTGCACAGCCTTTTGAAGACCACTTTTGACTTTTGACTATTGTAGTTTGATAGACGATTTGGACAAGGGTGATGTGACCCTTTAGTCCCCTTTTGGTGTAATATGGTACATTGTAGAACATGTAACACTGTAATTGTGGTCATTTGATATATGAAAGCTCAATTGTAATATTCTCATTATATACGTTGTTGAATTACTTGTTTGTGTTATGATTGGGATGTTATGTGTTTACCTGTGTTGATGAATGTTATTACATACACGTACTACATACTTATATGCATAAAACCTGACCTATACAATATTCTTTAGAAGATGCCTCCTCGAAGAGACAACATACTGCCTACAACTGAGGCTGAGTTACAAGAACGGATTTCACTAGCGATAGCGCAACACGAGGCCTTACGCTCCGAGCATAGCGGAGGTACCTCGGGAAGCAACCCACCTCTTGGTAATGTTTAAGTCACTAAGGATACATTACGTTACATTTGGATATTCCATGTGCGATCGTTAATGCTTTATATGAATGATGTTGCTTGTACAGGCTATACCTATAAACAGTTCTTAGACTGTAAGCCTCTAAATTTCGACGGCACCAGGGGTGCTGTAGCTTTTGTCAGATGGACGGAGAAGACTGTTTCTGTGATAAGAATGAGTAAGTGTGCTCCGGAACACCAAGTCACCTATATCTCCGGATTATTCTTAGACGGAGCGTTATCCTGGTGGAATCTCCAAGTTCAAACCTTGGGAGAAGAGGCTGCTTATGCTTTGACATGGGATGAAATGAAGGAGCTCATGCGCAAGAAATACTGTTCCAGGGCTGAGATCCAAAAGTTAGAAACTGAATTCTGGAACCTCAAGATGGACGGTCCAAAAATTACTGAATACGTGCAGAGATTTCACGACTTATCTCGCGTTGTACCATACATGGTTGATCCGGAATTCAAGAGCATCGAGCGTTTTATTTGGGGGTTGGCACCTCAGATTATGAGTATGGTGTCGACGTCAAAGCCTGCCACAATCACCGAGGCGATTGATCTAAGTGTGGCATTAACTGAAGAGGCAATCAGGTTAAACAAGTTTTCGATCTCTGACCAGAAGAAGAAGGAGACTCACGTTGAGTCATCCGGTGAGAACAAAAGGAAGTTCTCAAATTTTAAGAAGGGTACCAGCAGTGCTAATAAGAAGGAAGAGGGAAACGCACCAGCCAAGGTCAAAACTGGTGCTGAAAACAGAGGAAAAAGGGTACATGGGCACCTTGCCCAAATGCGATGCGTGTCAGTTGCATCACAATGGACGGTGCCAAGCTGGAAGATCCGAGTCTTATGGAAGAGTTGGTCATTCGAAGGAGACGTGCTGGGTTCGTGCTGGTCGTGGTAGTTGTGGTCAAAGAGGTTATGGAAATGGAAATAATAACCGCGGTGGTAATAGGTATGGAAACCGCCCTCAAGGAGGAAATGGCGGTAGCAGAAATCGTGGTAATTTTGGGAATCAAGCTGGTAGTGGGAATCGGGGAGCGAATAACAATCAGGGTGGTAATGGGAATGGAAATGGTCGGGGACCAGGGTGCTTTAACTGTGGAGATGTGGGGCATTTCAAGAGAGAGTGCCGAAAGCTCAATCAAGCTCAAGGAAGGGTTTTCAACGTCGAAGCGAGTGAAGCTAGCCAAGATCCTAATGTAGTCACGGGTACGTTCCCTATCAACCAACGCTTTGCATCTGTACTGTTTGACACTGGTGCCGATTATAGTTTTGTATCACTAGAATTTAAGAAAATGCTTGGGTTGGTAGCTAGTAAGCTAGATATTTCGTACTCAATAGAACTAGCTAATGGAAAGCTAGTAGAAGCGAATGAAGTCATTAGAGGCTGCGTAATAGAGCTGGGAGAGCACGAGTTTACGCTTGATCTTCTGTCAGTTGAGTTGGGAAGTTTCGGCGTGGTAGTGGGGATGGATTGGTTGTTAAGCAACCGAGCAGAGATCGTATGTCACGAGAAGGTCATTCGCATTCCGATGGCGAATGGAGAAATGACTGTGGTACATGGAGAAAAGCACGATACGCCTCTAAGGATCATTAGTTGTTTGAAAGCTCGCAGATGTTTGCAGAAAGGATGTGTCGCCTTCTTGGCACACATTGTGGACAAAGAATTCACTGAGCCGAAGTTGGAAGACATCCCAGTTGTGAAGGAATATCCTGAAGTCTTTCCCGAAGACTTACCGAGATTGCCGCCGCAAAGACAAGTCGAGTTTCACATTGACTTAGTTCCAGGCGCTGCGCCTGTAGCTAAGGCACCATATCGACTTGCACCTTCAGAAATGCAAGAGCTGTCAACACAACTCCAGGAGTTATTGGACAAGGGATTTATCAGACCAAGCTTCTCGCCTTGGGGAGCTCCAGTTTTGTTCGTTAAGAAGAAAGATGATAGTTTCCGTATGTGCATCGACTACCGAGAGCTTAACAAGTTGACCATTAAGAATCGATATCCTTTGCCAAGGATTGATGACCTGTTCGATCAATTACAAGGTTCGAGTTTTTACTCCAAGATCGATCTTCGATCGGGTTATCACCAGTTGAGAATTCAATAAGAAAGTATTCCAAAGACGGCCTTCAGAACTCGATATGGACACTACGAGTTCCTGGTTATGCCGTTTGGGTTGACAAACGCGCCAGCAGTATTTATGCATTTGATGAATAGAGTTTGCAAGTCGTACCTCGATAAGTTTGTGATTGTGTTTATCGACGATTTTTTGATCTACTCGAAGACGAAGGAAGAACATGAGCAACATCTACGAGCTATCTTAGGGCTGCTCAAGGAAGAGAAATTGTACGCAAAGTTCTCGAAGTGCGAGTTCTGGTTGCGTGAGGTTCAGTTCCTTGGTCACGTAGTTAATGGAGATGGAATTCATGTGGATCCCACAAAGATCAAGGCGATCAAAAATTGGGAGACTCCGAAGATGCCAACAGAGATCCCTCAGTTCCTAGGTTTGGCTGGGTATTATCGTAGATTTATTAAGGATTTTTCGAAAATCGCTCAACCGTTGACCTCCCTCACTCAGAAAGACAAGAAGTATGATTGGGGAGAAAAGCAAGAAGAAACATTTCAGTTGTTAAAGAACAAGCTTTGCGATGCCCCGATCTTATCCCTACCCAAAGGCACTGATGACTTTGTGGTATATTGTGACGCCTCGCGTCAGGGATTAGGTTGTGTATTGATGCAGCGTCAGAAGGTTATAGCTTATGCTTCACGCCAGTTGAAGATTCATGAGAAGAACTACACCACGCATGATTTGGAATTAGGCGCAGTGGTGTTTGCATTAAAGATCTGGCGACATTACTTGTATGGCATGCGCTGTACAATCTTTACTGATCACAAGAGCTTACAACATATATTCGATCAGAAAGAGCTTAATATGAGACAGAGACGATGGGTAGAGCTGTTAAATGATTATGATTGTGAAATAAAGTATCACCCAAGGAGGGCAAATGTAGTCGCAGACGCCTTGAGTCGGAAAGAAAAAATTAAGCCCATAAGGGTTAGAGCTTTGGAAATGATTATTCAAACGGACCTCTCGTTGCGCATTCGTGCCGCGCAGAGAGAAGCTCTTAAGGAAAAGAATCATGAAGATGAGTATCTCCGTGGGATGGAGAAACAGTTGGTACCAAATGAGGAAGGAACGTTGTGTTTCATGGGAAGAATTTGGGTTCCCCTCTTTGGTGGTCTTAGAGAAGTAATTTTCGATGAAGCTCACAAGTCAAGGTACTCGATCCATCCCGGAGCAGATAAGATGTACCAGGACTTGAAGGATTTCTATTGGTGGCCGAGATTAAAATGCGATGTTGCAACGTATGTTGGCAAATGTTTGACTTGTGCCAAGGTAAAAAGCCGAATATCAGAAGCCTTCAGGTCTTCTGCAACAACCTGAAATACCCATGTGGAAATGGGAGCAGATTTCAATGGATTTTATAACAAAGTTACCAAAGACACCCAGAGGTCATGATACGATTTGGGTAATCGTAGACCGTCTGACCAAATCTGTGCACTTTTTGGCAATCAAGGAGAAAGACAACACTAGCAAGCTTGCTGAGCTATACCTGAGAGAGATAGTTGCACGGCATGGAGTGCCTCTCTCGATTATTTCTGATAGAGACGGAAGGTTTGTGTCAAGGATTTGGAAATCCTTCCAAGAAGCATTTGGTTCTCAGCTGAATCTGAGTACTGCTTTTCATCCGCAGACAGACGGCCAGAGCGAACGAACGATTCAAACGCTAGAAGATATGTTGCGAGCTTGCGTAATGAATTTGGGTGGCAGTTGGGACACTCACCTACCTTTGGTAGAGTTCTCGTATAACAACAGCTACCATGCAAGTATTCAAGCCGCACCGTTTGAAGCTCTTTATGTACGCAAGTGTCGATCACCGTTATGCTGGGCAGACGCGGGTGATAAACAGCTTGTTGGTTCCGAATTGGTTCAAGAGACGACATACAAGATTATACAGATCCGAGAGCGCATCAAGACGGCTTGTGATCGACAAAAGAGTTATGCGGACCAAAGGAGGAAACCTTTGGAGTTTGAAGTGGGAGATATTTTGTTAAAGGTTTCACCCTGGAAGGGTGTAGCACGCTTTGGGAAGCGTGGGAAGTTGAACCCGTGATACATTAGCCCATTCAAAATCCTGGAAATGATTGGTCTTGTAGCTTACAAGTTGGATCTACCCGAAGAACTGAATGGCATTCATGATACATTTCATGTATTTAATCTGAAAAAGAGTCCAACTCAAGAAACAGTTGTCATTCCTTCCGACGAAGTTCACATTGACGACACACCCCACTTTACTGAAGAACCTGTTGAGGTTACTGATTGGAAGGTTAACAAGACACGAAGGAGTAGTGTTAAACTCGTCAAGGTTCGTTGGAACGCGCGACACGGCCCAGAGTTCACTTGGGAGCGTGAGGATCGCATGAAAGCAAAATACCCACATTTGTTCCCTAACACCCCTGCAGCTAGTAGCAGAACTAAAATTTCGGGACGAAATTTTCTTAACAGGGGGAGAATGTGACAACCGTAAAAAATGCAGGTATCCGTACAATTAAATAATATTGATTAGTGCTTAATGACTGTGCTGAATTACAATTAATGACTTAAACTGCTTTCTGATTACTGCATCATACTTACATGTGCTTCACATATTACATAATGTCACCTCATTATCACATGCAAACTATATTGGCATACATGATGCACAAAGCATAGTTAGCACAGTTAACGGATAAAACAGGAATATGCTGGCTGTCACGACCCCTAACCCCGCCTTGGACGGAATCAGGAGCCGCGAACCAGCCAAGTGGTACCGGTGTTTATTTTGAAAAGTATTGCAGCGGAAATTTCATCAGGACCGCGAGTTAGGAAAAATATCAGAGTTTAGAAAATACCGGATTTTATTTATTAAATACATGGGATAAAACCATGTTTTGAAAGGTAGCTTTAATATGGGATAAACCCGAATACATAAAACAACTTTTCTTAATTTAATTTAATTTAATTGATAAATTAAGCCACTTCTGTAACCCATTTGGTGCCGTATCCAACTCTTATTCCGATCTACTGTAATTACCTGAAACGCGTTTTAAAAAGATTTGGTCAGTAGGAAATACTGGTGAGTTCATTCATTTTGTACAAAAAGACAAATTGTTATAATTTACAGTATTAAGGGTGATTACAATGTTTCTATCAACCAATTACCCCAAATCGGTATTTGTCACTCGACCGGATCTGTGACTATGGTCAGATCACCCATTGGCTATCTCGTTGTCCAATGGTGACGGGTATCAAGTAATGTATACAAAACCCCACATACCGGCAGTAATTGAAGATTACAAAGACTTAATCCCTGTAATTATAACTTTGAGAACAAGTAGGATTTTGAAAGCAATTTAGTAAAAAGGAGAATGACTCACCTTGTTAGCATATAGTCTTGATTAAACAAGCATCTACTTTACAGTTCTGAATCTTCTGATGATTAAGCATCTTGTTTGATTTTAAGAATATGGTGTAGAGTTTCGGGTAGTTAAACATTTAGTTTAACAGAGTGGAATACGTATTAGTGTAAAACCACATCAAACCTAACGATGGTCACGAGATCAGAACCTTAACGAAATTCACAAAGTATAGTCTTGTTTAGACAGTACTTTGGCATTCGTTTAACGAAATTCACAAAGTATAGTCTTGTTTAGACAGCACTTTGGCATTCGTTTAACAAAATTCACAAAGTACAGCACTTTGGCATTCGTTAGTTGGTTCCCGAATCGATCGGACAGAATATCGTCTCGTGATTATTGGTTAGAACACCGACGTATAGAGAGAAGAATAGAAGGAATGAGCAAAGAAAATGAATTCCTAGGTTTCCTATTTATAGGTAAGAAGTATGAAATTTCTAAGAAGTTTCCTATAGCTTTTCTAGGAAGTTACCTATACATTTTCTAGGAAGCTTCATACCCATATATATATATCTTCTTATACCTTCCTTGCACCTTTCTTTGATATTATCTATCTCATATACATTTATTTTCATGTATATCTATTTAGGTGTTTAATTTACTTACTTAATTAATCTTACTTAGCTTAATTAATCTCGCTTAGCTTAATTAATCTCGCTTAGCTTAATTAATCTTGCTTAACTGATTAATTAATCATACTTAACTTAATTAATCATACTTAACTGATTAATTAATCTTACTTAGCTGATTAAGTTTAACTTATCTATTAAGGTTTCTTAACCGCTAAGTTATCTGAACTACTAAGTTTACTTAACCACTAAGTTTTCCTTAACTATTAAGTTTACTTGATCGCTAAGTATTCTAGCTTAGAAGTTCCCTAGTTACAAGTTCTAATTTCTAGCTACAATGGAACTCGTATTAGTGTATTACTCAATTCAACTTTAACGATAATCACGAGATCAAACTCACAACGAATGACAAAGTATAGCCGTATACAGGCAGCACTTAAACATCCATTGGATCAGTTTCAATCAATCGGATAAAGTATCGTACCAGTGATTAGAGTTATTACCCTAATACGGGTAGAGTTTCAGGATTTAGAAGGTATAATCCCGAGCTACTATTTACTATAACAAAAGCTGAAGGAAAGAAAAGAATTGAGCAGTTTGAAACGTAGCAGTGATCGAGTTAATACCCTGGATTCGTAGCAGCGTCTTGACACCGAAAAACTCGTTTTCAACAGAATATGACCGTTTTGAGACTGAGATTTCGAACACAGAAGCAAGTCCCATGCACAGGCTACTTATAGCAACATTTTAGGTTTTACACGGCCCGCGTAAACCTTAACATGAATCTTACGCGGCCCGCGAGGACCATAAAGGCGGCAGTAGGGTTGCTGAGTCATCGGTGGTCTTGACACGTGGATGACACGTGTCCCTTAAGCTTATCCGGAGACTTTCAAGTTGTCGCGGCCTGCGTAGCCTTACCTTATGGATTACGCGGCCCGCGTGAAATCCAATTTTCTTGGTTTTCTTGATTTTTCATGCTCATTAGGGTTTCAGGGGTACGGGTTTTCACTTACGGGTCGATTTGGGACATTTTTGCAGGTCCTTACATCCTCCCCACCTTATTTTAAATCTCGTCCTCGAGATTTGGGGTACGATATCTCTTTCCGAGTTATGTCACATTTTAAATAATAGGATTAAGGTAAATGGCACTCTAATTGAATCAAAATATGTTCAAATTTTGTGAATATAAGAGTAGTTTATAAGAAATAGAATCCAATGGTTTAAATAGATTCCAGAAATCGGTATCAAATGGATGAAGGGTAATGATATAATCATCAGAATAACTTAAATTTACATGGGTTAGACCAAAAGAAAGATTTATGACTAATAGATGTCTAAATCAAATGTGAACTACTTTGAGAAACAATAGAATTCACTATCGAAGGAAAATTTACCTTGGTTGTTAATTATAAAAGATTTAGAATCAACAAGTTCAACTGAAGAGGAGTACGAAGATGATGTGTCAACTATCGAATCATAACATGAGGAAGAATCAGTGTGTTTGACATTATTGAATTACAAAGATACCCCAAAATACAACACTGTTTAGTGTATTATCGAATTAACGTAAAGTTTGTATTAAGATGACTTTCAAGGATGAGTCAAGTGAAAGGTATGTATATATATATATATATATATATATATTAGCTCAAGCTACAAGTTTATAGCAATGCCACAAGGTGCCGTAGTGATCGAAATAATAATAACGGTGACTGAATGAGTTCACCATGCTTGAAACCAAATGAAAGTTCAACGAAGTAAATCCGAATGTTTGTTTCAAACAATCTAGTAGGATTTTTGATTGAAAATGAAACAATTGAATAATGTTTTTCGATTGAAAAGATCAAGAAATGCTCGATCGATGTTGAGGAACTGTTAAGAGATACACTGAGATATGACATGAATTTGTGCATCATTATCTTAACACATGATTGTGTTAAGATTACTTGAATATGATAAACCAATAAAGCGGATTCAATACAAATAAATATATAAATTAAATCCGTATATGATGTGTGCAACGAGATTAGCGCAAGCTTCAAATTTATGAAAACATCACCACAAGGTGATCGTGATTAAAGAAAGGATTCAATGAAGTCGAAGACCAAACAAGCCTGTTATGGTTCAAAGTAATTGAAGGGCTTGTTGGGATTAATTCGAATATGATGACCTTAATCTATCATACGGGACCTTGAATTGAATACGTATTGCGAGTAAGTTCAAACAATGTAACTTGGTTTAAACACAACGAGTTCATGTATCAATAAGAAAGTTCTGACATGGTCACAACAAAACCCATGTATACCATTCAAAAGAAAATCGAGTTTTTAAATTCATCGATTTGATATCAAAGAGTCATCGTTTTGCAAAAAAAAAACACGGTTTACAATGCAAAGATCAAGTATAGCGGAACGATAATTGAGTTATAATAAAACAACAAATTGGAATGAAGTCCTCCCATGGTCTTCATAGTTCAAACTAATCACATGCGCAACAAACAGTGCATGTGTGGATTTACCAAGAATTGAAACAACCAATTAAATATTCGCGATTATGAAAGAAATCCTCATGATGACCATTACGGAGAGTAGAAATGCAAAAGTCTATTCACTATATGCAGAGTTCTGAATTTTAACAAAAGGAATTTAAGAATTTTATCTGGAATTTTGTGTGATAACCGTTATGAAGAGACATTACCAGGGAATGTCGAATGAATAGGGGGGATTGTAAAGGTATGTGACTTCTTTTGCAGCGTCAAGAATTGGATTAGACTATGCACCGATTGTTGTGAAAACCTTGTTCTATCGTACCTCAGCGAGATTTATGTTGTTTGTAGGATCACGTGGCTAAGTACTGCTTTTTTATTAGTAGTTCTTCCACTGACGGGATTCGCATTGGTGTCGTAATGCCCAATTATATTTTCCAAAGGTCTTGCCTTGAAAGTCGTGTGTGATATACTTCGACGTCTGTGGACGTATAATTTAAGTTTCATGTGTTTTCTTGTGCACTAGCACAACTTTACATGCTTCTTACTTGCGTTAATAGTTTATAGTAACGCATTGGAAATTCTTATACTTTTAATGGCGTCTCAACTTAAAGGGTTTCCATTGTTTATATTGTCGCACGAGTTACGAGGTAGACGATCAAACGAAATAATGTTTGATATCGTAATTATAGATATATGCAATAGATTCCTGATAAAGAAATCTAGAATTATTATTGACACTTATGTTCATGATTTATTTTAAATTGTCAATCGTTATAGCTTTTGGAATTCCTTATAGATATACATATCTATATAATCATACATACCATTCATAAGGTCAGTGTATTTAACATATTGATTTTTCCAAAAAAATACTAGTCAGACACCAGGTAATGATACTATTTAGGGAATTTTGTCACTTGTTTGACATATTATACTCATTCTTACCCGGTTCTAGCCGGAGAGGTAACCTCATCTTGCCCGGTTCTCGCCGGAGAGGTAATTATTATGTTTCCCATAAATAGTATATTTTCAAGATTTTAAAAGTGCCTCTTTTATTAAGGCTTTCATCCAGAATCAAGGAAATTTGTATTCCCATAACATATCTTATTCGAGACTAAGTAGTATCAGTAAACAAGAATTAACAACAATTAAGTGTTATTGCTTATTTATCGTATTTTGCAATGTTATAATCATTATTCTTACGGCATACCAATATCTATCACATTATAATAATACAAGTAATTAGCTCATCTTGAAGCTCATATTAAGGCATCTTTCCTAAGTTCAAGTCTAAATACTATCCTGAGTGCTACCAAAAAATATCAAGTTCCTAACTCTTTGTTTAAACTTAGGTATTTTATTACAACACCTAATTGCTTAAACAACCTGGCTCTGATACCACTTCTGTCACGACCCCCAACCCCGCCTTGGACGGAATCGGGAGCCACGAACCAGCCAAGTGGTACTGGTGTTTATTTTGAAAACTATTGCAGCGGAAATTTCATCAGGACCGCGAGTTAGGAAAAATATCAGAGTTTAGAAAACACAGGATTTTATTTATTAAATAGATGGGATAAAACCATGTTTTGAAAGGTAGCTTTAAAATGGGATAAACCCGAATACATAATACAACTTTTCTTAATTTAATTTAATTGATAAATTAAGCCATTTCTGTAAGCCTTTTGGTGCCGTATCCAACTCTTATTCAGATCTACTGTAATTACCTGAAACGCGTTTTAAAAAGATTTGGTCAGCAGGAAATATTGGTGAGTTCATTCATTTTGTAAAAAAAGACACATTGTTATAATTTACAGTATTAAGGGTGATTATAATGTTTCTATCAACCAATTACCCCAAATCGGTATTTGTCACTCGACCGGATCTGTGACTATGGTCAGATCACCCATTGGCTATCTCGTTGTCCAATGGTGACGGGTATCAAGTAATGTATACAAAACCCTACATACCGGCAGTAATTGAAGATTACAAAGACTTAATCCCTGTAATTATAACTTTGAGAACAAGTAGGATTTTGAAAGCAATTTGGTAAAAAGGAGAATGACTCACCTTGTTAGCATATAGTCTTGATTAAACAAGCATCTACTTTACAGTTCCGAATCTTCTGATGATTAAGCATCTTGTTTGATTGTAAGAATATGGTGTAGAGTTTCGGGTAGTTAAACATTTAGTTTAACAGAGTGGAAAACGTATTAGTGTAAAAGCACATCAAACCTAACGATGGTCACGAGATCAGAACCTTAACGAAATTCACAAAGTATAGTCTTGTTTAGACAGTACTTTGGCATTCGTTTAACGAAATTCACAAAGTATAGTCTTGTTTAGACAGCACTTTGGCATTCGTTTAACGAAATTCACAAAGTACATCACTTTGGCATTCGTTCGTTGGTTCCCGAATCGATCGGACATAATATCATCTCGGTGATTATTGGTTAGAACACCGACGTATAGAGAGAAGAATAGAAGGAATGAGCAAAGAAAATGAATTCCCATGCTTCCTATTTATAGGTAAGAAGTATGAAATTTCTAGGAAGTTTCCTATAGCTTTTCTAGGAAGTTACCTATACATTTTCTAGGAAGCTTCCTACCCATATATATATCTTCTTATACATTCCTTGCACCTTCCTTTGATATTATCTATCTCATATATATTTATTTTCATGTATATCTATTTAGGTGTTTAATTTACTTACTTAATTAATCTTACTTAGCTTAATTAATCTCGCTTAGCTTAATTAATCTCGCTTAGCTTAATTATTCTCGCTTAGCTTAATTATTCTCGCTTAGCTTAATTAATCTCGCTTAGCTTAATTAATCTTGCTTAACTGATTAATTAATCATACTTAACTTAATAATCATACTTAACTGATTAATTAATCTTACTTAGCTGATTAAGTCAAACTTATCTATTAAGGTTTCTTAACCGCTAAGTTATCTTAACTACTAAGTTTACTTAACCACTAAGTTTTCCTTAACTATTAAGTTTACTTAATCGCTAAGTATTCTAGCTTAGAAGTTCCCTGGTTACAAGTTCTAATTTCTAGCTACAATGGAACTCGTATTAGTGTATTACTCAATTCAACTTTAACGATAATCACGAGATCAAACTCACAACGAATGACAAAGTATAGCCGTATACAGGCAGCACTTAAACATCCGTTGGATCAGTTTCAATCAATCGGATAAAGTATCGTACCAGTGATTAGAGTTATTACCCTAATACGGGCAGAGTTTCGGGATTTAGAAAGTATAATCCCGAGCTACTATTTACCCTGGATTGAGCAGTTTGAAACGTAGCAGTGATCGAGTTAATACCCTGGATTCGTAGCAGCGTATTGACACCGAAAAACTCGTTTTCAGCAGAATATGACCGTTTTGAGACTGGTATTTCGAACACAGAAGCAAGCCCCATGCACAGGCTACTTATAGCAACATTTTAGGTTTTACGTGGCCCGCGTAAACCTTAACATGAATCTTACGCGGCCCGCGAGGGCCATAAAGGCGGGAGTAGGGTTGCTGAGTCATCGGTGGTCTTGACACGTGGACGACACGTGTCCCTTAAGCTTATCCGGAGACTTTCAAGTTGTCGCGGCCCGCGTAGCCTTACCTTATGGCTTACGCGGCCCGCGTGAAATCCAATTTTCTTGATTTTCTTGATTTTTCATGCTCGTTAGGGTTTCAGGGGTCCGGGTTTTCACTTACGTGTCGATTTGGGACATTTTTGCAGGTCCTTACATCCTCCCCACCTTGTTTTAAATCTCGTCCTCGAGATTTGGGCTACGATATCTCTTTCCGAGTTATGTCACATTTTAAATAATAGGATTAAGGTAAATGGCACTCTAATTGAATCAAAATATGTTCAAATTTTGTGAATATAAGAGTAGTTTATAAGAAATAGAATCCAATGGTTTAAATAGATTCCAGAAATCGGTATCAAATGGATGAAGGGTAATGATATAATCATCAGAATAACTTAAATTTACATGGGTTTGACCAAAAGAAAGATTTATGACCAATAGATGTCTAAATCAAATGTGAACTACTTTGAGAAACAATAGAATTCAATGTCGAAGGAAAATTTACCTTGGTTGTTAATTATAAAAGATTTAGAATCAACAAGTTCAACTGAAGAGGAATACGAAGATGATGTGTCAACTATCGAATCATAACATGAGGAAGAATCAGTGTGTTTGACATTATTGAATTACAAAGATACCCCAAAATACAACACTGTTTAGTGTATGATCGAATTAACGTAAAGTTTGTATTAAGATCACTTTCAAGGATGAGTCAAGTGAAAGGTATATATATAGATTAGCTCAAGCTACAAGTTTATAGCGACGCCAAAAGTTGTCGTTGTGATCGAAATAATAATAGTAACGGTGACTGAATGAGTTCACCATGCTTGAAACCAAATGAAAGTTCAACGAAGTAAATCCGAATTTTTGTTTCAAACAATCTAGTAGGATTTTTGATTCAAATGAAACAATTGAATAATGTTTTTCAATTGAAAAGATCAAGAAATTGAGGATTGAAGACTTGGTTGGTTTCAACACTTTGTAGGTCACTTGAAGACTTGGTTGGTTTCAACACTTTGTAGGTCACTTGGGACCTTTAGGGCAGTAACTAAGTGAGGTATTTAGACCTCAAATCACAAGAAAATCGACCATACACAAGCCCCACAACCATGAGTTTGATTGAAAATAAGGTTAGTACAAGATTCCCACAAGATGAACATGAACAAGAACAATGTTGTAAAAAGTTTAACAAAACCGAATGTAGCCTCCACTTTGGACCCTTCTATAGTGATGTACCAAGCTTGGTTTTATCAAGGTAAACCTTGAGTAACATCCTCAGAGGTTGTCCAAGGAGATTGAATCAAGAAAAAGTAAAGAAAGTTGGAGAGAAGTGAGTTAGAACCTCACTTTTAAGCTCAAAGGTATTTTTCCTAAATTTGAGATTTCTTGAGAGATTTGGGAGTTCTTGGAGAGATTATGGAGTGTGTAAAGGTGTTAGGGAGGTGTGGAAAACACCTATTTATAAGGTGGGATTATGGTTTGTGGGGTTTAAACGAAGTTAGTTGGGTGTTTAGGTAGTTGAAAGTTGAGAAAATAAGGATTAAATGTTGAAATTCATGAGCTGGTCATGATTTTGCCCGTCAGACATGCCTTGCAGTCCGTAAGTCATTTTAATTTTTTTTATTTTTTTAATCCCTTAACTTGGATACTTTGCTACTTTATGTTATAAATATAATGACAAACATGGTTTTAGGGTTCTAAGGTGTATGGAAGTATGTTGTAAGTGTGTTATAAGTGTGATTATAATCCAAAGATGGTATATACATAGTGTGTGTCTCGGTTTGTATAGAAAGGCGCATATTCGAGATTTTTGTATATCATGTAAGCATAAATAAACATGTATGATTAAAAATGTATTTCCATTATGACTAAAGTCTCGAGATTACAAGGATTGGAATGAAATAAGAATTCAAGCTTGCTAAAAATGGAAAGTATCAAATACAGAATGTTACAGTCTCCCCTACTTTAGGAAATTTCGTCCTAAAATTATTTGAGAGAAAGACTCGAGGAAAAGGTGTGGGTATTTAGTCTTCATTTCGTCTTCACATGCCCAAGTGAATTCCGCACCACGTTTCCCTTCCCAACGCACCTTGACGATCAGAGTACGACTACGTCAGAGTTGCTTGATTTCGCGGTCCATGATTTCTACCGTTTCTCGATGAAGTGCATGGGCTCGTTGATGCGTATGTCATCAATTGGAATTTGAAGTCCTTTTTCGGCTAAGCACTTCTTGAGATTTGAGACATGGAATGTTGGATGAACGTGGTTGTGCTCCTGAGGTAAGTCGAGTCGATACGCCACCTTGCCAGTCCTCTCGAGAATCTTGAAAAGACCTACAAAGCGAGTAGCAAGTTTGCCTTTCTTACCAAAACAGACGACTCCTTTCCAAGGGGATACCTTGAGGAGTACGATATCACCAACATTGAATTCCAAGGGCTTGCGTCTCTTGTTGGCATAACTCTTTTGTCGACTTCTAGCCTTGAGTAGGTTGTCATGGATTTGTAGAATCTTGTTCTTCGTCTTTTGTATAAGCTCATGACCTGTAATTTGTGCTTCGCCGATCTTGTGACAACCGTCAAAAATACAGGTATCCGTACAATTAATTAATATTGATTAGTGCTTAATGACTGTGCTGAATTACAATTAATGACTTAAACTGCTTTTTGATTACTGTATCATACTTACATGTGCATCACATATTACATAATGTCACCTCATTATCACATGCAAACTATATTGACATACATGATGCACAAAGCACAGTTAGCACAGTTAACGGATAAAACATGAATATGCTGATGGAGTTCAGTACATAGACAGACAGTGTTTTGAGACCCAGTATGAGCCAAAAACCAAGCTAGTTAACAAGCTAGTTACGTGTAAAAATATGACTAAATGGTCCTGAATGCTTTCCTAAGTGTCGGGAATTAAAAGTGTCACAAAAGGTAACATAAAGATCACTAAACGGAATAGTTTGATGCTTTAACAAGCCGGTATCTAACCGGACACTACCCGGAACACCAAAATTATACTAGAAGCATTGTTTTAGTGTTTCCGAGCTAGTTATGATCCCCGAACACCCTAACACGCTATATAACACCATATATGCATACACACTAACTATTATACTTGGAACTTTAACTAATCACTTAACTTATCATTCAAAATCAACCAAGACCCCCCCCCCCATCCATATGGACGGTTATGAGGGTGGCCCTACCTCCAAGATCTTACAAGATTACCTTGATCTTATTTGATCTTACTTGGATTTGCTAAAGATCATGTTTAGTACTTGAGGAGCATGTTACACAATGGATGAAAGGGATACATGGATTATAAGAAGATTAGAGCTCGCACACTTCACCCCACTCATCTCTTTCCCTCTCCTTTCCTCTCTTTTGGCCGAGAACAAGCACAACAACATCATCATCATTCACCAAGTTCCATCCATTTCCAAGTTCATTCTAAGGTTCAAGAAGGTGTCTAAAGAAGCTAGGTGGTCTTGGATCTTGAAGGACCTTTCTTACTTGCTTTTATCCAACACATTTATCATCTTCTTTATCAAGTGTTCCTCCCTAGCCTTTGTGCTAGTTGTAAGACTCTCATAATCCTTATTTACTTCATATTTGGTTGGTTAAAAGATGATGTATGTTAGTAATCTTGAATAACACCAAAGAACATAAACAAGAATCATGAACATAAGCTTGATATATGATGAGATATTGATGAAACTATGTTGTTTAGTGTATGAATGATACTTGCTTTTTATTTACTTGAAATTATGATGTTGATCATCATAAGGAGCTTGCTAGATTGTGATTAAACACATGATCTAGCAAGTAAGAGGATGATTATGTGATGAAACAAGATGATCATCCTTATGTGTAACCACGAACTTGAATAATAAAGTGATTTCTTGAAAAATAATAATCAAAGTGAGTTGATAAACATGTTGATCTAAGATTTATGAATGGTCTTCCAAAAGAACCAAGTTCAAAATATGATTTTTAGGAAATCTTGGTTCTTACTTAAACCTACACTATTTTTGGTGGTAAATCAAGTGTAGAAACACTAGAGAAACAAGAAGATTCATAAAGAAACGTTTTTGTAAAATATGTTTACGAGTTGTAAACACCTAAAACTTTCAAGAATGAAGTTTATCAAGAAGTAAATACATTTTGGAGGGTAACTAAACATACTATCAAGTTCCTACAAGTTTTTAATAAAAGTTCAAGTTTATGTTGTAGTGCAAATAGCGTTGTTTTTGCACTTGGTAAGTGTAAGGGGCTGTTTGGTAGCCTCTGAATGGTCATTAAGAGGCTACCTCTTAATGGAACCATCAATAATTTTACCAATGAGAAGGTAGAAGAATGTGACATGTGATGATTTACCATTCAGATGTTAACTCTTAACCATTCAGACTTGAGGTTACCTCTTATTCATTCAGAGGTTTTAAACCATTAAGAGGTAGCATCTGAATGGTCATTAAGAGGCTACCAAACAGCCCCTAAGTTGTTTAGGGATTGATTGTTGATCGTTTATGATGATTTTAAAAAGAAAATGATATGCTTTAATAGCATGGACACCTCCATTTTTAGGGGAAACTATGGCAAAATTTTCTAAAAATACCAACACTTAGAAAAATATTTTCTAACAAATATTTACAAGTGTATTTTAACTATGGTTTTCAATATAAACTTTGCCATAATTTTTGTAACAAAAATACAAGTATTGGAGGTTGGTTTTTATAAATAAAAATGGGTAAATATATATTTAGAATATATATATATATATATTAAAGACACTTGTGTGAATATTTGTATACTTTGTGAAATAGTTATGTTATTTTAGGGTAAAATAATATAACTTAACAAAATACCAAGAATATCATGGAATAAAAATATAAGTTACACACATAATATTGTGTAACCGAACAAGAATTGTAACTTACAAAGTATTCCGGAAAATACCGTTAGGAATATATTTTTGGTAAATAATATTTTGGATACGAAAGAAATGAAAATATGATTTTTGTGAATATTACCAAGTTATATCATATTTTCGACAAGGAGAAAATAAATTATTTTTTGGAAGTTAAAATATATTTTCTTGGAATATTTAGAAGATATATGATTTTTGGGAAAAATATATATTTTCTTGAAATACATTATTTTTGGACAAAATAAGTTTATTATATATATTCTAAAAGTGAGACTTGAAAATATACTAATTTGGAACTACAAATACAAGAATACGAAAATACATATATGAAATACCCCCATCCTTGGGAAGGAAATACGAAAATAAATACTTGAGAAGTATTATTACAAAAATATTGTTTAAGCAATTATTCCAAAATTAAATATAATTTAAGGTTAAAATAATTATTATTTTAACAAGGAATTATAATTTGGGATAATATTAAAAGAAACGTAACTTAGAAACATTAATTCTAAGGCAAGGCACGACCCGTTCGTCTAATAGACCATAGTACATTGTAGGTAGTCGTGCTTGCTGACGAGCTTTGAGTTACGAGTACCGAAGACGCAAAACTGTGAGTTCATGTCCCCCTTTTCTTTAAATTGTTTTGTTTATTTACCTCGGGGGTGAAATACATGTTACAAAAGGATTACATACAAATACAATTGGTATGGTTAGCCTAGGAAAGAACCATAGATCATGTGAATGGGTAGGCGGATACTTGAGACCATTAATCCTCGTATAAGGACCGAAGGGCATGCGTGATAGATCTATTTGGGTGTAGCGAGCCCACACCTATGAGGACCAGGGTGGCCCATAGGGTGACTATGTCTTCCAGCCGGAAGCCCGGTACAACTTTGCTAGGTTTGAGTCTTCCTACACTGTCACACATATCAGTGGCCTTGCAAACCATTGGTGATCTTTTCCTTGTTTGCTTTCATACCGGGATTTACATACATACATACATACATACATACATACATACATACATACATACATACATACACTGTTTACAAAGGTTTATACATACATATATAAAACACATGAACTCGCTCAACTTTTGTTGATGTTTTCAAATTACATGTATTTCAGGGAACTAAGTGGATCTGGCAGGTGTATGCATGTGTTTCAAGCTGCGTTATAAATAAAAGATGTCATCCGAGGTCGCAGGGTTTAGGAGATGTATGTTATTCCTGGACGAGATACATGTTCCTAAACTCGGTTTTATTTATGGTCTTTCGCTGAGTCTTCGTGAACTCATTTAAACATGTTGTGGTTGTAACTTAAATTTGGTGTCAACTATTCAGACAAGTATGTTGTGGTATTTTCAAACTTAATTTTTATGGATGAACATCTACTGGTTTTTATCATATAACATTGTTATGATTGAATGCTATGGTATTAAGAAGTCACACCAATAACCACGCTTCCGCAAATGTCAGGGTGTGACAGATCTCATGCCAACAAATAGGCGAACGAGATTTGCGACCATACAATGCCTCGAATGGAGCCATTTGAATACTAGAGGGGTAACTGTTATTGTACAAGAATTCGATCATAGGTAAATGTATGTCCCAATTGCCACCAAAATCAATTAGCACAAACAAAGCATCTCCTCTAGAGTTTGGATAGTACGTTCGGTTTGACCATCCAATTGGGGATGGAAAGCAATACTAAGATTAAGTTAAGTACCCATTGCGGTTTGAAACGTTTGCCAAAGGCGAGAATTGAAACGACCATCACGGTTCGAGATGATGTCGATAGGAATACCGTGCCGGCAAATGACTTCTTCGGTGTAGATACGAGCTAATTTCTCGACTCGATAATCTTCCCAAATGGGAAGGAAGTGTGCGGATTGGGTAAAATGATCGATGATCATCCAAATGCTATCGTGACTAGAGGATGTTCTAGGAAGTTTGGTTATGAAGTCCATTGTGATACTCTCCCATTTTCACATCGGAATTTCAGGTTGTTCGAGTAAACCCGAATGACATTTGTGCTCGGCTTTCACTTTGGAACAAGTGAGGCATTTGGACACAAAGAGGGCAATCTCCTTCTCCATGCACGACCACCAATAAGAGCGTCAGGGGTCTTGATACATCTTGTCCACACCGGGATGAAGGGGATACCGTGATTTATGCGTTTCATTTATCAAAAGGTCACGAATACGGTTTAGAACCCAAATACGGTCAATATAGTAGAGAATACCGTTAGATTTAGATGACGGTACAAAAAGTAGATAACCGGTTTTGATTCTGTTAATTTGGTTAGACGACGATACAAAAAAGTCGATAAAACTGAAAACGATTTTAATGTATTTATTTAATATTATTAAAACTGAAAACGATTAAAACTTTTTGTATATAAATTTGCATGTGCCCCCTCAAACCTTTGAATTATTGTAGTTTCCTTGAATTTTTCTATAACCAATATATTATGATAAAACATATAATATAACAAACAAGTGTCCATTTGATGCTCGAATTTCAACGTTGAATCATTGGTAGGTATTAAGAGTTTTATATTATGTACTTACAATATCATGGCCAATGATGGTTTACTGAGATTTTATATGTTATTAAATCTAATCTAATAGTTTGATTTATTGTTGTCGTTTACAAGCATCTTCCATGGCCACCGCATCCAATTCATTATTTTTTAGATATATGTCACCATCTTCATATATTTTTCTTGTTCGCAAGACACTTTCAAATTATTAAGGACACAAAAATTCAAGCTATTTAACTTCAAATAAGTCCATTGGGAGCTAGACGGAGATAGGAGTATAATTATAGTCATTCCAGCTATAGTTAGATGGTAAAAACATTTGCATTTTAAAGAAAAGACAAGAATTCAAATCTTGGAATGGGGTGTAACTTAGGCTATAGGGTGTGAGGGGCATGATTGGATTATCAGTCGCCACGTAGGATCATTAATAGAGATTGCTGTAACACCATTGTCTCATCCACCATGATTCCCATGGATTAAATCATGGTTCCACTACTAGAAAAGTGGTCATTTTGCTACGGAAATTTCCTACGCAAAAAAATGTGTCACAAATTCTGACACATTTACTACGCATTTCCTACGGAAAAAAGACCTTGATTTTTTTGGCCAATTTGCGACACAATAGTGACGAATTTCCTACGAAATAAGGTGTCAAAAATTTTAATTTTTCTAGTAGTGTTCTCTTTCCTTATTTAATATTTTCTTTCATTTTCATAAAAATAAATTAAAATAAGATAATAGTGGTTTGAGTTATGATAACACCCTTAGGGTAGTGGTTTTGAATGATGGATTAGAAATAGGTGACATAACGCTGATGTGAAGGGTTATGGTGATCATTAGGGTCATGACCACACCCTGTAGCCTTAGTATTTATTAGTTTACTTAGTTATGCTTACAAATTTATGCACTAGACGTAGCTAATGGTAGCTATTTTAACTAGAGAAATATTGTATTACAACTTTGCTGATCTCCTCAAACATGAAACACCTTAAATTTTTAAGGATATATGCGTTGGTGCATTTGTTACATCTTCAAAAGCTATACGAAATAAACTTTTAGCATCACAGTTGTTCATCGATGATACATTCAGTCAACAAAGGTGAATTTAATCTAGCCATTTGAACTTTAAGGTTATGCGTAGTGAGGCGTGAAGATGATGATTTTTGAGGCATGGCGCCCCATAGCGCCCGGCAACACCAATACTGCCGGCGCTATGGGGGTGATTTTGGATGGGGGCGGTATGTACATAGCGACGTGAAGGAGAAGAGGGGTGTGGAATGTTGCTGCCATTTATGGAGGAGAGGGGTGTGAAATGAAAAGGTAATGATGGGTAAGAGCTTTATAACTACGGATTCTAGTGATATAACGTCTCATAAAGCCTCTGTATGACGTGATGCGACACGTGTCGCATAACGCCCTTAAATAGGCTTTATGACTACACATGGTCTAAAGTACCTTTTATCACTACTAGAAAAATAGGCTTTTGCGACCGCATTTACGGTCGCAAAACAGTCACAATTGTCCTGTTGCGACTGGTTTGTGACTATATATGTGGTTGGAAAAACACACGTCGCAATTGCCCTATTGCGACCTAGCTGCAACCGCAACTACATTTTTGCGACTGAGGTCTGCGACCATAATATCAGTCGCAAATATTGCAACCGCATATGGTTTGTGTGAATTTATTTGCGATGGTCATGTTGCGACAATCTTGCGACCACATGTTGTTTACAAACCTGCGACCGTTTTGCGACGTCCTGCCTTTTACAAACTTGCAACCATTCTTGCAGTCGCAAAATTGATTTTTTTTTAAATTGATTTTTTAGCATTTTTAGTCATTTTCTATTGTGCCTGCTTATAACGTCAATATTTTTTAAAAATTTAAACGTTTATTGAATTTTCAAAATTATACAAAACATCAACTTCAACTTCAAATACAATAATACACGTCCTCAAAATAAAGTATTTATAAGCTAACCCTATGATTAGATGTTTTGAAACCTAACTTTTAGCATCGCTTCAATGTTTTGTCATCCTTTTGTTCATAGCCTCTTTCTCCGCCTTATCTTTTTTTCTTTTTCCATCACCAACCCCACAATAATTCCGTTCAAAAGGGTCACCAAGATTGCCTAACCCGTACACTTTGCCTCTTTCTTTCTCCGACAACTCGGAACCATAAGCCTTGGTCAAATTTTGGTTGCAGGCTACATTCCTCCCCAAACTTCTCCATAAGATACCCCTCGTATTTCTCCTATTAGAATGAAAATGTAATTATGAGAAAATGGAATTTATCATATATTTTTCAAGTTTAGCCAGAAGAGAAATAAAAAATAAACTTAAATACTTTTCTAATTACAACTAGGGTGCTATGATATTCCAACTCTAAGATCTCATATAATAATATCAAGTTGAAAAGCTTGTCCTCGTCTATCCTCTAATCATATCAACCATGAACATAACCATATAAAACAAACAGAATCCTTCTTAAGTGTGCTTGTGTGTGTGTGTGTGTGTGAGAGAGAGAGAGAGAAAGAGAGAAAGTACATTAGGATTTAAATTAAATGCAAGAACAATGCATCTGGTGGCTGCCCCGTTAGCTTGTAGAGTGCACATACGTTCTGCATTCCAGGTCCAGCCTAGAACAAGATGAACAACAAGAGACATTAAGCCACTGAAATAAATAAAAAATATGTATACCAACAAACCTAGACCGCTCATTATTGTAGTTGACTTGCAACTCTTCAAGACTGGTAACGAAAGGTCAAAAGCAACCATTCAAGTATCATATAGGAGGAAAGGAAAAAAAGTCACAAAAATAAATTGTTAGATTAACGATAACTCACATGTTTGTTAAACATTGACCAAGAACCTGAAAATTCCTTTTCAAGGATAAGAATTAACTTCCTGGCTTCACATGACACATAAGCTACGTCACCAAAGTGTATTCTAATTCCTTTTGCCTTACACCTGAAAAAAAAATAGTAACAAGAAAAAATATGAGATACTAATAATGAATATACTGCCATTTATAGAAAGAAAATGATTATACACAATACGGATGGTGATTGAGACATAATAAATGGTGTAGTTTTTCATCCTTTAATAGAAGGCATGACTGGTCAAAACTGCACTAACAATTACACTCAGCCCAGGCTCGGTTAACACAATATTGAATGCACCACAGACTGCATCAGTTGCATCAGCAACCGCAATACCAATGTCGGCCCGTTTTAGTGTGGGTGCATCGTTCACACCGTCTCGTGTCATTCCACGTAATGTTTTCTCTCGTAATTTCTTGACAGTTCCATATTTAGGATTTCGTCATCAGGAACGGGTCTTGATCTTCGAGTGGTTGAGTCCTTTCCTCTACCGTATAAAGGCACTAACTTTCCTTCTTCAATTTGGGCTTTACAAACAGGGTATTCTTGAGAATGTGAATGTAGGTGAAGCCATTTGTAAAGGCAGGGCCAGCAAATTTGGTCTTGGGCCAAGTCAAAGCATATCTTGCACTCGAAATCGCCAAATCAGATACTTCTTTCTCTTTTATCCTTCTAATTTTGGCACAAAACATTCAATCAGATTAAGTGTTGATGTAAAACATATTGAAACCAAACGGGTCTACCCAAACGACCCTCAAGTAAACTTGTGACCCGTTTAGACTAAACTCAAACCAAGGAATTGTGTGAGAAATTCACTCATCTAGTTCAAGTATGATTCAGTTAGATCATAGATGGTAGATAGCTAGCCCTAATTCACCACTAAAACATGAAAGCTCAAACCTAATAAAACATGAAAGATCAAAGACAACCAAAATAATTTCAAGTCTTAATAAATAATTCAAATCCATACTTTTAACACAATCAATCACTATGATCAATCACCAAATCATATAAACAACTAGCAGCAAATAAGCAATAACAACCACAAACAACTAAAAACTTCATGAAACGAGACAGAGATTACTCACCGTCGGAAAAATACAGAAACAGACTTCCGACAGTTATATAAATACTCCTTGATTAACAACCACAACCAGGAATCAACCTTTTCTTAAATAATTCGTTGACTTTTAAGATCATTGAAACTTGACGGATTCCCACTCATGAAATTCTTGGAAGAATCGCTTTTTGCAAAAAGAAAATTAAACGTGGGCCCATCAAGTTTGGGCCTCGGAGATTGGTTTCAGTTTTTTTGGGCTTTGCCCAACTGGTTTAGTTAACGGCCAGGCTCAAATGGTTTAAGAGTTTTTTTCTTTTTTTTAAGATCATAACTCAAATTAGAGGTGCACAACCAAACAGGATCCGGATCCGAATCTGAAACCGGATACTAAACCAATAAACTGACCTGAAGCTGGTTCGAATCTGGTCCGATCCTCTGGTTTGAAACTGGTTTGAGCATATGTACATTGAATACAGTTTTGAAACCGGTTTGGGATAACCGATAGTTAAATAATACATTGAACCCAGATTTCAAACTGATTCAATTCTGTATGGTTTGCCTTTCGAAACATGTTTGGGTCGACAGAAATAAGAGCAAAAGAAACTAACTTCAAGAGAAAAGATTAGATAGCCCAGACAACATCAGTGACATATATCTTTTAAGCAATAAAGTGCTAATTACATAGTTTAACCAAGATAACTTCTGTGTTTATAAATTTTCAGCAATTGAAGGTATCTCATGATGAAACTATCTATTGAAATGATGTTTTCAATGAACACGTCTTCTTTACTAAAACTAGATAATAATTTTTTTAATACTACAGTTATCATAATGTAACAAAATATCTCATCCTTTCATGGTTCCATATCTAATGACCTAATTATCATACTTATTTTCTAATCACAACAGTAATCATCCACAAAAATGAAGAAAAAATCAAAATATCACTAAACAATCAACCTAATTTAAAACAATCGCATATATATACTCACAGATTCACACCAAAGTTAAAGAAAAATTAGCGTTTAGAAAGTAACATGAGACAATTCATCACAATAGACATGCGAAACCCTTCGTAAACCTCAGATTTCATTCGTCTAGCATCCGTCAAGCTCTGCGGAAAACAAAGCATGACAGAATGTTCTTTGTTCACTTTCAAACAGGTTTCAATCGTATTCTTCCTCAAAGCCTTCACCGTTCTCAAATAAACTTTTTTTCTAAGTGATTAACAACAGAGGCATCAGCATTCATAAAACGACTTTCATGACACAAATTAAAACTAGAACTAATATTATACTGTTCACTACTATTGGCTGATTTAGATCTAATTATACCAGACTGAAACCTCTAACTGATCCGGTGAGTCATACTTACCAAATTTGACATCTGCCGGAGCAACCGCACACGGCGTTCATCCACGGAGGACGGCTCCAAACATCCTAACTGTTCAAAACGCCCATCCGAAACCTAGATAAAGGTGATAAACATCCGAAACTATTATAATCACAAACACTACTGCAATTCGGATCGATTAACATGACTTTATCATTTCCGACGAAGAAGAGGAAGTTGAGGACAGTAATCGATCATTCTCCTCGGAGAATGAAAACGCTCGGCCGGAATCGGATCCTGAGGTGTAATTGGAGCCAAATTGAAGCAATTGGTGGATCCAGTGGTGTGAATTGGATGAGAGAGAGAGATATCAGAAGAAATTGAGAGGATTTCTGGTGGTAAAATTGTGGATCAGATGAAAAAATGAAACCCTAGGTGGTGGAATGAAGAAGAAGAAGAGTGCAACGGACGGAGGAGTTTGGCAAAAGTAACTTTTGTTTTTTATATATTTCTTTGCAACTTTTATTTTTTTATTTTTAGATATTCTCGTATTTGCACTTTAGATAGTCGCAACTTTTGTTTTTTTATATATTTCTTGTATTTGCGACCGCTTTAGGCGGTCACAACTTTTGCTTTTTTCATTTTTCTCATATTTGCGACCGTTTTACGACCACCATTCAACTATTTGCGACCGGAAAATTGCGGTTGCAAAATTTGAGACTGTTTTGCTACCGAATGTGGGTTGGTCTTTGATTTTGCGATTGTTTTGATGTTGGTCGCA
Source organism: Helianthus tuberosus (assembly GCA_030545235.1). Taxonomy (NCBI): domain Eukaryota; kingdom Viridiplantae; phylum Streptophyta; class Magnoliopsida; order Asterales; family Asteraceae; genus Helianthus; species Helianthus tuberosus. The sequence continues at coordinate 35,824,003 of CM060355.1, read as the reverse complement.
AAATGGTCGCTAATTTTGCCACCGCCTTATGTAGGTCACAAATTTTGGTTGCAATTGCCTAGTTTTCTAGTAGTGTATTACTTCATTGAATTTTGTTTAAGTATTTTACATTAGTCATCACTTTCAGCTTAACTTTTGACTAAATTATAAAAAATTCAGAAACATAAAGTCATCTTTTTTCGTTAACATAAAGTCATCTCTTTTCGTTAGTACTAAACTGCCTTTAATTGGTAGACGTGTAGGTCGATTCTAGACGGGTGAAAGGCAATGTCAAAAGGAAAATAGATTGACATACAAAAAAATTCATATCACAAGAACAATTACCCTAATAAATAATTAATATGGACCACATTTATATTTTAACTCCAATTATGTCATAAACTCTTAGTTAATTATTTTGCTTTATATATATGATAATGGATAAATAAATGGTGTACAAAAAAGCATATATTTTCTAGATAGAAAAGTATTTTCAATAAGACCTCAATCTAGAGAAATACATAAACTTTTGCTAAGTAATTTCACATTGCTTTTCACCTTCAAATGTAGATCAACACAAACCCCAATAAACTGTGAATCCAAAGAGATCTCTAACCTGACACCTTATCTTAATTACAACAGTAACAGTCATTTAATTACCCCCATCAATCATCCTATAAAATCCATCGGTAATAATATGTGTTGTCTTGTTTTCATCATGATCATTCATCAAATAGCTGTTGATGTCCACATTGATGCTACTACTGTTACTACTGCTGCTGTTGATACCTATCAGTTGCTTCACTTCATCAAGATTCTTGATCAAACACCCTTTTTGTTTCTGATCAACATAGGTATGATCTGTCATGAAACCATGGTTCTGATCTCCAAAACCCTGAAGGGCAAATTGGTCTTCTTGTTTGATCCTATGATGATCATTGTTGTAGGTCATCTGACTCATGCAACTACCACCACCTTCAGAAGAACAAGTTGTACTCAGTTCACCACCACCACTACCACCATAACCAAACATCAGCATCCTTTCTTTCACCTCAGGACAGTAGTACTTGTTGGAGTTGTTGCTAACATTCATGATATTATTAGGGTTATAGTTGTATAAGAGATCAGTAATGTTAGTGTGGCTTTGAGCATGGTTGCTAGTGGTTGTGGTGGTGGTGTTAGTGGTGGTGGAGAGGAGGAGAGAGCTGAGATTGTTGCTAACATTCATGAAATTAGGGTTATAGTTGTAAAATGATGATGTATTCAAGATGGTTTCTGATTTGTGATGATCTGAAAGTGGTGGTGATTGAAGGGGTAGAGATGGGAAAAAAGATGGTTTCTTTTGGAAGGAAGGGAGCAAAGCCAAAAGCTTCTTTCTAAGCTTTGTGTTCCAGTAATTCTTGATATCATTATCAGTCCTGCCTTGTAAATGACTTGCTATTATTGACCATCTGAATATATAAATGGAAATGAATCAAGATTCATAAAAAAGTTTAAAAATTTTACATATGAACAAAGAACAAAGGTGAGTTGAGATTTGACTTTGTCATGCATGAATTAATCCATAATTGTTGAAAATAAGTTAGGGTTTCATTTATGTTTGACCTAACATGGAAAGAGCATATGGGCAGTACCAAAGATGGAAATGTTGTACAAAAGAGTATAAGTAACCATATATAGGTACATATGGAATGGAAGTAAGGGGTACAAACTTACCTGCTACCAATGCTAGCATACAAGGTGCAAATGATCCTATCTTCTTCTTCTGAAAACTCACCATGTTTAATGTTGGGTCTAAGGTAGTTTAGCCATCTCAACCTGCAACTTTTCCCACATCTCTTTAAACCTGCTCACACATTCATAACACAAACCTTTCAATTTCTTGCAAGAAACACATTGATGGTGCGTGTGTGTGTGTTTGAGAGAGAGAGAGAGAGAGAGACATACCAGCTTTGTGAGGAAGAGCAATCCAATTACCACCAGTACCATGTTTATCTATGAACTCCTTGAGCTTTGCATCTTCTTCAGGAGACCATGGTCCTTTCTTCACACTTGCTTTGTCACAACAAGGAGCTCTTCCCATCTCTCTCTCCCTTCCTCTCTCTCTTCACTTGGTTGACCTTTTTTTTCAAGTAGAAATCTCCACTCCTTGTGTGTGTGTATTTCGGTGTAAATTGATAATTTTGTCTTGTGGGTATACTGGTTGGCTTTTTATGGAGTGAGAGACTTTTGTTGTCTCAAAGTCTAAAGAGCACTCACATTCAATCCATCAAATAATGAGAGGAGAGGTTTTTATATTATAAAGGGTATAAAAAGTGGTTGTGAGTGGAGAAGAGAGAAAATGTTACTGTTCATCTGTATATTTGGGGGGACACTGTTCATCCAGTATAATTTTTTTAATATATATTGAAAGTGGTTGTGAGTGAAGGAGAGAGAAAAATGTAATGATAATATTATTTAATTGAAAGGAGAGAGAAAAAATATTTGTTTTTAGTGGAAATATATTGATATAGGAGTTGTTTTTTAGTGGAATGTATGTATAATTTGATGGATTGAATGTGAATGCTCTAAAGGACAGAAGTCAGTAACAAGACAAAACAAAACAAAACTCCTACCCTTTTTCAATTTAATAATAATAAGTGGTATTGTGCATCCAAAATTCAATCTTTTGTCTTTTTAATTTTTGTGTTAATAACAAGTGGTATTGTACATCCAAAATTCAACCTTTTGTCTTTTTTAATTTTTGTGTGAGACTACAGAGTTGGGTCAATCTTTTTTAAGTGAGAGTTTTGTATAATTTGAATATATTTGGACGCCATGTTAACCTAGTAAGTTAGTTGATTGAATAATAACTAAGAAGGTTAACAAACAAGAGGAAGAAATAATAGTAATGACACCAACTTTAAGTTATTTCTATTTAACTACTATGGTGATATTTGTAGCTTCATACACACACCTCATCTATTTATTTCTTTCATGGGTGTTTTGGAGCCGAGGGTCTTACTGAAAGCAGCATCTCTATCCCTAGGGTAGAGGTAATGTATGCCTACATCCCATCCTCCTTAGACCCTACCAATAACTTTGCTATCTGTGTGATTTTACTGGGTATGATTGATTGATACTATGGTGATATCTTGCGAAAAAATTGATCCTTGTTTACCAATCACATAATTTTTTTTGAACGACAAATTTGAATCACTGACAGACACTGGAGTATCATCGTGCCACCAGCGGAACCACCCGATCATATTCATCTCCACTAGGCATAATGCATATACACTAATTCAGAAGAAAACTCAATAAATATGAGAAAAATCCCATTGTGGGAATCGAACCTAGGACCTATATTGTCTAACCAAATCAAATTCTATCAATATGTTCCTCAAAAAATCCGATTTGCTATTTATAAATTGTTTTGATTTTTTTTCTTCTTCTGTTTTTGATAGTTATTCTAGGATATGTGTGTATGTCTTAAAAACATATTTCAGTACAAAACTGATTCAATTTCTTTTAACAATTCAATTTTTCCTCTTATACTATAATTAATATATGCATTAAACTCATGCAGCTTTTTAATAATTTTCTTGTTTTTCAAGAACTTGGGTCCACGTTAACTTAGAAAAAAATTGAGTACGACGTATACTCTACTTATAATTTTACATTATTTTACCGTAGGTCTCGAATTCTCAATCCTTTAGAAAAAGAATCACTATCCTAATAATGTTTTTTTCAAAGATCCAATGTCAACACAGTTAGGTTGTCGAAATTAAGTCCACCATGCATCTTTGAAGTTTTGCAATGTGGTTTATAGAGTAATTTGGTATACAAAAATAGTCACATACTGTAACAAATCAATTCGATTAATTAGAGTTGGCGTGTCACATATACAATAACTAGAATTCAAAACATTATTCCACTAGTGATAAAAGGTTACCATATTTCAATTAAGCACAAAAAAAACATTGTTACATTTATCAAAACAATTATCCTTTCTCACGAACTCTCTTTAAGTGTTTCCGAGATAGCCAACGCACATAAACGTAAAATATACGCCTGGGTAAAAAGGGATTCAATATACACAGAATTTATATATTTAAATATTATTATATCCGGTGTAACAGTTACAATATAATATTTATTCTAATAACATTTTGTCATAGATCCAATGTCAACACCAAATAGGGTAGCAAAAAATCATAATTTCTCCATCTTTGAAGTTTTTCAATGGAGTTTATAGAGTAATCTGGCATACAAAAACAGTCATAGACCATAGCACCCCAATCTGGCTAGCTAATGTTGACATGTCACATATAGAGTAATCAGAAAATCAAAATAATATTCCACTATAGATTAAAATGATACAATATTTCAATTAAGTACAAAAAAACATTGTTACACTTATCAAAACAATTGTCCTTTCCCTCTAGCTCTCTTTTAGGTCTACCCATAATAGCCTTGTAACCTAACATACATAAGCGAAAAATGTACGCCAAAAGTATAGGCGTGTTCACGAGCCAAGCTGAATCGAGTGGGCCTTTGCTCGTGCTTGGCTCTTTTACAAAACGAACCGAGCCAATCAGCTCGTTTACAACCGAGCGAGCATTTTTTGAGCATGAACTTTTCCAAGCAAGCGACGAGTGATTTGGACAAGCATAAATTTGAGATGAATCCTTTGATGTTTCCGTTGTTGAGTCACAAACGAGGTCCGTATGTTCGAGGATATGAGGCTCAGGTTGATGCCAGTGAGGTGATGAGCAAATGCAGAGAACAATTTATGCACCTTTGCTTAGGGTGATAGCGGGAGACAATAGACGGTTGACGACTAAAGAGAAAAAGAAGTCAATAACCGTCGCTTAACAGCATATGATTTTACTATTAAATTTAGTGATAAATTTTATATTTAACTGAATTGGCCGGTATGTATAAATATAATATTTACATATAGTAAGCCAAGTTCAATAGAATGATATGTATAAAACTGTAAATATAAGTGTATATTAATAATTACACATACACACACACACACACACATATATATATATATATAAAATAAATTAAAAAATTACTTGAAGCGAACCGTGTCGAGCGGACCTTTGATCGTGTTTGGCTCGCTTATAAACTGAACCGAGCGGATTGACGCGTTTACAACTGGGCCGAAAATCGAACGAGCATTTTACGAGCGAGCAATGAGTGATTTGGACAACCATACCTGAGTAAAACAGGTTTCAATATACAATATACATAGAATTTATAATATCCAGTATAACAATTTGGAGCCGAGGGTCTCTCTGGAAGCAGCCTCTCTATCCCTAGGGGTAGAGGTAAGGTGTGCCTACATCCCACCCTCCCCAGACCCTACAAATAGCTTTGCTCTTTGTGGGATTTTACTGGGTATGATTGATTGATTGAATCTATCGATTAATAAAGTTGAATCTAAGCGAATTATTATGTGCACTTAGACCTATTCTTAGACCTTTTTTAGGGAAATGATTCTTGGTAATTAGTCTTAATAAATGTTGTTTGAATAATTTACTTAGTAAACTTCGATTATATATGCCAACTATTTGGCTGGGATTGTCAGAGGTTGTCAAGGCATGATTGTGTTATTGGGGGATTTTATAATGCAGTGCGTTTTTCTGAAGAGCGAAGAAACTTGAGATTTAATCAGGGAGTTGCTTCAGATTTTAATTGCTTTATTGAAGAGATGGGGCTTAAAGAGTATTATATGAGGGGTTACAAGTTTACTTTTTTGGCAGGGAATGGAAAGGATCATAAACTTAGTAAGATTGATCGGGTTTTGGTGTGTCAAACTTTTTTTAACAGGTGGCCGGCTGCGTGTTTGAGGGCTCTGCAGCGAGAATTATCGGACCATTGCCCGCTATTGTTGACTGTGGTTGACTCCAACTATGGGCCTAAGCCTTGTAGATGGTTCAATTCATGGTTAAGCAGGAACGGGTGCGAAAGGGTGATTACAAAAGCCCTAGAAGATTGCAATGTGCAGGGGCTGCCCGATGAGATTATTAATGCCAAGTTTCGTTACCTTAGGCATATTCTCAAAGAATGGTGGAAGGAGGTATTGAAAAAGGAAGGGGAGGAGATGAGGGTATTGAAAGATGAAATTGAGAAGTTGGAAGCAGCTATGGAATCTCGGGCTCTTGATGAGGAGGAGGAGGAGTGCGTGTGGGAGGAATGTCGAAAAGGTGTAGATCACTTGAATTTGTGTCATAATAGGGACTTAAAACAAAAATCTCGAATTAAATGGGCCATGGATGGGGATGAAAATTCAGCATTCTTTCATGGGATCGTGAATGGGAGAAAGGATGCGAACGCTATACCGGGATTGATGGTTAATAGGTCATGGGTTTCGAAGCCTTCATTGGTTAAAAAAAGAAGTATTGAGGCACTTTAGAAAACATTTTGCTGGCGATGTGAAGATAAGAGCTGGCCTTCGCTGTGATAACATGAAAACAATTCCATTTAGCGGCCGAGATGCTTTGGTGGCTAGATTTTCATGTGAGGAGATCAAGGAAGCTGTTTTTGAGTGTGGATCGGATAGAGCACCGGGCCCCAATGGTTTTAACTTCAGGTTTGTTAAATTATTTTGCGGTTGGTTGGAGGACGATTTTGTTAATCTGTTTGATCATTTTCATGAGTATGGTGTTATTAGTAGAGGGTGTAGCTCTTCGTTTATTACTTTGACCCCCAAGTCTAAAACGCCGGTGGGTTTAAAAGATTGTAGGCCCATTAATTTAGTAAGGATTATTAGTAAAGCTATATCCAAGGTTTTAGCCACTAGAGTGAAGAAGGTGATGGATGCAGTTATCTCAAATACTCCGCCAGCTTTCCTTAAAGGAAGGTTCATCTTGGATGGCCTGCTAATTATTAATGAAACGATTGGGTGGATTAAGAAAACAAGCAAGCGTGCTTTTATGTTGAAGCTAGATTTCGAGAAGGCGTACGATAATGTTAACTGGAGCTTTTTATTATCTACATTTAAGCAAATGGGTTTTCATGATCGGTGGTGTATTTGGGTGAAAGGGATTTTAGAATCGGCTAGATCAGCGATCTTGGTAAACAGGTCTCCCACGTTTGAATTCCAATGTGAAAAAGGAGTTCGGCAAAGAGACCCACTTTCTCCTTTTCTTTTCCTTGTAGTGATGGAAGTGCTCCACTGTTTACTAGACAAAGCAATTACTTTGGGGGAAATTAAGGGGATTCGTTTTGATGATGAGGCAAAGCCTTTGTCACACCTATTTTATGCAGATGATGCTTTGATAGTGGGGGAGTGGTCTAAGGAGAACATGGATAATGTGGCTAGGGTGCTTCATGTTTTTCATTTATGCTCGGGTCTTAAAATAAACATACAGAAATCATATTTGTATGGGATCGGGTTAGAGAGCAGTGAAGTGGAAAGAATGGCGACGGTTATTGGGTGTAGAGTGGGAGTACTCCCTTTTGATTATTTGGGTATTAGAGTTAGAGCTAACATGACCAGGTCTTGTCATTGGAGCATGGTTAGTGAGACAATCCAAAATAGGCTTTCGTCATGGAAGGCTAAAACTTTATCCATGGGAGGGAGATTGACGCTTATTAAGTCGGTGTTATCTAGTCTACCAATTTATTACTTGTCCATATATAAGGCGCCGAAGAAGGTGTTGGATCAAATGGAGCGACTGATGAGAAGCTTTTTATGGACAGGTACAGATGAGGTGAAAAAAGTCCATTGGGTGTCTTGGGAAGTGGTCACTACTTCCAAGAAAAAAAGGATTTGGGATATCGAGATTTGTAGACGTTAATTTGGCTTTACTGGCGAAATGGGGGTGGAGATTCACGGTCGAGTGTGGTTCGATGTGGCGGGAGATCATTGATTCTGTTCATGGTGGGAGAGGATGTTGGTGTTTTTTGCCTATTAAAAAAGCGATTCCGAGTTGTTGGAAGACGATTGTGACGTATTTGGAGTCAACTCTGATACAAGGTAAGTCGATTCATCAACTTATTCGGGGTATAGTGGGTCATGGTGAGGAGATTTGCTTTTGGTCCGATCATTGGTTTGGTGATGTGATATTAAAAATTAGATGGCCTTGTCTATACAAATTAGAGAAAAACAAAAAATGCAAGGTGAGGGACAGAGTCGCACAAGGTAGGGATGGGTTAGTGATGCGTGTGTAGCGTTATATAATTTTGTGTATATTTTAAGCCCTTTTTGACACTTTAGTCAAGTTTTAAAATTCATAAAACACGATATTTTACTAACACTAAACACGCATATGGGCAAGTGCACCCATCGTGAGCGTAGTATAGCGTTGGTAAGATACCGATGTCGTCCAAGGACACAAGAGCTTTTAATACCGGTTTATCCTCGACATCTAATCAAATCAAAAGTTTAGAAACAAGTTTTTAAACATGAAAACAAAAACTAAAAATGCTGAAAATAAAAATAAAATAAAAACAGATAGACAAGATGAATCACTTGGATCCGACTAGCCTTTAGTGTAACCTTTGATGATTTCCGCACTTTTGCACTGTTTAAGATATTATCTTAGTTATAGTAGTAGGCCCCTCTTTTGAAGGTGACGTTACCCTCAACCCAGTAGTTTAAGTCAGCAAGGATACAATCCTAAAGGGTCGGAATATTGAAAGATAATTAATTAAGTTATTAATGCGTAATGTGGTAGGCCCCTCTTTTGAAGGTGACGTTACCCTCGGCTAAGTGATTTGAGTTAGCATGGATACAATCCCAAGTAGCCGGGTTAATGTATTAATAGTAGTTTACATATGAGGGGATCAAGCCATTCGCACCCCCGCCATCCAATACCAGTGGGTATTGAAGGAGGTCCTAGTAAGCTTGACCCAGGTCCTTGCAGAACAAGGCAAGAACCTTACCAAACCATTCCCTTAACCTCCGACCAGGTAGCCAACATATCTCTATATAGACCGTAGAGATATGAATTGTGTAAATCTTTTATGTTATATAGACAGTAAAATAATGCAAAGACACCACTGACAAATGATAAGGAAGTTTCACCTTCAACACAAGAAATTAGTTATTAAAATTATTAATACAAAACCAAATAAAAAGTGCGAAAAGATTAAAAATCAAAAGTATTACACTAAATGTTTATCTTCACCAAGTGATGTAAGAGACTTAGGCAAACATGGCCTTTAATTGTCAAGAACTCTTACTATCAATCTTGGATCCCGGGACTACTACACACACTCTATGATGGATAATGGATGATGGTGGTGGATGTGGGTTGTAGTGGTGGTGGAGTGTGGGTGAAGTGAGAGAGAGGTGGTTTGTCAAGGGATGCCTTTGAAGTGAACCAAGCACCTCTATTTATAGCCTGCACAGAAGCCCGGACACGGCCCCGTGTCCATTGGGCACGGCCCCGTGTCCATTGGGCACGACCCCGTGTCCATCCTTATTCTCTTTCTTCATTAAATGCAATTTGTCTGCATTAGCTCCACACGCCCCCGTGTCCACTGGGCACGACCCCGTGTGCAGAAGCGTATCTATACAATCAAGATTTGCTTGGATTCTACGAATCTTAGCGTTGACCGCGGCCCGTGTCGAGCTGGGCACACCCCCGTGTCGGGATTAGAAGCTTCTATAGCTTTGTCCTTTCTGCAGACACCTGGCCATGCCCCCGTGTCCGCTGGGCACGGGGCCGTGGTCAGCCTTCTGTTTTCTTATTTTTGCTTGGGAAGATGCTGTCGAGGGGTTGGACATGCCACGTTTGTTCCTTTTCTTGTATTTATGTTAGATTTTGCTGCATATTTGTTGCTTTTGTTCATTTACGCTCATTTAATCATGAAAATACAAACGAAAGACAAAAGCACACTTTTTCCAACATTAGTACTAAAAAGGCTTAGTTTTATGCCTTATTTGATGTAATTTATATGTTGCATTTTACACACATCAAATACCCCCACACTTGAATCTTTGCTTGTCCTCAAGCAAAACTCTTTATAATGTGGCTTAAACTCCCAAATGGAATGGGTAGAAGAGAAGTTTTGGGCTTCTCTTGAGTGTCGGGAATCCAAGATCTTTATTAGGCTTTATTTTTATATTATTTACAATCCTATTCGTTATGATTTATTTAGAACATTTCATAAGAGAAATTACTTATTTGGGCATAACATGCCTCTTTAAAATTCCATTTATATACAAGTTCACATACCTCACGGGAGATCACTCAACACTCGGCCGAAGATGTAATTTTGTGAAACACTCGAGACTGGTATGGAACTTACTTCTACCATATGCTTGCCAAGCAATCAATCCTCCTCCTTTTTAACTATAAACCTTTGTAAACATCAAGAGGACTTGGGGAAGGGTTAGGCTTGGGTTAAAGGTAGGTGGTTTTGGGTTAGTGGTTAGTAAAAAGGGCGAAAAGCGTAAAAAGCGACGATCGTCATAAAACTATTTGTTTTTGTGACTTTTATTCAAACAAAGCATTTTCAAACAAAGTTTCTTTGAGGAACTTCTTTGTTTATTGCTATGCTTCATTTTTTTTATAAGGAATGTTACATGAAAACCGAGCTTTTTATTAAAATAAAGGGTAAAAAATAAAAAGGTTTTGGTGGGTAAAGTGTGTTTGTTTTGTGGGTTTAGAAATGAAAAAGTTTAGGCTCAAAGGAGTTAACTAGAGGGATTTTGGGTAGGTTAAAAGAAAACGAAAAATAATGGTGTAGAAAAGAAAAAATGTTAGTCCTAATGCCTCCATCATTTACTTACTTGGGTTTAAGTTGGTAAGGACCGGGAATGTATCGTCATGGCAAGTTCTAGAGTTGTAAGAAACCAAGCGGCTATTCACACAAGAAACGAAAAATGAGCATTTAATTTAAAGATGTATGCTTTTATGCTCAATAAAGGCTCAAAACTCACTTTTTGTAGGAATGGGTTTTTAATGTGATTAAGTATATATAATCAAAATTTAACTAGATTTGTAATGACGTTTCATAATTTTCTTATGTTGGTTCTTTTTATCACGACGCTATCGGTTTGTAAATTTGTAAAAATATAACCTTTTTAGAACTTGTTATTCCCAAATTAAACCAAGACAAGTAAAAAAAAATGAAAAGTTTTTGAAATTTTTTTTGATGATTAGCTGTTCCAATGGAGTTTTGTGTAAGGCTTGTTATTAGGACTTGCAAAATTAAAGGTTTTAGCATCCCCCCACACTTAAATTACACATTGTCCTCAATGTGTCCCAAAAATAAGTTTTTAGGTTGATTGAATGTGTAAAAAGGTGTTTAAAAACAAAAATTTATGTTACTGGGCGTCTGAACATGGGCCCGTGTTAGTCCGGGCACGGCCCCATGTTCAGATTCCCAGTATCATAGTTTACAGAAGGCTGGGCACTGGGGCGTGTTCAGTGAATACGGCCCCGTGTCCAGTTACCTGAACTGGGCATTTTCTACAGAACCTTGGGCATGGGGCGTGTTGGGCTGAGCACGGTCGCGTGCTGAACTTGCTGTAATGACGAAAAATTGTCGGGAGGCTCTATTTTTGTGCATGGGGTGTGGGTTCAAGTTTCCCTTAGTAACCTCCATCATTTCGAGTGTGTTTTATTCCTGAAAATTAAAACTAAACTAGAAAGAATAAAAGTTATTTTAAACTAAAACTAAGGATAGTTCCGCGGAATGCCTCCGTGGTGTGCCACGTTTATAAGGGTCCTTGGCTAGACCCAAAGTCAGTCATATGTTACCCAAGTGGGATGTTTTGCATCCCATGTTGCACCGTCGGAGAGCATCATCCAAACTTGAGTCTATGACTTTCATGTTGTTGACCGGGTCGTCGTCTTCTACTCTTTTCCCAACCCCAAATTCCATTTCCTTGTCCCCAACCCTCAATGTTAATGTCCCACCATTCATATCCACCATTGCGTGGGCGGTGGCTAGGAATGGTCTTCCTAAGATAAGCAGTACCTCGGTATCTTCCTCCATATCTAGTATAACAAAGTCGGCCGGGAAGACAAAGTCTCCGACCTTTACCAATAGATTTTCGGCGATACCTTGTGGATACTTAATGGACCTATCGGCGAGTTGTATGCTCATCTTTTTAGGGCTTGTTTTCCCTAATCCGAGTCGGTCGAACATTGATGCGGGCATGAGGTTGATGCTAGCCCCAAGATCGGCCAGTGCATTGCATATGGGTGATCCCCCAATTGAACAAGGGATGGTGAAGCTTCCGGGATCGATCTTCTTTTGCGGGAGTTTGTTGAGTAGCAAGGCGGAGCATTCTTCACTTAAATTAACTAATTGCAATGATTTAATTTTTCTTTTGTGAGTGAGAAAGTCTCTCATAAATTTTGAATATTTAGGCATTTGAGTGAGGACTTCTACAAATGGAATATTGACATGCAATTGTTTTAGTAAGTTTATGAATTTTGTGAATTGCTCATCGGTCTTTTGGCAAAGTAACCGACCGGGGTAAGGTACTTGAGGATTCTTGGTAGGCTCTTGATTCGGTGGAGGAGTCATCGCTTTTTGGGGTGTTGGCGAAGTTGCGGTTTGGTTAGACGGACTCTTTTCAGTTGGAGGTAGCGGAGCCTCCTCGGGACCTACGGTACGGTTTCTCAACGTGATGAAATGTACTTGCGCCTTTGGGTTGGTTTCGGTATTGCTGGGTAACACGCCTTGTGGTCTCTTGAAGAAATTTTGAGCTAGTTGATTTAGTTGTTTTTCAATGTTTTGAATACTAGCTTGTTGATTTCTAAAGTTCGATTCCATTTGTTGAAATCGATCCGAGTTTTTCTTTTCGGTGTCGGAGATGAGGCATGAGATAGTATCTTAAAGCCTCTCTCGTCCCCCTTGTTGTTGTTGAGAGAAATTTTGTGACTAGTTTCTTGGTTGTTGAAAGTTTGTTCGTTGGTTTTGATTTTGTTGGTTACTACTATTGTCGGGTTCTCTCCAACCAAGGTTAGGATGGTTACGCCATCCTTGGTTGTATGTACCCGTCGGGGGACCTGACGACCTAGGTCTATTATCAATGTAGTTTACCGTTTCAGTTTGATTATCCATTTCTTTCATACAACTCCAATTTTCTTGTGGTCCACCACACCCTTCACAAGCCATAACCGAGGCCGTTTTTGCCATTTCTAACTTTTTGATTTTTGAAGAGAGGGCCTAGATTTGAGCTTGTAAAGAGGTGCTTTCGTCAACCTTATGGGCGCCCGGGGCAATAGATTTTGTGCCTCAGGGAGTGTGCTACTGAAAATTGTTTTAAGCAATTTCCTCAATTTGATTATAAATTTCATTTGGGCGACGATTACCTAGAAGTCCCCCGGAGCTAGAGTCAAGTGTTTGTCTTGTGTGTGGCAACAACCAATTATAGAAAATGGATACTTGTTACCATACCGCAAGACCATGATGGGGACACTTTCTTAGTAGCTCCTTGAACCTTTCCCAAGTTTCATATAAGGATTCCCCGTCCTCTTGTGAGTATGTATTAATTTCAGTCATTAATTTAGCCGTTTTTGAAGGAGCGAAATACTTATACAAAAACTTTTGGTCTAGTTCATCCCAGGTGTTTACCGATCCAACTGGGAGGGTGTTAAGTCAAGCCTTAGCTCGGTCTTTTAGCGAAAATGGGAACATTCGGAGGCGGATGGCGTCATTTGATGCTCCGTTGATCCGAAAAGTATCACATATTTCCAATAGATTTTCGGCGATACCTTGTGGATACTTAATGGACCTATCGGCGAGTTGTATGCTCATCTTTGTAGGGCTTATTTTCCCTAATCCGAGTCGGTCGAACATTGATGCGGGCATGAGGTTGATGCTAGCCCCAAGATCGGCCAGTGCATTGCATATAGGTGATCCCCCAATCGAACAAGGAATGGTGAAGCTTCCGGGATCGATCTTCTTTTGCGGGAGTTTGTTGAGTAGCAAGGCGGAGCATTCTTCGCTTAAATTAACTAATTGCAATGATTCAATTTTTCTTTTGTGAGTGAGAAAGTCTCTCATAAATTTTGAATATTTAGGCATTTGAGTGAGGACTTCTACAAATGGAATATTGACATGCAATTGTTTTAGTAAGTTTATGAATTTTGTGAATTGCTCATCGGTCTTTTGGCAAAGTAACCGACCGGGGTAAGGTACTTGAGGATTCTTGGTAGGCTCTTGATTCGGTGGAGGAGTCATCGCTTTTTGGGGTGTTGGCGAAGTTGCGGTTTGGTTAGATGGACTCTTTTCAGTTGGAGGTAGCGGAGCCTCCTCGGGACCTACGGTATGGTTTCTCAACGTGATGAAATGTACTTGCGCCTTTGGGTTGGTTTCGGTATTGCTGGGTAACACGCCTTGTGGTCTCTTGAAGAAATTTTGAGCTAGTTGATTTAGTTGTTTTTCAATGTTTTGAATACTAGCTTGTTGATTTCTAAAGTTCGATTCCATTTGTTGAAATCGATCCGAGTTTTTCTTTTCGGTGTCGGAGATGAGGCATGAGATAGTATCTTAAAGCCTCTCTCGTCCCCCTTGTTGTTGTTGATAGAAATTTTGTGACTCATTTCTTGGTTGTTGAAAGTTTGTTCATTGGTTTTGATTTTGTTGGTTACTACTATTGTCGGGTTCTCTCCAACCAAGGTTAGGATGGTTACGCCATCCTTGGTTGTATGTACCCGTCGGGGGACCTGACGGCCTAGGTCTATTATCAATGTAGTTTACCGTTTCAGTTTGATTATCCATTTCTTTCATACAACTCCAATTTTCTTGTGGTCCACCACACCCTTCACAAGCCATAACCAAGGCCGTTTTTGCCATTTCTAACTTTTTGATTTTTGAAGAGAGGGCCTCGATTTGAGCTTGTAAAGAGGTGCTTTCGTCAACCTTATGGGCGCCCGGGGCAATAGATTTTGTGCCTCAGGGAGTGTGCTACTGAAAATTGTTTTAAGCAATTTCCTCAATTTGATTCTTAATCGTGACCTTGTTCAACTCACGGTAATCTATGCAAATACGCATTGATCCGTACTTCTTTTTAGTTGGGTAACACGCCTTGTGGTCTCTTGAAGAAATTTTGAGCTAGTTGATTTAGTTGTTTTTCAATGTTTTGAATACTAGCTTGTTGATTTCTAAAGTTCGATTCCATTTGTTGAAATCGATCCGAGTTTTTCTTTTCGGTGTCGGAGATGAGGCATGAGATAGTATCTTAAAGCCTCTCTCGTCCCCCTTGTTGTTGTTGATAGAAATTTTGTGACTCATTTCTTGGTTGTTGAAAGTTTGTTCGTTGGTTTTGATTTTGTTGGTTACTACTATTGTCGGGTTCTCTCCAACCAAGGTTAGGATGGTTACGCCATCCTTGGTTGTATGTACCCGTCGGGGGACCTGACGGCCTAGGTCTATTATCAATGTAGTTTACCGTTTCAGTTTGATTATCCATTTCTTTCATACAACTCCAATTTTCTTGTGGTCCACCACACCCTTCACAAGCCATAACCAAGGCCGTTTTTGCCATTTCTAACTTTTTGATTTTTGAAGAGAGGGCCTCGATTTGAGCTTGTAAAGAGGTGCTTTCGTCAACCTTATGGGCGCCCGGGGCAATAGATTTTGTGCCTCAGGGAGTGTGCTACTGAAAATTGTTTTAAGCAATTTCCTCAATTTGATTCTTAATCGTGACCTTGTTCAACTCACGGTAATCTATGCACATACGCATTGATCTGTACTTCTTTTTAACGAATAAGATCGGTGCTCCCCATGGCGATGAGCTTGGTTGTATGAATCCCTTTTCCAATAATTCATCTAACTGTTTCTTCAGTTCCTGCATTTCTGCGGGTGCCAAACGCTAAGGTACTTTGGCAATTGGTGCTGTCCCTGGTATCAAGTGGATTCTGAATTCGACTTCTCGGTCTGGCAGTTGCCCTGGTAATTCTTCTGGAAATACATCTGAAAACTGGGATACCACTGGAATATCTTTTAATTCTTTTCCTTTAGTGTTAGTGATTATGGAAATCAAATACACTAATGACCCTTTTCTTATATAACTTGATGTTTTCATCACAGAGATGAACTTTGTGGATCTAGAGGGTTTATTTCCTTTAATTGTGATCTTTTCACCTTTTGGTGAATTTACTTGGATTGACTTTTGATCACATAAAATACTGGCTTTATTGGCTATTAACCAATCCATTCCTAACACAACATCAAATCCTGCCAGATTCATTGGGTAAAGGTTTGCAATAAATTTCTGATTTAGAATTTCTATTCTTGCTCCCTGCAAGATTTCATAAATTTTAATGGTTTCCCCATTTGCTGTCTCTACTAGACATTCTTGTGGAAGTTTAGTTAATGGTTGGTTAAGAAGTTTGCAAAATGAAGTATTAATAAAACTTTGGTTCGCACCAGAGTCAAATAATACTTTAGCAAAAATGTCATTAACTAAAAACGTACCGGCTATCACGTCCGGGATCATCATTGCTTCTTCTGCAGTCAGAACAAATGCTCTAGCAGTTTTAGTATTCTTGGTGTTCGTAGTTGGAGCTAGTTTCGGACAGTTTGGCTTGATGTGGCCCTGTTCTCCACAATTGTAGCATATCCTGTTGTTAGGTTTCTTCCTGCAGTCTTCTTCTTTGTGTCCAGATATTTTGCAGAAATTGCAATATATGGAGCATCTTCCAGAATGCTTCCTTTTGCAATACTTGCAATAAGGTGCAGAAGTAGGACCTACATTTTTCCCACGGTTAGAAATTCCAGAACGGATTTCTTGGGTAAGCTTCTGGGTTAGGTTCCTCCTCTGATCCTCTTCTCGTGTACGGACTAATTCATCGGTCAAGGTGTTTGCTAGTTCTATAGCTTCTTCCATGGTTTGAGGTCTAGATGCCTTGACTACATGTCTTATCTCACTGATTAATCCCCAGATATAGCGGGAGATTAATACTGGTTCTGGTGATGCAAGGGTTGTCACTATTCTAGCATATTCAAAGAATAACGTAGTGTATCCCTTACTATCAACTCCAGTCATCCTAAGGTTTAGGAACTTATTTGCTATCTGTTCCTTTTCATTGGGAGGGCAGAATTTTCTTTCTACCAAGTTTTTAAATTCCTTCCATTCTATATTGTAAACCTTATCACTTCCCCTAGACTGGAGGATAGTGTTCCACCATTCTAGTGCTGAATTCTTAAACAAATTGGAAGCAAACATTATCTTATCCTCTTCCGCGCATTTGCTTATTCTTAAGACTGCCTCAGTCTTTTCTATGCAGCGTAGAGATGCAAAGGCCCCTTCATTGCCCGAGAATTCCATTGGTTTACAAGACCAGAATTCTTTATAAGAACAACCATAAGACATGGTTCTTCTTCTTTTGGGAATGGGCACTTGAAGTATGGGTCCATTGTTTACACTGTGTTCAGGTTCAGTGGGTCGTTTACTATCACGTTTACTTTTATTTTTGCTTCCGTAACCGTTTTGATAATATATGGCATCACATCTATTATCCCTTGTGCCACTATGTGTTGCATGACACTGTTATCCACTTATAACAATCCTCAATAATTTCCGACACCCTATTATATTTTAAAATGTCTCAATATGTCTTTAAATATACCCCATATATAAAAACCGAGCCCGAAATACAGTATAGCATAAAAAAAAATAAAATTTAAAATTTGATTATTAAGTTGAGGCGGGCCGCATAGGACCCACCCCAACCTTACGCGGGCGGTATCAGGGTTGAAACCTGTTTTCGTTGATTTTCTTAAGTTCAAGCGGGCCGCGTAAGACCCCCTTTAAGTTCACGCAGGCCGCGTGAGATCAAGATAGTGGCGCAGCACGGTGATGACATGTGTCATCATCGTGTCAAGCCTAGTTGGTGATCCGGACGAGCTACGCATTGACCGAAGGTCAACGCGGGCCACGTAGGCCCTTCCCTTATCTTACGCGGGCCGCGAGAGAGCCAGATTTCAGCACTATATAAGGAGGCCTCGGGATTTCACTTTCAGTCGCTCATTTCTTTCTTTCTAAGCGAATTTCTGAAGTTATAGGCATAATTTTCAAGTATTATACCCCCTAATTAGCGAGGTTCTGCTCCATTGTAAGTATTATAACCCCAGTTTCGTATTAGATACGCTGCCCGATTGATTTAGGGTTCCGTAACAACTGTCGTGGTTCTGCCCGACGTAGTTGTTGGAATACCGTCTCGGGGAGGGTATCATTAATATTATCAAAGGGTTATTATACTAACCTATGTACATTTGTAAAATTATAGATTAATCCCAGGAAACCCTTACGCGAAGTCTAAGATAGCAATGTGAGTTTATCCTCTTTTTGTTAAACTTTTTGTAATATTTTACATAACCTTAAATGTTTTACAATGTGATTAAGCGGTGATTGAGTCTTTGTAGTTCTTCAATTACTGCCGGTATGTTGGGGTTTTGTATACAAAATTTACTACACTGTGAGTAGTAAGTCGGGACGACAACACGTTACCATTGGACAACGAGTTAGCCAATGTGTAATATGACCCACAAGTCAGGATTGACAGTACTGAATGAGTAATTGTGTAGAAATAAACAATGTGATCGCTCTCAATACTGTTTTAATTGATAAAATATTTCTTGATTAAACTGGGATTCACTCACCAGTATTTCCCACTGACAAATGATTTTAAAACGCGTTTCAGGTAACACAATGTGACAGCCAATTAGTAAAAAGCCAGCTGGAGAGCACTGAAGGCTTGGGAAAAATGTGGCTATAAAAGTTACCTAAAAGACGATGTTTTAAATTCAATAAAATAGGGTTTATCCCTATAAACATATTGTAATAAGAAACTTGGGTTTTTACCCATGTGGTTATTAATATCAAATATGGTGGTTTTACTCTGATAAA
This sequence comes from Helianthus tuberosus, assembly GCA_030545235.1. Lineage (NCBI taxonomy): Eukaryota > Viridiplantae > Streptophyta > Magnoliopsida > Asterales > Asteraceae > Helianthus > Helianthus tuberosus. Next base: position 35,805,204 of record CM060355.1, on the reverse strand, counting down.
CATTTCCTAACTACGGTCCTGATGTAATTTCCGCTGCCAAATTAACCAACTGATACCACCGAAATTATGAGTTCGCGTCTGCCCGTTCCCGGGACAGATAAGGGATCGAGGGTTGCGACAGAAGGTGGTATCAGAGCCTAGCCACTGGTCTAAGCCAAAGAAGTGTTCTGCTGACACTTAAATTCTAAATTTTGTGTTAGGAAATAATTTATGTGATTATGTGTTTTGTGTTATTTGACTATTTGTTAGTTTATAGTATATGAGTGATCAAGGACCCTCAGACATGTGTCGTCAGTTGTCTGATTCACCTAGGAGTGAAGGTACTTCTTCACAGCCTGCCCTTTCTGGGTATTCTGCTGATCAGGAAGAAGGGACGTTTTCCTTTAAAGCTCAGTCGGAGGAGCCATTCCCTCATAAAAAGAGAGGATGGTTTAGTAAGGAAGCATTTGCACGTAGGAAAAGAATGCGAAAGTTGCAACAGCAAAGAGCCTTAGCAGCCGTTAAGCGAAAGACAGATGCCCATACACAGGATATGCTTAATAGAAGCCTAGCCAATTTCCATATCCTAGCTACAACTGCTGCTGACCCAAGGCTGGAACAACTAGTAGCCCCACAACCCTTACCTTTGATTCCTACTCAACCGATGGAGGTAGAAATGCATGATTTTAACCCTGAGGAGATACCTAGGATACCAGCCCCTAATCCTTTAGATCCAAATTATGATCCATGGTTTTGATGATCTTAGAGATTATGTGCCACGCTATCACTTAAACGAAGAAACCTTGCCGAACTTAGCAGCATATCCAGGTCTGGACCCACTAGATCCCTATTTTGACAATGATGAATACATTAGGGAGATTTTGGAGAATCCATACCCTTAGGAGAATCCAGTACCTCAGTACCCAGAGCCAATACCAGTACCTGCACCCCCAATGAGTGCAGAGAATTTGCAAGAACTCCGAAATTTTGGAGAAGAAATCATAGAAAGTAGCGAGAGGATGAGGTATGTGGGAGAGCAACTCGTATGGAAATACGATGAGCGCCAGATGGATTTCGGGGGAAATCCATATCCGTGAAGGAGATGATAAAGTTGGTAATAATAAATAAAATATGTGTAATAATAATAAATCTATCGTAGTATAGACCACTTTGTGGTTAACGAGGCATATTAGTATTGTAATTTTTAAATTTATGTTTTAGTGTGTATTTGAAGCATACTATATAGAAAAGAGTAAAGTCGCAATGCACGACGCTTTTACCAATATGTGTGTTATGTGGTTGTTACTTAAACTATTTAATTATTCTATTAATCAATGGTAAATGTTTAAAATTCAGATGGCCGATGAAGGAAGTCAAGGAAATCTGAATAATGATAACCAGAGTAACATTAACGTGGTTAATGAGAATCCAAGCATCAATAACAATGGAAACCAAATGGATAATAGTGTCGTTCAACATATAGTGGCACAAGGAATCATAGATGCAATGCCATTTATTATTCAAACGATTCAAGAAGCGAATAATAAAAGTAAGTATAGCAGTAAGCGACCAATTGAACCAGAACACAGCGTGAACAATGGACCTGTACTTCAAATGCCTATTCCCAAAAGTAGAAGAACCGTGTCTTACGGTTGTTCTTATAAAGAAATCTGGTCTTGTAAACCAATGGAATTCTCGGGCAACGAAGGGGCCATTGCAACCCTACTCTGGATAGAGAAGACTGAGGCAGTCTTAAGAATAAGCAAGTGTGCTGAAGAAGATAAAATAATGTTTGCTTCTAATCTGTTTAAGAATTCAGCATTAGAATGGTGGAACACTATCCTCCAATCAAGAGGAAGTGATGGAACTTATAATATGGAATGGGAAGAATTTAAGGACAAGGTAGAAAGGAAATTTTGCCCACCCAATGAGAAGGAACAGATAGCAAACAAATTCCTAAACCTTAGGATGACTGGTGTGGATAGTAAGGGATACACTAAGTTATTCTTTGAATATGCTAGAATAGTGCCAACCCTTGCTTCACCTGAATCAGTGCTGATCTCCCGTTATATCTGGGGATTGATTGGGGAGATTAGACACGTAGTCAAGGCAGCTAGACCTCAAACCATAGAAGAAGCTGTAGAACTAGCAAATACCTTGACAGATAAATTAGTCCGTACACGATAAGAGGATCAAAGGAGGAACCTAACCCATAAACTGACTCAAGAATTCCGTTCTGGAAATTCTAACCGTGGGAGAAATATAGGTTCTACCTCTACACCCTACTGTAGGTATTGCAAAAGGAAGCATTCAGGAAGATGCTCCATATACTGTAACTTTTGCAAAATATCGGGACACAAGGAAGAAAACTGCAGGAAGAAAGCTAACAACATGATATGTTACAACTGCGGAGAACAAGGTCATATCAAGCCTAATTACCCGAAATTAGCTCCTGCTACAAACAACAAGAATACTCAAAATGCTAGAGCATTTTTTCTAACTGCAGATGAAGCCAAGATGATTCCAGATGTCATAGCTGGTACGTTTTTAGTTAATGATGTATTTGCTAAATTATTATTTGACTCTGGTGTGAACCAAAGTTTTATTAATACATCATTTTGCAAATTTCTAAATCAATCATTAACTAAACTACCACAAGAGTATCTAGTAGAGACAACTAATGGAGAAACTATTAGGATTTCTGAAATCTTGCAGGGAGCAAGCATAGAAATTTTAAATCAGAAGTTTATGGCAAACCTTTACCCCATGAATTTGGAAAGATTTGATGTCGTTTTAGGAATGGATTGGTTAATAGCCAATAAAGCCAGTATTTTATGTGATCAAAAGTCAATTCAAGTAAATTCACCAAAAGGTAAAACGATCACAATTAAAGGAGATAAACCATCAAGATCCACAAAATTCATCTCTATGATGAAAACTGCAAGTTATATAAGAAAAGGTTCTATAGTGTATTTGATTTCTATAATCACTAACACTAAATGAAAAGAACTAAAAGATATTCCAGTAGTATCTTAGTTTTCAGATGTATTTCCAGAAGAATTGCCAGGACTACCGCCGGAGAGAGAAGTTGAATTCAGAATTCACCTGCTACCAGGAACGTCCCCAATTGCCAAAGCACCCTATCGTTTGGCACCCGCCTAAGTGCAAGAATTAAAGAAACAATTAGATGAATTGTTGGAAAAAGGATTTATACAACCAAGTTCGTTGCCATGGGGAGCACCGATTTTATTTGTTAAAAAGAAGGACGGGTCAATGCGTATGTGCATTGATTACCGTGAATTAAACAAGGTCACGATTAAGAACCGGTACCCATTACCGAGAATCGATGATCTGTTCGATTAACTGCAAGGAGCTCGATTTTTCTCTAAAATCGATTTAAGGTCAGGATATCATCAATTAAAGGTACAGGAAGAGGACATTTCTAAAACCGCATTCAGAACAAGGTATGGCCGTTATGAATTTATTGTCATGCCATTTGGTTTAACCAATGCCCCAGCCGCATTTATGGACATGATGAACCGAATATGTAAGCCATATTTGGATAAATTCATAATTGTCTTCATAGATGATATTCTCATTTATTCTAAGAGTAAGGAAGATCATGCAAAGCATTTGCACGCACTTTTAACTCTATTAAGAAAGGAAAAGCTTTACGCTAAATTTTCAAAGTGCGAATTTTGGTTAGAACAGGTACAGTTTCTCGGTCACCTAGTCAATCATGAAGGAATTCATGTGGATCCAACAAAAATCGAGGCGATTACCAAATGGAAAACCCCTGAATCACCAACTGAGGTTAGAAGTTTCTTAGGATTGGCCGGTTATTATAGAAGATTTATTCAAGATTTTTCTATAATAGCCATTCCCTAAACTAAGCTAACCGGTAAATCTGTTAAGTTTGAATGGGGATTAAAACAAGAAGAAGCCTTTAGAATCCTTAAGCAAAGATTAACCCATACACCCATATTAGCGTTACCAGAAGGGACTGAAGACTTTGTAGTCTATTGTGACGCTTCTAAATTAGGTTATGGATGTGTATTTATGCAACGTCAAAAGGTTATAGCCTATACATCTAGACAACTTAAGAATTATGAAGAGAATTATTCAACCCATGACTTGGAATTAGGAGCTATAATTTTTGCTCTTAAGATTTGGAGACATTACCTTTACGGTAGTAAGTTTACCATATTCACGGATCATAAGAGTTTAAGGTATGTTTTCAAGCAAAAGGAGTTGAATATGAGACAAAGACGCTGGATGGAGATGCTTAGTGATTATGATTGTGATATCCAGTATCATGGAGGAAAAGCAAATGTAGTGGCAGATGCTTTAAGCCGAAAGTATCACGAAAAGCCAAAAAGGATACGTTCTCTTAAGTTAAATCTACAAGTAGATTTAAATGAGCAAATTAGAGAAGCACAAGAATCAGTAATCAAGGATGATACTGAAAAATTGAAAGGTATGATTAAGGAATTAGAACAAGGAACAGATGGAATTTGGAGATTCCATAAGAAGAGAATGTGGATACCTAAATTAGGAAACCTACGTCATCATATATTAGAATAAGCCCATAAGTCTAAGTATACGATGCATCCAGGAAGTGATAAAATGTACCAGGATTTAAGGGAAAATTTCTGGTCGATAGGAATGAAAAAGGACATAGCAACCTATGTTTCTAAATGTTTAACTTGTTCACAAGTTAAAGCTGAACACCAGAAACCTTCAGGTTTGTTACAACAATTAGAAATGCCAGTATGGAAATGGGAATTGATAACAATGGATTTTGTTACTAAATTACCCAAAACAAAGAAAGGAAATGATACAATCTGGGTGATTGTAGATAGGCTAACCAAGTCAGCTCATTTCCTACCAATGAAGTAAACTTTCAACATGAAACAGTTAGCTAAATTTTATGTAAATGAAATTGTTTCATTACATGGAATTCCTTTATCAATTGTTTCTAATAGAGATAACCGATTTACCTCTCATTTTTGGTCAAGTTTCCAAAGAGCAATGGGAACCAAGTTAAATCTAAGCACAACTTATCATCCTCAAACGGACGGACAAAGTGAAAGGACAATTCAGACAATGGAGGACATGCTTAGAGCTTGTGTAATTGATTTCGGAGTTAACTGGGACGATCACTTACCTTTAATAGAGTTTTCATATAATAATAGTTATCACACAAGTATCAATGCTGCACCATTCGAAGCACTTTTTGGACGAAATTGCCGAACCCCAGTCTGTTGGGCAGAAATTGGGGAAAAGCAACTATCTGGCCCTGAGATAGTGCAAGAAACAACTGACAAGATTATTCAAGTCAAGGAAAGACTGAAAGCAGCACGTGATCGACAGAAGAGTTATGTTGATAACCGACGCAAACCATTGGAATTTCAAGTAGGAGATAAAGTATTATTAAAAGTCTCTCCTTAGAAAGGAGTAGTAAGATTCATCAAACGGGGAAAGCTAAGTCCCAGGTATGTTGGACCTTTTGAGATTATTAGAAGAATAGGACTTGTAGCCTATCAGCTACAACTGCCAGAGGAAATGGCAGGAATACATGATGTATTTCATGTATCTAATCTCAAGAAATGCTTAGCTGATGAATCGCTAATAGTACCTCTTAAGGATATAGAAGTAAATGAACAACTCAAGTTTGTAGAAAGACCTCTACAGATTGAAGACAGAAAAGTCAAAAATCTCAAACATAAGAGACTAGTTCTAGTCAAAGTAAAGTGGGACTCTAAAAGAGGACCTGAGTATACATGGGAGCTTGAATCTGAAATGCAAAAGAAATATCCGCACTTGTTCCAGTAGATCTCGAGGACAAGCTCTAAAACAAGGTGGGGAGGATGTAACAATCCTCAATAATTTCCGACACCCTATTATATTTTAAAATGTCTCAATATGTCTTTAAATAAACCCCATATATAAAAACCGAGCCCGAAATACAGTATAGCATAAAAAAATAAAATTTAAAATTTGATTATTAAGTTGAGGCGGGCCGCATAGGACCCACCCCAACCTTACGCGGGCGGTATCAAGGTTGAAACCTGTTTTCGTTGATTTTCTTAAGTTCAAGCGGGCCGCGTAAGACCCCCGTTAAGTTCACGCAGGCCGCGTGAGATCAAGATAGTGGCGCAGCCCGGTGATGACATGTGTCATCATCGTGTCAAGCCTAGTAGGTGATCTGGACGAGCTACGCATTGACCGAAGGTCAACGCGGGCCGCGAGAGAGCCAGATTTCAGCACTATATAAGGAGGCCTCGGGATTTCACTTTCAGTCGCTTATTTCTTTCTTTCTAAGCGAATTTCTGAAGTTATAGGCATAATTTTCAAGTATTATACCCCCTAATTAGCGAGGTTCTGCTCCGTTGTAAGTATTATAACCCTAGTTTTGTATTAGATACGCTGCCCGATTGATTTAGGGTTCCATAACAACTGTCGTGGTTCTGCCCGACGTAGTTGTTGGAATACCGTCTCGGGGAGGGTATCATTAATATTATCAAAGGGTTATTATACTAACCTATGTACATTTGTGAAAATTATAGATTAATCCCAAGAAACCCTTACGCGAAGTCTAAGATAGCAATGTGAGTTTATCCTCTTTTTATTAAACTTTTTGTAATATTTTACAAAACCTTAAATGTTTTACAATGTGATTAAGTGGTGATTGAGTCTTTGTAGTTCTTCAATTACTGCCAGTATGTTGGGGTTTTGTATACAAAATTTACTACACTGTGAGTAGTAAGTCAGGACGACAACACGTTACCATTGGACAACGAGTTAGCCAATGTGTAATATGACCCACAAGTCAGGATTGACAGTACTGAATGAGTAATTGTGTAGAAATAAACAATGTGATCGCTCTCAATACTGTTTTAATTGATAAAATATTTCTTGATTAAACTGGGATTCACTCACCAGTATTTCCCACTGACAAATGAATTTAAAACGCGTTTCAGGTAACACAATGTGACAGCCAATTAGTAAAAAGCCAGCTGGAGAGCACTGAAGGCTTGGGAAAAATGTGGCTATAAAAGTTACCTAAAAGACGATGTTATAAATTCAATAAAATAGGGTTTATCCCTATAAACATATTGTAATAAGAAACTTGGGTTTTTACCCATGTGGTTATTAATATCAAATACGGTGGTTTTACTCTGATAAACATTTCCTAACTACGGTCCTGATGTAATTTCCGCTGCCAAATTAACCAACTGATACCACCGAAATTCTGAGTTCGCGTTCGCCCGTTCCCGGGACAGATAAGGGATCGGGGGTTGCGACACCACTTGGTTTCCATTATTGTTGTTGTTCGGGTTTTCGTTATCCGGGTTATTGTTACTCTGGTTATCGTTATTCTGGTTTTCCTGGTTCACCTCGTTGTCCATCCGAATTTTAAACATTTGCCAATTATTAATATCACAAAATAATATTTTAAGGCAAACAATCACACAACACACATATTGGTCAAAAGCGTCGAGCATTGCGACTTACTCTTTCTTATCTATTATACATCTAATACAAACTAAAACTGGAATTAAAAATTACAATACCATTATGCATCACTAACTACAAAGTGGTCTATACTACGATAGATTTATTATTATTATTATTATTATTATTATTATTATTATTATTATTATTATTATTATTATTTTCATACACACATATTATATATATTATTATATTATTATTACTACCTCCACCATCACCTTCACTGATATGGGTTCATCCAGAACTCCATATTACGCTCGTCGTACTTCCAGACGAGTCGTTCTCCGATCTGCCTCATCCTGTCACTATTTTCTAAAATCTCTTCTCCGAAAGTTCAGAGCACTTGCACATTTTATGCACTCATTGGGGGTGCAGGTGCTGGTACTGGATCTGGGTACTGTGGCATGGGTTCTTCCTGAGGATAGGGATTCTCTAAGATTTCCTTAATGTATTCATCGTTATCATAGTAGGGATCTAGAGGGTCCAGACCTGGGTAAGCTGCTAGGTTCGGCATGGGTTCATCTGTTAAGTGGTAGCGTTGTACATAATCCCTATGATCATCGAACCACGGGTCGTAGTCTAGGTCTAAAGGATTAGGTGCTGGTACCCTAGGTATCTCCTCTGGGTTGAAATCATACATTTGGATTTGCTTTTCTGGGTTGTTTTCAATCTCCATTGGCTGTGTGGGAAACAAGGGTAATGGTTGAGGGGCTACTAGTTGTTCCAGGTTTGGGTCGGCAGCTGTGGATGCTAAAATATGGAAGTTTGCTAAACTCCCATTAAGCATGTCTTAGGTGTGGGCATCGGTTTCTCTTTTAGCGGCCGCTAGAACGCGCTGCTGTTGTAACTTTTTCATTCTTTTCCTACGCTCGTGTGCTCCCCTATGGAACCATCCTCTCTTTTATTGAGGGAATGGCTCTTCAGACTGAGCCTTAAACACGAATATCCAATCTTCATTGTCAGCAGAATACCCTGAGAGGGCAGGTTGTGAAGAGGTGCCTTCGCTTCTAGGTGAGCCAGACAAATGACGATAGGCGTCGGAGGGTCCTTGATCGCTCATACTGTAAACTAACAAATAGTCAAATAACACACAACAGTAAAATACAGGTATGCACGTATTTCCGTAATTAATTTCCTAATAATTTGAATAATATCTTGGTATCAGCAGAACACTTCTATGGCTGAATCAATGGCTTAGCTCTGATACCACCTTCTGTCGCAACCCCCGTCCCCTATCTGTCCCGGGAACGGGTGGCCGCGAGACCAGTTTTGGTGGTATCGGTGTTTATCATTTTGGCAGCGGAAATTACATCAGGACCGTAGTTAGAAAATATTTTATCAGAGTAAATACCACACTTTATATAAATATATATATTGGGATAAAACCCAAGTTTCATTACAAACTATTTTATAGGGATAAACCCCATTTTATTGAAATAAAACATCTCCTTTTATTTAGGTAACTTTTATAGCCATCTTTTCCAAGCCTTCAGTGCTGTCCAGCTGGCTTCTAGTTGGCTATCACATTTTGTTACCTGAAACGCGTTTAAAAACATTTTGTCAGTGGGAAATACTGGTGAGTGAATCCCAATTTAATCAAGAAGAGTTTTATCTTTTAACAGTATTGAGAGCTATTACAATGTTTATTTCTACACAATTACTCATTCAGTATTGTTAATCCTGACTGGTGGGTCATATTTATCACACCCCGATATTTCCACGTTTGACCAGTGGGCCCGGTAGGGGAGTATCGTGACGTAGTTGATATCATCATAGTCAAACAACACAATATATAAATGCACAGCGGAAGCAAAAGATAAATATATTACAATCCGAATATAAAGTAATATCAAGTATTACAACGGAAAGTAAAGGATCCACAGGCGGATCTTAAAACTTAAACATTGTTCAACAGACTTTAGACGCCTAGAACTTGCAAGATTCCTTATTAACGCCCTAAGCATCCAGCCAATTACGTTCAGTACCTGTCACTTAACCTTTTTGGAAAATACGTCAGTTTACACTGGTAAATACAATTAACCGACTCATTTGAAAAGGTTTAATAAAATTGATTTGGATGCACAATGCACAACATATCTTTTATAACTTGGGACAATTATATTTATAATCTTGTATACAGATTTACATGTTCATTGTACGTTCAGGGCCCGATGTAGAAACTGAGTCAAGATTAACAGACACACCACAGTATAGGCCCACAAGAGAGTGAGATACCGTTTCCCTTATGCACTGTCAGGTGTATGCCTACGCCCCATGCATAAGTCGTGGCCATTTTATAATACAATGATGTCAAGGATATCCGGGACATGGTCATTAACCCCTAAAGGATTTTATTTCAAACAATACAGATTAAAGCGGGTTACCTCAATAATTTAATCACAATACGACTAAACATTCAATACCCGACCAAGCGGTATTATTATAATACCGTATCCCAAGCCCGTATAGGGAAAATAAGTTAAAAGTATTTACCTAACCAGTAATGCAATTTATACTCAGCCGTATATTCAAATCAGCAAGCACAAGTACTTCTACTGGGGCTCTTAATCTGGAACGGAGGTTTTTAATAACCTATTAGATTCCTATCTGGTCTTTAATTAAGCCTATGCTTAGACCGGTTAGTTTTAAAGAGGAAGATACGGTTCAAACGCATGATAAGGCGAAGACCAGTTTAGAATGTGGTTTTGACCCAACAAGCTTGTATGCTTGTTTAATATGGGTAACTTAAACACATTCTGGATTTTGAGACAAAAATGATATGGTTTGACCCGTTTCGGCTAATATATGCAAACTAGTTACATAAGTCGATCCGAACGCGAAAAATGCGTAATGAGTAACCAAATGAATCATATATAGGTTTCCTAAGTTAATATGCCTTAAATATGTTGTGATATCAGTAGGATACCTTCCATTATGCCCAAAACGAGTTTAATCTTAATTTAAGCCCCGTAGGGGTATTTTGATCATTCTAAAGATTATAAAAGAGGTTAATTGAAATTCTGAGATTCGGGTCCGAATACATCAGTAAAATAACTTATTTTATTAGGTCATATCAGTTGGTAATAGGTCTTTTATGACAAAAATGGTTTTAAACCCATACTAGGCATTTAATACGCGTAAAAAGCCGTTTTAAGCGATTTCCGGGTTAAACAAAAAATCTGAGTTTTCTGATCAGGTTATAAAGTTCAAAATACTTTATTTATTATATAAAATCATTAGCAATTGGATTGGCATCAAAATACTATGTAGAACTCATTTTATAAACAAAAAGGGTATAATCGGTATTTACCGAATCAACGCCATAACCTTAGGTTATGAGCAGGTTAAAAATAATTAAAAATCTTTAAAAATCCCAAAATATTATATTACATCAGTGGGTAGAAGGTTTGGTGTCGAAAATTGGGTTTAGATAGGCTTTATGCTAATGACGCCTTTTAATTACTAAAAAGCGTTCTAATTACGTCATTGAGCATAACTCCTAATCTAGACCTCCAACTGATGTGAAATTTTAGGGACATGTTTATAAATCAGTAACAAAGATTATTGTCCTTTCACATATTCAAAATTCTTGTTTTATGGTCAAAAGGGCATATTGGTCAACATTAGGCAATTAACGGAAACGTGTAAACGAATGGGACAATCAATGAACCAACCACAGAGGGTTATACTAACATGTAACCTGGTCCTAATGAAGTCCTAAGGCATTTCTAAATCATACTAAATCGGGTCAGGACTGAAGTCAAAGCAAAAGTCAAAGTTTTGCGACTTTCGGTTCCGAACCGGGTCTAAACAGAAAATTGTCGGGTCGAACATGCTTAGACATGTTCTTACATTAATTACTAAGTTATAAGAGTAATAAAACAGGTTGCAAAGCTTCTACATTGTTAATTATGTTTTAAATCACAAATTAGGATCCTGTTGACTTTTTATAAACAACTTTGACCCGACATTTGATCTAGTTAGAACGGGAATCAGAGGGTGCCCTTTTAAGGGTTTATTGCCCACATAATTACCAACTTATAACTACCTTCAATTCGACTAATCACTGGACCATAAATGATTAATCGCTAAGTCAAACGGTAATTACGACGGTTTGACTTTTAAGCTAAAACTAAGTAAAAAACTCAATTAAGGAAGGTCAAGGGCACTTACCAAAGTCTAATGCACTATTAGGGATGACTTGGGTCTGCTCTTATGATCCAGGAAGCTCCACAATTGCAGATGGAAGGAATGATCACAAAGTTGCAACATGAATGGCCTTTTATAGTGATTTTGATCCATTTAGATCATGACAAATCATGCTATCCTTGTTCCCTGATCATCAACATGTGTCCCTATGGCCTAGGAACTGTTAGGGGTCGCCCATGGATGTTAAAATATCTTCTTAAGTCGGTTACAAGCTCAAACAGCCAACTGTCCCGATTTTCTGCATCTGGGTACTCCTTACGGACCGTAAGGGTAGACCTTTACGGTCCGTAAGCCATTCATCAGGGCCAAAAATTTTTCCAACTTTTGCATCTTGGCTCTTGGTCTTTCCAAAGGTCAACCAAACTTTATATATTGCATTATGAGCCCCTCTAATTGACTCATAAGGGCTTCAAGACTTATACCCACTTTGTTAAGTCCTTGGTCACTTTATTTTTACCCGAAAAGTCATAATCTTCAACGTTGACGCTTTAACCCCTCGTATACGAATTTTATCATAACTTTCTCATACGATAACGAAACTTGGTGAAATTTTTATCACATTCTAGTGAGCATAATTAATCGTTACAAAGCTTCGGGTTTGCTAAAAGGTCACTCAGAGGTATATTTTAAACATGTTGACACATTTAACCCCTGTAGTTTGTAATCTCTCATTTTCTTTCACAATTAGCTTCGTATGATCCATGAATCATTCGTTTAAGGGTATAAACATCATGTAGGGTTATTGTAAAGTATATTTATCCATTGTTGACACTTTGAACCCTTATATTCTCATACTTTCCTTGTTTGTCAACTTTAGTCCTTCCAGAGTATTCTTTCACATGCTCAAAGCTTATGACACGTGTCAATACATTATAGGACGTGAATTTTCGAGGTGTTACAATATTACACATTGGCTAACCCTTTGTCCAATGGTAACGTGTTCCACATTTTGTATACAAAACCCCAACATACCGGCAGTAATTGAAGAACAACAAAGACTCAATCACTGCTTAATCGCATTGTAAAATATTTAAGTTGTTGTAAAAACAGTTTACAAAAAGGTGATTACTCACATTGTTGTCTTAGGGTTTCCTTTAAGGTTTTCCTGGTGATTATCTATTAATTACACAAATGCACACACATTAGTATAATAACCCAATATTTACATTAGTAATACCCTCCCCGAGATGGCATTCCAACGACTACGTCGGGCAGAACCTCGACAGCCATTACGAAACCCTGGATCAATCGGGCAGCGTATCTAATACGTAATCGGGGTTATGATACTTACAACGGGGTAGAACTTCATTAATTAGGGGGTATTTTGCCCGAGTATAAAGTACACTATGTAGAAATTTGAAAGAGAATTGAAGGAAATGAGCGACGGAAACTGAAGGCTGAGGGCCTTCTTATATAGTGCATCTTCGACTTCTCTCGCGGCCCGCGTAAGATGTAGCTAAAGGCTACGTGGCCAGCATAATAGACTGTGTAGGCCCTAGCCTGGCCCAATCATCGAACTAGCTTTGCCACGAGCCCGACACGTGGCGGCATCGGGTTAAGCCTAGTGGCCTATCTGTCGCGGCCCGCGTAAGAGGTAGCCATGGGCTACGCGCCCCGCGAAAGCCCCTTAGATTTTGTTTTTATTTTTATTTTATTAAATTAAAGGTATTCGGGGTCCGTTTTCGCATACGGGGTGTATTTTAGGACGTATTAGAATATTTTTAAAATATATTAGGGTGTCGAAAATATTTAGGAGGGTTGTTATAGTTGGGCATGCCACGTTTGTTCCTTTTCTTGTATTTATGTTAGATTTTGCTGCATATTTGTTCCTTTTGTTCATTTACGCTCATTTGATCCTGAAAATACAAAAGGAAGACAAAAGCACACTTTTTCCAACATTAGTACTAAAAAAGGGTTAGTTTTATGCCTTATTTGATGTAATTTATATGTTGCATTTTACAGACATCAGTTGGTTTTCAATGGGAATTGGTATAGACTACCACAATCGGTTGAGGAGTTATCCAAGTTTCAAGACTTGGAGAGAATGTTATTGGATTGTAAAATTGGTGGTTCTATAGATACATGGGCTTGGGGCAATGGGTCAAATGGATCTTTCACAATCGCAAAATGTAAAAAGATGCTAACAGATGGTAGGAATGGGCCGATTGATACACACATGAAATGGGAAGGTTGGGTACCATTAAAAGTCAATTTGATTGCTTGGGGCTGAACTCGACAGATTACCCACCAGGGTCGCCTTGGTTAGAAGACGTATTAATATTCCAGATGTGTCTTGCCCGCTATGTAGCACTACAGATGAGGATTTAAAGCACTTGTTGGTGAGCTGCGGATTTGCATATGGAGTGTGGAGTGGCATTTGTAAGTGGTATAAGTTGGATCCATTCTTTGCATACGATTATGATGATTTATTAATTTTGTACAAGAATGTCCATGGTGGTAAGTGGAGGAAAAAGATAATTAGAGATATTGTGATGGTTACAACTTGGGCTTTATGGAACACTCGGAATGTAAAGATCTTCCAAGATAAAGATACGAAGGTAATGGAGGTGGTGGCTGAAGTGAAATCAGGATCGTTTTTATGGTTAAAAAATAGGTCGAACTTTAAATGTATAGTTTGGGAGGATTGGGCCACTTATCCATTGTACATGTGTAATTAGTTTTGGCGGTTTTCGCGTTGGAGATCTAGCCTTGTTTTATGAAAGTCAAGGTTCAAAAAAAAAAAACAAGTGATGGAGTGGTTGATGAAAGACTTGGTGTTCCTTGTGACCCAGATTCGACTCTCACTCTCCCCATTATTTTCTGCGGCATCCAGGTGAAGGGCGAATACGGGTGGTGTCGGTTCGTCTTGGATGGGAGGCAAGGTTTTACCGCTTATTCCATTGTCGTGCATTCGGGCGGGTGGAGGTCGATTTTCCGCGCATCTGTGAGAGCCAAGGGGCTGGCGGCGATCGAGTAGTCGACCTTGGCCACAGCGCCCGGTGTCACGGTGGTTGACATATCGTTCCTTGCCGTTAAAAAAAAGTTTCATAGGTTTATCTGTTTTATTTTGACATAAATTTATTTGTATTTTTAATTTATAAATAAACACTTATACTTATACATTTATTTAGTAGTGATTCAAAAGATCTAAATTTAATAATTTTGGCACTGGTAAAATTACCTTTATAAAGATTGTAATACTTTAATATTTGATTTGTAACTCTTAATATTATTCATGTCAACTTATTAGTTTACAAATCTAAAATACTTACATAATGTAGATATTATAACCTCTTAAATTATTAAATGTGTATAAGTGTTTTAGTAATATAAAACATTTATTCAACTCGTGTAATACACGAGTTTCTAACCTAGTATAATACATAATATAACAATATCTAAATACTATCAGGTTAAGAGTAGCACCATCAGATTTCATATCCAGACTTTCACATTTGGGTTTATTATAGAGTCCGTAACTTAAAGCGTAGATTTAAATGTGAGTAAAGTTGTGATAACCTTTATTCATTTAGTACTTTGATAATTGCTTGATAAAGCCGACCTAACTAACAATCACATCGCGGGGGTTTCTAAGAAATTGAGTTGATCGGTGTAAACACAAAATCCATCTAGTAATTTGTTTTGAAATCCATAATTTATTTATTCTCTCCCTCTTAGATCAAATTAAGAAACGACTAATCATTCTGGTACGAATTAATTTTTATCTCTAATACACAACTCAAAAATCAAATTAATTTTCTCAATTCTATATTTCAACTCATATTCATTGATCCATTTTAAAATTGAAGGAACATGATTGATGATAAATCGAGACACGACCTTGCACAACCCTATATCTGCCGCCCTCGGTTCTCTCTTACACTCCCTTTCATCTTAGTTCTATTGTTACCGGCGAGATTTGAAGTTTCCGACCACCGCACTACTCGCCTTGAAACCCAATATCAGGCAACCTCTTTAGTCATCTATCCTCATCAGTTACAATCTGAAATCTAACCTATAAATGTTATTGATGGGTTGCTTTCAATTTAAATCATCGGGTTTTAATTGAACGGGTGACTTGAAAATTCAAAAAACTAGGTTCTTCAATAATCTTTTATTATCCTAAAAAATTGTCTAATGTTTGTTTGAATATATTTTCAAACATCGCAACTAGCTTGGAAAACATATGTCGATGATGTGATAAACTAGTGGAAATAAAATGTCATTCATAGATGAACCTATCAAGACACTGATATGCACCAAATGCAACATGTAAATTATACCAAATAAGGTATAAAATCAACTCTTTTTAATACTAATGTTGGAAAATACGTTTCTTTGTATACTTTTGATTTTCAGGATTAAAAGATCTTAAATGTACAAAAGGAACAAATTAACGGCAAAAACCAACATAAATACAAAACAAGGGAAGTTGATACATCATACCAATCCTCCGAGCTTCACCCTAATACCAAAAACAATGTCGCAACCCCCGATCCCTGATCCCCGGGAACGGGCGGACGCGAACTCGGAATTTCGGTGGTATCAGGTTAGTTAATTTGGCAGCGGAAATTACATCAGGACCGTAGTTAGGAAATGTTTATCAGAGTAAAACCACCATATTTGATATTAATAATCACATGGGTAAAACCCAAGTTTCTTATTACAATATATTTATAGGGATAAACCCTATTTTATTGAATTTAAAACATCGTCTTTTAGGTAAGTTTTATAGCCACATTTTTCCCAAGCCTTCAGTGCTCTCCAGCTGGCTTTTTACTAATTGGTGTCACATTGTGTTACCTGAAACGCGTTTTAAAAACATTTGTCAGTGGGAAATACTGGTGAGTGAATCCCAGTTTAATCAAGAAACATTTTATCAATTAAAACAGTATTGAGAGCGATCACATTGTTTATTTCTACACAATTACTCATTCAGTACTGTCAATCCTAACTTGTGGGTCATATTACACATTGGCTAACTCGTTGTCCAATGATAACGTACTGTCATCCCCGACTTACTACTCACAAGGTAGTAAATTTTGTATACAAAACCCCAACATACCGGCAGTAATTGAAGAACTACAAAGACTCAATCACCGCTTAATCATATTGTAAAACAATTAAGGTTTTGTAAGATATTACAAAAAGGTTAACAAAAAGATAATAAACTCACATTGCTATCTTAGACTTCGCGTAAGGGTTTCCTGGATATAATCTATAATTTATACAAATGTACATTGGTTAGTATCATAACCCTTTGAAAAATATTAATGATACCCTCCCCGAGACGGCATTCCAACAACTACGTCGGGTGGAACCACGAAAGTTATTACGGAACCCTAAATCAATCGGGCAGCGTATCTATTACAAAACCGGGGTTATAATACTTACAACGGAGCAGAAGCTCGCTAATTAGGGGGTATAATACTTGAATATAAAGCCTACTACTTCAAAAATTCGAGACTGAGAAAAGAAATGAACGATTGAAAGTGAAATCCCGAGTCCTTCTTATATAGTGCTGAAATCTGAGTCTCACGCGGCCCGCGTAACATATGGGTTGGGCTTACGCGGCCCGCGTCAAAGTAGGGTCAACGGTAGCTCGTCCGGATCACCACTAGGCTTGACACGATGATGACACGTGTCATCACCAGGTTGCGCCACTATATTGATCTTACGCGGCCCGCGTTAGCTTAAACGAGATCTTACGGGGCCCGCCTTAACTTAAGAAATCAATGAAGTCAGTTTTGAGCCTTGATACCGCCCGCGTAAGGGTTTGGGGTGGGTCCATGCGGCCCGCCTCAGCTTAATATTTTCAGATTTTTAATTATTTTAATTACTATAACGTATTTCGGGCTTGGTTTTCATTTACGGGGTGTATTTAAAGACATATTGGGACATATAATAGGGTGTTGGAAATATTTGAGAGTGTCGGTTTTACTGAGGGTTGTTACATTCTCCCCACCTTGTTTTAGAGCTCGTCCTCGAGATCTACTGGAATAAGTACGTATATTTTTTCCTTTGCATTTCAGATTCGAGTTCCCATGTGTACTCAGGTCCTCTTTTGGAGTCCCACTTTACTTTGACCAGAACTAGTCTCTTATGCTTGAGGTTCTTGACTTTTCTGTCTTCAATCTGTAGAGGCCTTTCTACAAACTTGAGTTGTTCATTTACCTCTATATCCTTAAGAGGTACTATCAGTGACTCATCAGCTAAACACTTTTTCAGGTTTGATACATGAAATACATTATGTATCCCTGCCATTTCTTCTGGTAGTTGTAGCTGATAGGCTACAGGTCCTATTCTTTTAATAATTTCAAAAGGTCCAACATACCTGGGACTTAGCTTTCCTCGTTTGATGAATCTTACTATTCCTTTCCAATGAGAGACTTTAATAATACTTTATCTCCTACTTGAAATTCTAATGGTTTGCTTCGGTTATCAGCATAACTCTTCTGTCTATCACGTGCTGTTTTCAGTCGTTCCGTGACTTGAATAACCTTGTCAGTTGTTTCTTGCACTATCTCAGGTCCAGATAGTTGCTTTTCCCCAATTTCTGCCCAACAGACCGGGGTTCAGCATTTTCGTCCATAAAGTGCTTCGAATGGTGCAACATTGATACTTGTGTGATAACTATTGTTATAAGAAAATTCTATTAAAGGTAAGTGATCGTCCCAATTACCTCCGAAATCAATTACACAAGCTCTAAGCATGTCTTCCATTGTCTGAATTGTTCTTTCACTTTGTCCGTCCGTTTGAGGATGATAAGCTGTGCTTAATTTTAACTTGGTTCCCATTGCCTTTTGGAAACTTGACCAAAAATGAGAGATAAAATGGCTATCCCTATCAGAAACAATTGATAAAGGAATTCCATGTAAAGAAACAATTTCATTTACATATAACTTAGCTAATTGTTCCATACTGAAAGTTTCCTTCATTGGTAGGAAATGAGCTGACTTGGTTAGTCTATCTACAATCACCCAGATTGTATCATTTCCTTTCTTTGTTTTGGGTAATTTAATAACAAAATCCATTGTTATCAATTCCCATTTCCACACTGGCATTTCTAACTGTTGTAGCAATCCTGAGGGTTTCTGGTGTTCAGCTTTAACTTGTGAACAGGTTAAACATTTAGAAACATAGGCTGCTATGTCCTTTCTCATTCCTATCCACCATAAATTCTTCCTTAAATCTTGGTACATTTTATCACTACCTGGATGCATCGTATACTTAGATTTATAGGCTTCTTCTAAAATACGATAACGTAGGTTTCCTAATTTAGGAGTCCACATTCTCTTTTCATGGAATCTCCAAATTCCGTATGTTCCTTGTTCTAACTCTTTTAGCATTCCTTTTAATTTTTCTGCATCATCCTTGATTACTGATTCTTGTGCTTCTCTTATCTGATCATTTAAATCTACTTGTAGATTTAATTTAAGAGAACGTACCCTTTTTGGCTTTTCATGATACTTTCGACTTAAAGCATCTGCTACTACATTTGCTTTTCCTTCGTGATACTGGATATCACAATCATAATCACTAAGCATTTCCATCCAATGTCTTTGTCTCATATTCAACTCCTTTTGCTTGAAAATATACCTTAAACTTTTATGATCAGTGAATATGGTAAACTTACTACCATAAAGGTAATGTCTCCAAATCTTAAGAGCAAAAATTATAGCTCCTAATTCTAGATCATGGGTTGAATAATTCTCTTCATGATTCTTAAGTTGTCTAGATGCGTAGGCTATAACCTTTTGTCGTTGCATCAATACACATCCATAACCTAATTTAGAAGCGTCACAATATACTACAAAGTCTTCAGTTCCTTCTGGTAACGCTAATATGGGTGTATGGGTTAATCTTTGCTTAAGAATTCTAAAAGCTTCTTCTTGTTTTAATCCCCATTCAAACTTAACAGATTTACAGGTTAGCTTAGTTAAGGGAATAGCTATTTTAGAAAAATATTGAATAAATCTTCTATAATAACCGGCCAATCCTAAGAAACTTCTAACCTCAGTTGGCAACTCAGGGGTTTTCCATTTAGTAATTGCCTCGATCTTTGTCGGATCCACATGAATTCCTTCATGATTGACTAGGTGTCCAAGAAATTGTACATGTTCTAACCAAAATTCGCACTTAGAAAATTTAGCATAAAGTTTTTCCTTTCTTAATAAACTTAAAAGTGTGTGCAAATGCTTTGCATGATCCTCTTTATTCTTAGAGTAAATGAGAATATCATCTATAAAGACGATTATGAATTTATCCAAATATGGCTTACATATTCGATTCATCATATCTATAAATGCGGCTGGGGCATTGGTTAAACCGAATGGCATGACAGTAAATTCATAATGTCCATACCTTGTTCTGAATGCGGTTTTAGGAATATCCTCTTCCTGTAGCTTTAATTGATGATATCCTGACCTTAAATCGATTTTTGAGAAAAATTGAGCTCCTTGTAGTTGATCAAACAGATCATCAATTCTCGGTAATGGGTACCGATTCTTAATCGTAACCTTGTTTAATTCACGGTAATCAATGCACATACGCGTTGATCCGTCCTTCATTTTAACAAATAAAATCGGCGCTTCCCATGGTGACGAACTCGGCTGTATAAATCCTTTCTCCAACAATTCGTCTAATTGTTTCTTTAATTCCTGCATTTCTGCGGGTGCCAAACGGTAAGGTGCTTTGGCAATCGGTGTCGTTCCTGGTATCAAATGGATCCTGAATTCAACTTTTCTATCTGGAGGTTGCCCTGGCAATTCTTCTGGAAATACATCTGAAAACTGAGATACTACGGAAATATCTTTTAAATCCTTTCCTTTAGTGTTAGTGATTATAGAAATCAAATACACTATAGAACCTTTTCTTATATAACTTGCAGTTTTCATCACAAAGATGAATTTTGTGGATCTATTTGGTTTATCTCCTTTAATTGTGATCGTTTTACCTATTGGTGCATTTACTTTAATTGACTTTTGATCACATAAAATATTGGCTCTATTGGCTATTAACCAATCCATTCCTAAAACAACATCGAATCCTGCCAGATTCATGGGATAAAGATTTGCAATAAATTTATGATTTAAAATTTCTATTCTTGCTCCCTGCAAGATTTCAGAAATCCTAACGGTTTCTCCATTGGCTGTCTCTACTAAATATTCTTGTGGTAGTTTAGTTAATGACTGATTTAGAAATTTGCAAAATGATGTATTAATAAAACTTTGGTTTGCACCAGAGTCAAATAATACTTTAGCAAAAATATCATTAATTAAAAACGTACTAGCTATAACATCTGGAATCATTTTGGCTTCATCTGCAGTCAGAACAAATGCTCTAGCATTTTGAGTATTTTTGTTGTTTGTAGCTGGAGTTAATTTTGGACAATTAAGCTTGATATGACCTTGTTCTCCACAGTTGTAACATATCTTGTTATTAGCTTCTTCCTGCAGTTCTCTTCCTTGTGTCCCGATATTTTGCAAAAGTTACAGTATATAGAGCATCTTCCTGAATGCTTTCTTTTGCAATTCTTACAGTAAGGTGCAGAGGTAGAACCTATATTTCTCCCACGGTTAGAACGAAATTCTTGTGTGAGTTTCTGAGTTAGGTTCCTCCTTTGATCCTCCTCTCGGGTACGAACTAATTCATCTGTCAATGTATTTGCTAGTTCTACAGCTTCTTCTATGGTTTGAGGTCTAGCTGCCTTGACTACGTGTCTTATCTCTCCAATTAATCCCCAGATATAACAGGAAATTAACACTGGTTCTGGTGAAGCAAGAGTTGGCACTATTCTAGCATATTCGAAGAATATTTTAGTGTATCCCTTACTATCCAAACCAGTCATTCTAAGGTTTAGGAATTTGTTTGCTATCTGCTCCTTTTCATTGGGTGGGCAGAACTTCCTTTCTACCTTGTTCTTAAATTCTTCCCATTCCATATTGTAGGTTCTATCACTTCCTCTTGATTGGAGGATAGTGTTCCACCATTCTAGTGCTGAATTCTTAAACAGATTAGAAGCAAACAATATCTTATCTTCTTCAGCACACTTGCTTATTCTTAAGACTGCCTCAGTCTTCTCTATCCAGCGTAGGGTTGCAATGGCCCCTTCATTGCCCGAGAATTCCATTGGTTTACAAGACCAAAATTCTTTATAAGAACAACCATAAGACACGGTTCTTCTTATTTTAGGAATGGGCATTTGAAGTACAGGTTCATTGTTCACGCTGTTTTCAGGTTCGATGGGTCGCTTACTGCTATGCTTACTTTTATTATTCGCTTCTTGAATCGTTTGAATAATAAATGGCATGGCATCTATGATTCCTTGTGCCATTATGTGTTGAACAGCACTATTATCCATTTGGTTTCCATTGTTATTGATGTTTGGATTCTCATTAACCATGTTAATGTTACTTTGGCTATCATTATTCAGATTCCCTTGATTTCCTTCGTCGGCCATCTGAATTTTAAACATTTATCCCATATTGATATCACAAGATAATATTTAATATAGTTAATCACATGATACGCAATCTAGCCAAAAACGTCGATCATTGCGACTTTTACTCTATTTTCATATACTATTATGCATCTATTACATTCTAGTATTGAAATAAAATTTACAATACCAACAGAAATAGAATTACACTAATAGTAATATGCATCCGTACACAGATATTTTATTTTATTTTTATATTATTATATTATATTATTTTTACTATTACCGTCTCCTCCGTCACATCACGGATATGGATTTATCCAAAAATCCATGTTGCGTTCATCGTATTTCCATACGAGACGCTCTCCCACCTGTCTCATTCTCTCACTGCTTTCTAAAATTTCCTCCCCAAAAGTCCTAAGTTCTTGGACGAATTAATTTTTATCTCTAATACACAACTCAAAAATCAAATTAATTTTCTCAATTCTATATTTTAACTCATATTCATTGATCCATTTTAAAATTGAAGGAACATGATTGATGATAAATCGAGACACGACCTTGCACAACCCTATATCTGCCGCCCTCGGTTCTCTCTTACACTCCCTTTCATCTTAGTTCTATTGTTACCGGCGAGATTTGAAGTTTCCGACCACCGCACTACTCGCCTTGAAACCCAATATCAGGCAACCTCTTTAGTCATCTATCCTCATCAGTTACAATCTGAAATCTAACCTATAAAGGTTATTGATGGGTTGCTTTCAATTTAAATCATCGGGTTTTAATTGAACGGGTGACTTGAAAATTCAAAAAACTAGGTTCTTCAATAATCTTTTATTATCCTAAAAAATTGTCTAATGTTTGTTTGAATATATTTTCAAACATCGCAACTAGCTTGGAAAACATATGTCGATGATGTGATAAACCAGTGGAAATAAAATGTCATTCATAGATGAACCTATCAAGACACTGATATGCACCAAATGCAACATGTAAATTATACCAAATAAGGTATAAAATCAACTCTTTTTAATACTAATGTTGGAAAAATACGTTTCTTTGTATACTTTTGATTTTCAGGATTAAAAGATCTTAAATGTTCAAAAGGAACAAATTAACGGCAAAAACCAACATAAATACCAAACAAGGGAAGTTGATACATCATACCAATCCTCCGAGCTTCACCCTAATACCAAAAACAATGTCGCAACCCCCGATCCCTGATCCCCGGGAACGGGCAGACGCGAACTCAGAATTTCGGTGGTATCAGGTTAGTTAATTTGGCAGCGGAAATTACATCAGGACCGTAGTTAGGAAATGTTTATCAGAGTAAAACCACCATAATTGATATTAATAATCACATGGGTAAAACCCAAGTTTCTTATTACAATATATTTATAGGGATAAACCCTATTTTATTGAATTTAAAACATCGTCTTTTAGGTGACTTTTATAGCCACATTTTTCCCAAGCCTTCAGTGCTCTCCAGCTGGCTTTTTACTAATTGGCTGTCACATTGCGTTACCTGAAACGCGTTTTAAAAACATTTGTCAGTGGGAAATACTGGTGAGTGAATCCCAGTTTAATCAAGAAACATTTTATCAATTTAAACAGTATTGAGAGCGATCACATTGTTTATTTCTACACAATTACTCATTCAGTACTGTCAATCCTAACTTGTGGGTCATATTACACATTGGCTAACTCGTTTTCCAATGGTAACGTACTGTCATCTCCGACTTACTACTCACAAGGTAGTAAATTTTGTCTACAAAACCCCAACATACCGGCAGTAATTGAAGAACTACAAAGACTCAATCACCGCTTAATCATATTGTAAAACAATTAAGGTTTTGTAAGATATTACAAAAAGGTTAACAAAAAGAGGATAAACTCACATTGCTATCTTAGACTTCGCGTAAGGGTTTCCTGGATATAATATATAATTTATACAAATGTACATTGGTTAGTATCATAACCCTTTGAAAAATATTAATGATACCCTCCCCGAGATGGCATTCCAACAACTACGTCGGGTGGAACCACGACAGTTATTACGGAACCCTAAATCAATCGGCCAGCGTATCTATTACAAAACCGGGGTTATAATACTTACAACGGAGCAGAACCTCGCTAATTAGGGGGTATAATACTTGAATATAAAGCCTACTACTTCAGAAATTCGAGACTGAGAAAAGAAATGAACGATTGAAAGTGAAATCCCGAGGCCTTCTTATATAGTGCTGAAATATGAGTCTCACGCGGCCCGCATAACATATAGGATGGGCTTACGCGGCCTGAGTCAAAGTCGGGTCAACGCGTAGCTCGTCCGGATCACCACTAGGCTTGACACGATGATGACACGTGTCATCACCAGGTTGCGCCACTATATTGATCTTACGCGGCCCGCATTAGCTTAAACGAGATCTTACGCGGCCCCCCTTAACTTAAGAAATCAACGAAGTCAGTTTTGAGCCTTGATATCGCCTGCGTAAGGGTTTGGGGTGGGTCCACGCGGCCCGCCTCAGCTTAATATTTTCAGATTTTTTATTATTTTAATTACTATAACGTATTTCGGGCTTGGTTTTCAATTACGGGGTGTATTTAAAGACATATTGGGACATATAATAGGGTGTCGGAAATATTTGAGAGTGTCGGTTTTACTGAGGGTTGTTACAAACAACGAATCCGAAGATAAGCACGGGGTCGTGCCACCAAGGCATCGGGTCGTGCCCCACTCTAGATTCCATGCAGGAAAAGACAAACAGAAGCAGGCAAGAGACATGGGGCCGTGTCCAATGGACACGAGCCGTGGTCATCTCCCAAATTTGCAGAATCTTGGATAGTATAGCAAGTACATGGGCCACGAGGCTGTGCCATTGACACACAGGGTCGTGCAAGCATGCGGACTGACACGACTCATTAAATGAAGACATAGAAGAAAGGGACACGGGGCCGTTCCCACCGGGCACAGGGCCGTGTAAATCGTCTGTTTCCAACTATAAATAGGGGTGCTTGGTTCAACTGCAATCCATCCCCTGACAAACCACTTTTCTCATACCTGCCACCACTCCACCACCACATTACCACCATCATCTACCACAACTATTAGAGTTTAGAGTGTGTAGTAGTCTCGGGATCCAAGATCGATCGTAAGAGCCTTTGTAAAACTATGGTCATGCTTGACTAATCTATTACATCACTTGGTGAAGACAAAATCTTTGTTGTATTACTTTTGATTTCCAATCTTTGGTTAGCTTTTTAATTGAGTTTGTATTAATGACTTTAATAACTAGTTTCTTTATATTGAAAGTGAAATTTATTCTATTATCTCTTCATGTTTTGTTGATTCACTCATCCGTATCTTTACGGTCTATATAAAGCACGTTAACTGCCTGGAAGGGGTTAGAATGGTAGTTTGGGTAAAGTTCTTGCCTTGTTCAGTGTATAGATCCTGCGAGGACTTGATTCAAGCTTATAGGATTTCCTTTGAGGCAGATAGCATCAAATCGGAAGAAGTAAGAACGGCTTGAATCCCTTATAAATAAGCTACTATTAAAGCTTTAAACCAGCCTTACGGGACTGTTTCCCTGCTGACTCAGACCAATATGGCTGAAAGTAGTGTTTCCTCCAAAAGAGGGACATGCCATATTTTGCATTAATAACTTACTTAATTATCTTTCAATATTTTGGCCTTGCGGGACTGTATCCCTGGTGACTCGGACCAATATGGCCGAGGGTAGTGTTGCCTCCAAAAAGAGGAACATGCCACTATAACTAAGATAATCTCTTAAAAAACCCAAAGTGTGAAAATCATCAAAGGATACGTAAAAAGATAAGTCGGAACCAAGTGACTCTATCTTGTCTATTTGTTTCTTTTACTACTTTAGTTTCTTCATTTATTTTACTTTTTATAAATCTTTTCTCAAAATTTGGTTAGATTAGATGTTGACGATATTCCGGTATTAAAAGCTCTTGTGTCCTTGGACGACCTCGGTATCTTAGAATCACTATACTACGCCAATGATGTGTGCACTTGCCCTAGCGTGTTATAAAGAGTGATAGTATTATATCGTGTTATATATATATATATATATAGGGGTCCGCTAAAATGAGAACCACCTCGAGTTGTAAGAACCGTGAGAACTACACCGTACGGGGCGAGGTGGACCAATTTTTTTTTCACAAACGTAGATGCGTGTATTATAAACACATTTGAAAAAAAATTCAAAAAAAAAAAATTTGAGCACCACAAGTGTGTGTTTACGGGTACCGTAAATTTTCTGGTAGGATTTACGGTACCCGTAAACACAAACTTGTGGTGCTCAAAACTACACACACGACATTTTTTTTTGAATTTTTTTACAAATGTGTATATAATACACACATCTACGTTTGTGAAAAAAAAATTGGTCCACCTCGCCCCGTACGGTGTAGTTCTCACGGTTCTTACAACTCGAGGTGGTTCTCATTTTAGCGGTCCCCTATCTATATAGGGGTGTGTATATATATATATATATATATATATATATATATTAGTAACAAGATGATTAGATATATATGTACTCAACAAGATACATATATGTATAAGTAGTGCTTGGTAACCCTAGCGGCAACGAGGGTTACACTCAAAGAAGACGAATTCCAAGAAGAAGCTACATTATGTATATAGATATATGTAAATTGTTTACATATAAGTTTATTTTGCAATAGGGGGGTTCATTTGAGAAGAGAATTTAATTGAGAAGAAAAAGAACAAATGGTACAATTGTAAAATATTAAGTAGTTTTCTTCATCTCATTTATTACTATATTTAAGTAATTAATTACACATAAAGACTATCATTCTCTACACTAATTTTTTTGCTTACACACATAAAAAATTATCCTACACATTTCGATATTTTTCCTACACATATTTAAATTTATCCTATACAACTCGTGTTTTATCCTAAACACCTAGTAATTTGTCCTACACTCTAAATTATTTTTTTTTTTATTTTATGAAAAATATATATTTTAAAAATAAGTTACAAATTTAATGTGGTTAGCTATTAAAGAGGAAGACTTGAAATTAATTATCTACACAAGTTTACAAATATACCCTTATATTAAAATTAAATGCAAATATTAAATGAAGTAAAATGAAGCATTCTTATTGGTTGAAAGTTCTTTTTTTATTCTTCTTATAAAAAATTTCTTCTCATTTGAACTCTCCACTTTTGCAATATATATATATATATACCCTATTATAGCATCAATTGATAAAATACATATATGTACATAGCAATTTTAATTATATGATTATCCATATATACATTTATGCATATTATGAATATTTGTATATTGAGGTTGTTGAAGAAACTAATAAATTATTTAAATAGAGAGAAAATAAGAGGGAAAAAGTAAACAATTTAATACATTACCAACATGCTGGTTGTTGTAGGTTAACTAAGGCTTTGTTAACGGTGTCATGTAGGCCGTTTACGGTCGTTATGTCACGGCCCCCGACCCGGTTTGACCTGTTTCAGAAGCCGCGGGACAGAAAATCTCGTGGTATTGATTTAACAGCGGAAGTTTTCTTCAGGATCTTTTTAAAACTGCAATTTCCCGATTATTTTATTTCACAACTCGGGATATAACCCCGGTAATTTACAATCATAAGATTTCACGGAGAAATCTTTTATTTTACAAAGCATGTTTCTTTATTTTATATTGAGCCACTTCCTTAAGCTTGTAGTGCTTCAAGGCACTTTTCCTTGATCACAACAGATCACTTGAAACATGTTTGAAAAAAAAGTTTTGTCAGCGGGAAATACTGGTGAATCATTTTTTTTACTAAAAGGACACGTTTGTTATAATTTACAGTATTAAGGGAGATTACAATGTTTCAGATATCAACCAACTACCCACAGTATTTGTCACTCGACCGGATCTGTGACTATGGTCATATCACCATTGGCCACCCGTTTGTCCAATGGCAAAGATTATCAAGTAATGTATACAAAACCCCACATATTGGCTGTAATTTGGTGATTACATAAACTTAATCCCTGTAATTATAACCTTGAAAATAAACATGATTTTGAAAGTAATTTGGTAAACAGAGAATGACTCACATTGCAGATTTAATATGAACAGAGCTTAGCCTACTGATTAGCCTTGATAACCTACTTAAATAACATGCACACAACTCGGTTAGTAACTTAATACAGCATTTACGATAACTCACGAGATTAAACCCTCACATTGAATGACAAAGTGCGATACTTAAACATCCATCGAATTAACGACGAATGACAAAGCATAAACCCTAATGTGGGCAGCACTTAAACATCCATTGGATAGTTTAATCGATCGGACATTGAATCGTAATAGCGATCGAGTTATTACCCTGTTTTGCGGCAGCGATTCATGATCGTGTGTGTTTTAGAATTGTTTCTACTATAACTCAGTGTACGTAACGAAATTTTACGTCGTTTCAACTCCAGAATTCATGTCCCAAACCCCTCTATTTATACCCAAAATTTGACCCCCTCGCGTGACGCGAGGGGTACCCCCTGGGGCGTCGCGTGGCGCGAGGGGTCCCTATTTACCATAGGGTAGCCACGTCCCTAACTAGCCTTGCTGACTTGATGGTTTCTTAAAATTCGATTTTGACAGCGTTTTATGTGGATAATCGTAACTAGGGTTTACCCCCCCTGAGTTTTAGGGGCCCTGATCCTGATTCTGATTATTCTGAAAATTTTAGGGTTTGTGCAGAATCACTTGGGTGTCTCAATTAGGGTTTCCTTTTTGACAAAATAAAATAATAATTAGGACTTTTGATACGAGTTGTTACATCCTCCCCACCTTAATAAAAATCTCGTCCTCGAGATTTACTGGAATAATTGAGGATACTTTCGCTTCATCTCTGATTCCAGCTCCCAAGTGTATTCAGCTCCTCTCTTTGAACCCCACTTTACTTTAACTAGCACTAGTCGTTTGTGCTTGAGAAACTTCACTTTTCTGTCTTCTATCTGAAGAGGTTTCTCTACAAATTTTAACTTTTCGTTTACCTCTATATCTTGGAGAGGTACTACCAAAGATTCGTCTGATAGACATTTCTTAAGGTTGGATACATGAAATACATCATGTACTCCAGCTAACTCCTCTGGTAGTTGTAAACGATAAGCAACTGGTCCTATACGTTGGATCACTGGAAATGGTCCTACGTATCTTGGACTTAGCTTTCCTTTCTTTCCGAATCGAACTACTCCTTTCCAGGGTGAAACTTTCAATAGTACTTTGTCTCCAACTTGAAACTCTAACGGCTTCCGTCTATTGTCTGCATAACTCTTCTGATGATCTCGAGCCGTCTTTAATCTTTCCTTGATTTGAGTAATCTTGTCAGTTGTCTCTTGCACTATTTTAGGACCTGACAATTGACTTTCTCCTATTTCTGCCCAACAAACTGGAGTTCTGCACTTTCTTCCATACAGTGCCTCGAATGGGGCAGTTTCAATACTTGAATGATAACTATTGTTATAGGAGAATTCAATTAAAGGTAAATGATCGTCCCAATTTCCACCAAAATCTATCACACATGCTCGGAGCATGTCTTCTAGAGTTTGAATCGTCCTTTCACTTTGTCCGTCTGTTTGAGGATGATATGCAGTGCTTAGGTTTAGTCGAGTTCCCATTGCTTCTTGGAAACTAGTCCAGAAATGAGAAGCAAAACGACTATCCCTATCCGAAATAATGGAGAGTGGAACTCCATGTAAGGATACTACTTCATCTACATACAACTTTGCTAACCTTTTGTCACGACCCCCGACCCGGTTTGACCCGTTTCAGGAGCCGCGGGACAGAAATCCCGTGGTATTTATTTAGTTGAGTTTAACAGCGGAAGTTTATTTAACAGGATCGTTTAAAGCTAAAATTTTCCCGATTTATTTTATTTCACAATTCGGGATAAAACCCCGATAATTTACAATATTATGTTTTTACTACGAAATCGTGATATTACAAAACTTATTTCTTTATTTTATAATGAGCCACTATCTTAAGCTTGAAATGCTCCCCAGCACTTTTCCTGAATTACAACAGATCACCTGAAACATGTTTGAAAAAAATTTTGTCAGCGGGAAATACTGAGTGAATCATTCTATTTACTAAAATGACACATTTGTTATAATTTACAGTATTAAGAGCGATTACAATGTTTCTATTATCAAACCAACTACCCACGGTATTTGTCACTCGACCGAATCTGTGACTATGGTCATATCCCCCAATTGGCTGCCCCAATGGTGACGATTATCAAGTAATGTATACAAAACCCCACATACCGGCTGTAACTTGGTGATTACATAAACTTAATCACTGTAATTATAACATTTGAAAATAAATATGATTTGAAAAGTAATTTGATAAAAAGAGAATGACTCACATTGCTGATTTAATACGGACAGAGTCTAGTCTATGAATTATCTCGGTTAACCTAGTTTAGATAACAATGCACACAAAACTAGGTTAGTAATCAATACAGCATTTACGATAACTCACGAGATCAACCATCACAACGAGTGACAAAGTGCTATGCTTAACATCTGTCGAATTAACGACTAATGACAAAGCATCACCCTAATGTGGGCAGCACTTAAACACCCGTTGAGTACATTGATCGATCGGAAAATGAATCGTAGCAGCGATCGTGCTAATACCCTGTTTTGCGGCAGAATTTCGAGACCCGGGGTGTAATTTAGAGTATTCAGTTCGTATCTCAGTGTATAGTGTGAATTCTTTCGACGTTGTAAGTCCAGAATTCAAGTGCCACTGTCCTCTATTTATACCCAAAATTTAACTATCTTACGGACCGTAAGATTAACAATGTTGCGGTCCATAAGGCTGCTTACGGTCCGTAAGCTTAACAATGTTACGGTCCGTAAGGAATAAAAATAGGCTATAGGGTAGCCACGATTGGGACTAGCTCAGCTGACTCTACAGTTTCGAATTTCAGTTATGTGACAATGATTATTTAAGGATAATCGTCAATTAGGGTTTATCCCCCCTAAGTTTTAGGGGCCCTAATCCTGATTCCGATTGTTCTGAAAATTTTAGGGTTTGTGCGGAATCACTTGGGTGTCTCAATTAGGGTTTCCTAATGATCAATTAAAGTAATAATTAGGACTTTTTAGTGAGAGTTGTTACACCTTTCCATGCTAAAGGTTTCTTTCATGGGTAGAAAATGAGCTGATTTGGTTAATCGATCCACAATTACCCAAATCGCATCATTACCTTTTCTGGTTTTGGGTAACTTAGTAACAAAATCCATTGTTATGAGTTCCCATTTCCATACAGGCATTTCTAATTGTTGTAGTAGACCTGAAGGTTTTTGATGTTCTGCCTTAACTTGTGAACAAGTAAGACACTTAGAAACATATCGGGCTATATCCTTTTTTATTCCTATCCACCAAAAGTTATTTCTTAAATCTTGGTACATCTTATTGTTTCCTGGGTGCATGGTATACCTAGATTTATGAGCTTCTTCCAAAATCTTATTTCTTAATTCTCCCTACTTAGGTACCCAAATTCTTCTTTTGTGGAATCTCCAAATTCCATCAGCTCCTTGCTTTAATTCTTTTATTCGTCCTTTCATTCCTTCAGCATCATCCTTGATTGCTGTTTCCTGAACATTCTTTATTTGTTCCATTAAATCTAACTGTAGATTTAATCTGAGAGCACGAACTCGTTGTTGTTTCTCATGATGCTTACGACTTAAGGCATCTACAACTACATTTGCCTTTCCTTCGTGATACTGAATATCACAGTCGTAGTCACTTAGGATTTCCATCCATCTTCTTTGCCTCATATTTAACTCTTTTTGCCCAAATATGTACCTTAAACTTTTATGATCCGTATAGACAGTAAACTTACTTCCATACAGATAGTGTCTCCAAATTTTAAGGGCAAAAATTACAGCTCCTAGCTCTAAGTCATGAGTTGTATAGTTTTCTTCGTGCTTTTTCAATTGCCTTGATGCATACGCAATTACCTTCTTGCGTTGCATAAGCACACATCCTAATCCTAGTTTTGAAGCGTCACAGTAAACTTCAAAATCTTATGTTCCTTCTGGCAAGGCTAGGATTGGAGCATTTGTTAATTTCTGTTTCAAGATCCTAAAAGCCTCTTCTTGTTTAGGTCCCCATTCAAACTTAACTGCTTTACAGGTTAGCTTAGTTAATGGTACAGCTATTTTGGAAAAATCCTTAATAAACCGTCTATAATATCCAGCTAAACCTATAAAACTTCTAATTTCCATTGCTGACTGTGGAACCTTCCATTTGGTAATTGCCTCTATCTTAGCAGGATCTACATGAATACCTTCATGATTCACCATGTGTCCTAAGAATTGCACTTCTTGCAACCAAAATTCACACTTCGAGAATTTGGCGTACAGCTTTTCTTTTCTTAACAAAGTTAAGAGTGCATGCAAGTGCTGACAATGTTCTTCCTGATTTTTGGAATAAATAAGTATATCGTCGATGAAAACAATTACAAATTTATCCAAATACGGTTTACAGATTCTATTCATCATGTCCATGAACGCTGCAGGTGCATTCGTTAATCCGAATGGCATGACTGTAAACTCGTAATGACCATACCTAGTCCTGAAAGCAGTTTTAGGTATGTCTTCTTCTTGTACCTTCAATTGATGATATCCGGAGCGTAAATCTATCTTAGAAAAATATCTAGCTCCTTGAAGTTGATCGAATAGATCATCAATCCTAGGTAATGGGTATCGATTCTTAATTGTAACCTTATTTAATTCTCTATAATCAATACACATTCTCATTGAACCATCCTTTTTCTTTACAAACAACACTGGTGCTCCCCACGGGGATGAACTAGGTTGTATGAAACCTTTACTTAGTAATTCATCTAATTGCTTTTTCAGTTCTAACATTTCTGTGGGTGCTAACCGATAAGGTGTCTTGGCTATCGGTGTAGTTCCTGGAATTAGATGAATTCTAAATTCTACTTCCCTATCTGGTGGTAATCCTGGTAATTCTTCTGGAAATACCTCTGGGTATTCTGAGACTACAGGAATCTCCTTAAGTTCTTTACCCTTAGTATTAATGATTACTGAAATCATATATACTATTCCTTGCTTTCGTTCATAACTAGCAACTTTCATTACTGATATGAACTTCATAGGCTTACGTGGTTTATCTCCTGTAATCATAATGACTTCTCCGGTGGGTGCCTGAATTTCTATGGAGTTCTGGTCACAAAGGATTCGAGCATGGTTGGCTACTAACCAATCCATTCCTAACACAACATCAAATTCAGCTAATTTCATAGGTAATAAGTTTGCAAAGAATTTATGACCTGAGAGTTGTATATTTCCTTTTTGCAAAACTTTATCTATGCTTACAGAATTTCCGTCTGCTATTTCGACTGTAAAAATCTGCCTAAGGTTAGTTAAGGGCAACTTAAGAGCTTGGCAGAATGAAGTATTGATAAAACTTTGGTTTGCACCAGAGTCAAATAATACTTTTGCATAAACATTGTGAACTAAGAACGTACCAGCTATCACATCAGGGATTAGCTCAGCCTCCTGAGTTGTTAACTGAAAGGCTCGAACATTCTTCTTGGTAGCTCCGTCGGCCGTCTTGGCTTTATTGTCTGCTGGTTTGACCAATTTAGGACATTCTGTTTTGAAATGCCCAGCTTCTCCACAGTTATAGCAGATCCGTGTTTTCCTTCTGCAGTCTTCTTCACGATGTCCTATGGCTTTGCAAAAGTTGCAAGGCACATTACATCTTCCATAATGTTTCTTTCTGCAATTCTTGCAGAATGGCAGAGTTGAGGATTGTCCCGTTCCTCTTCTCTTGAAGCTGTTATTATTACCCATACGAAATCCTTGGGTAATTTTCTGAGCCAGTTCCTTTTTCCTGTTTTCATCTCTTGTGCGTACCAATTCGTCAGTTAGGGTGTTAGCTAATTCTACCGCATCGTCAATAGTGCGAGGTCTCGCAGCTTTAACGATATTGCGGATTTCACCAATTAATCCCCAAATATAGCGAGAAATGAGTACCGGTTCTGGCGAAGCCAGTGTTGGTACCACTCTAGCATATTCAAAGAATGTCGAAGTATAACCGCGATAATCTACACCCGCCATTCGATGATTTAGGAACTTATTTGCCATTTGATCTTTTTCATATTCGGGACAGAATTTTCTTTCTACAAGACTCTTAAATTCTTCCCAGTTCATTGCATACGCCATCATCCTTCCTTTTGCTTGTAACACCGTGTTCCACCATTCTAGTGCCCCTTCTTTAAAAAGATTTGACGCGTACATGACCTGATCGTCCTTGGCACATTTACTTATTGTAATCACTGCCTCGGTCTTCTCTAACCAACGCAGTATCGCAGTTTCTCCTTCATTGCCTGCAAACTCAGATGGTTTACAAGCAAGAAATTCTTTATAAGTGCAACCAGGTGTTGCAGCTTTCATTTTCTTAGGGAGCGGAGCTTGCCGTGGATTATTATCGTGATTAGTATGATTACCGCCTCCATTTACGCTATTGCTGAAGTTATCTTCAGAAATACGTTTGCTAGGAATGATTTGTTGAGGTTCGATTGGATTTCTAACAGCAGCAACTATTGCTGGAATAGCATTGGCTATCCCCTGAGCAACGATATTTTCGATATCTTGCCTATTTAGAAATTGATCCTCCGGATGTTGCTCAGATTGATTAACCTCATTTACTGGTTCGTTATTAGCATTTTCCATCTGATAATTAATTTATATAATTTATTAGTTTCAAATAAATAACAATTATACAAAACAATCATACAAATCTCAATACACACATCTAGTCAAAATTATCGATTTCTCGATTTCCATTTTTATATTTAATAGTATGCATCAATACACACCATTATCTTACAAAGTTTTATTTTAGGTTATTTCACAAGATTATATAATTATTGCTATTATACAACCACAGTCTCATAAACCCACTATCCCTCGTCAGTTGATATTTTAGTAACGACGTTCCCTCTCGTCGTATTTCCAGGAGATCTGTTCTCCTACTTTCCTGATCCTATTTCCTGCATCCATTAATTCCTCACCAAAGTGGCGGAGTTCAGCTAAATTCTCATTGCTCATAGGTAGATTAGGTATAGGTTCCGGGTCAAATTGAGGAAGAAAGGAATAAGGACTATTGAGCAGATTTTGGAACTCCCAATCATTAGTCCACCACTCGTCCATTCCTAGTGGTTGGGTGTGAATTATAGGTTCTGGAATTGCTGGTTCCAAATTTATTGGAAGTTGAGTTTCAAGAGAATGAGTAAAAACATTTTCATTGACAGGCTTTATAGTATCACAGCTTGCCAATATAAAATCTAGCTCTTCCTACAATGTCATTTCCTGGGTTTGGTTAGAGCTTTCTCCAATTTCTATCTGGGTTTGTTTAGAACCTCCTCCAATCTCTATTTCTATTTGCTTAGAATATTCTTCAAACTGTATTCCCATCTGCCTAGACTCTTCCCCGACTTCAATCCCCTTCCCTTTGTCTAAGGGATTTTCTATTTTGGGAATCTTTCTAGTGGCGGGTTTCCTCCTACGCACACGTCTCCATCCCACAAATCTCCTCCTTTTATTGGGCTTGGGTTTCTCTGGAGGTGGAGCATTGAATTCCATTGGTTCTTCTATATCTGGTATATATCTATTGAAATCTCTGGAAACCTCTATTTTTACCGGATAGAGATTTAAATTCTGAAGGGCGTCAGACAAGTCACTCATGCTGTTATGCAAAATACACACAATTACTAAGTTAAAAATTTCATAGATAACCTTTAAATATTATCTCAGACTGGGTAACTACAAAACAACTGAAAATTAAAACACACTAGGGTTTACTTATTTATTTACTGGATATGGTTTCTGGATTGTAAGTGATAAGGTTGCTAAAACTTAAGTCAAAGTATTTAAAGATTTGCATTTACTGCTATAGTGGCTAGCATATAGAGATCTGCCCATTTTTCATCTAACTTGTCTTCCCAAGGTGTTTTACTGGTTAATTCCTGGGTTTCCTGTTTAATCTTCTTTTCTCGGAATTTCTTTATTTTATCCTGACTTTTCTTAAAAATCAAACTTCTTTTATTAGGAGAAAGTGGTTCCTCATATTGTGCCTTTCGCACAAATATTCCTTCTTCAGGAATTACAGAGTGATTTGAGGATTTGGTTTGGGATGAACTTCCCTTCTCGTTGGATGACCTATCTAATTCAAGATAGATATTTGAAAGCTTTTGCTTACCCATACTGTAAACAAATATTCAAATAATAAAACACATAATCACAAAATGACAAGTAGAAAAATTAAGTATTTTCTAAATACTTAATTGGCTTAAATCAGTGGCTCTGATACCACCTTTTTCTGTCACGGCCCCCGACCCGGTTTGACCCGTTTCAGAAGCTGCGGGACAGAAAATCCCGTGGTATTGATTTAACAGTGGAAGTTTTCTTCAGGATCTTTTTAAAACTGCAATTTCCCGATTATTTTATTTCATAACTCGGGATATAACCCCGGTAATTTACAATCATAAGATTTCACGGAGAAATCTTTTATTTTACAAAACATGTTTCTTTATTTTATATTGAGCCACTTCCTTAAGCTTGTAGTGCTTCACGGCACTTTTCCTTGATCACAACAGATCACTTGAAACATGTTTGAAAAAAAAGTTTTGTCAGCGGGAAATACTGGTGAATCATTTTTTTTACTAAAAGGACTCGTTTGTTATAATTTACAGTATTAAGGGAGATTACAATGTTTCAGATATCAACCAACTACCCACAGTATTTGTCACTCGACCGGATCTGTGACTATGGTCATATCACCATTGGCCACCCGTTTGTCCAATGGCAAAGATTATCAAGTAATGTATACAAAACCCCACATACTGGCTGTAATTTGGTGATTACATAAACTTAATCCCTGTAATTATAACCTTGAAAATAAACATGATTTTGAAAGTAATTTGGTAAACAGAGAATGACTCACATTGCAGATTTAATATGAACAGAGCTTAGCCTACTGATTAGCCTTGATAACCTAATTAAATAACATGCACACAACTCGGTTAGTAACTTAATACAACATTTACGATAACTCACGAGATTAAACCCTCACATTGAATGACAAAGTGTGATACTTAAACATCCATCGAATTAACGACGAATGACAAAGCATAAACCCTAATGTGGGCAGCACTTAAACATCCATTGGATAGTTTAATCGATCGGACATTGAATCGTAATAGCGATCGAGTTATTACCCTGTTTTACGGCAACGATTCGTGATCGTGTGTGTTTTAGAATTGTTTCTACTATAACTCAGTGTACGTAACGAAATTTTACGTCGTTTCAACTCCAGAATTCATGTCCCAAACCCCTCTATTTATACCCAAAATTTGACCCCCTCGCGTGACGCGAGGGGTACCCCCTGGGGCGTCGCGTGGCGCGAGGGGTCCCTATTTACCATAAGGTAGCCACATCCCTAACTAGCCTTGCTGACTTGACGGTTTCTTAAAATTCGATTTTGACAGCGTTTTATGTGGATAATCGTAACTAGGGTTTACCCCCCCTGAGTTTTAGGGGCCCTGATTCTGATTATTCTGAAAATTTTAGGGTTTGTGCAGAATCACTTGGGTGTCTCAATTAGGGTTTCCTTTTTGACAAAATAAAATAATAATTAGGACTTTTGATACGAGTTGTTACACGTTACACCGCGCCCCTCAGTTAACCGTGGTAGTGAATGAAGATTTTGTTAATGAGTTAACTATGTTAATGTGAAGAAAAGATAATGATGGTGGGGGTCATCCCAATCTAAACCAATCACATGTCTTGCTTTATTTATTTATTACTATTACTATTACTATTACCATTACCATTACCATTACCATTACCATTACCATTACCATTACCATGTCTTGCTTTATTTATTTATTACTATTACTATTACTATTACCATTACTATTACCATTACCATTACCATTACCATTACCATTATTATTATTATTGGTATTGGATGTTGTTAACGGGTATTTAGTTGGTTGTCAAGTTCTTATGTGACAGTGACATATCGATCGATCGATGATATAACTGCCACATGTACTAAGAGTAAGATTTAAATAACCCATAACACATAATCTTATTTATTTTTGTTTTAAAGATTTAGAAATAAAATGAGTGATCGTAGATTGGTTCTTTAAGTTCCAAAAAAAATCATTAGTTTTCTTAAGATTCTACCCAATATGTTATTCTTGTTTATCATTTCTCTTAAATTTAGGTTACCAATTTTACTATTATATTTTTATTCCAACTTTGTAGCATTTACCTTCTTTTTTTAACGGCAAACAACATCTTATTCATCATTCAGTTTTTGTACAATGTTTATGACAAACAAGAAACTGGAATAGAAACATCATACAAAATCATCGCCCTTACTTCACCTATCTAGTGTGACAATGAACTTTACTCGTCCATATTAAACAACACCCAGTTCCGCGAATCCAAATCGTTTCTTTTTGCTCTACTCTTGATCCAAAATATGTAAGACACCATTTGCATCTCACCGAAAATATTCTCGACTACAACTCGCTCGCCTGAAAAAATTAAGCCATTCCTCGCTTTCCATATCTCCCAGCATGTCGCTAGATGAATCGTTTGAATTACCTTCTTCTTGAATTTCGATACCACTAGTGGTTGTATGCTCGCAATAAATCTCTCATGTTTTCAAGAAACTTGGAATTCTGCACTAGTTGCATATTTGGTCCACAGTATTGACGCCACATAGCACTTCACAAAGAGATGGTCTGAATCCTCATCTTGATCACCACACAATCTACATATCATTGATCTGTGGTAAACATGACCCTTCTTCAGATTTTTTAGAGTTGTTAACCTGTTCTGACTACCTCGTGACGCAAAAATATTCGTTTTCTTCGGAGCCCAGTCACCCAGTCTGTCGGGCAATACGGAGCTGCAAACCTGGAAAATAATAACCTGCACGAAGAGACTAAGAACAGCCTTCCCTGTCCGGGCACCACTTCCATCAGTCCCCGCCCCCTAAGAGAACAAGCGCACTACGAACAACGCTGATTTGCTGCAACTGCTACAGTTTTGTAGCCGTAAGCGGAACCCGTTTCCAATCCCATTCTGTAGCCTGTTTCGCAACCGTTGCGTTTTTATCCTTTTCCAGCATAAACAGAACTGAGAATCTCTTTTTAGCAGCCTGTTTCCACTCCAATTATCCAACAGGAACCTCGCGCTTGTACCATCCCGATTATCGCTTCCATCAGATGATGAATCTATAAATTTGGGTCCTCCAATTCTGTTTCAATCCTGATAATTTTGTTCCACACTCCGGTAATACCCGCTATAATCAGCAAGTATGATCACAAGTTAGGATTAAAGTGAATTGCTGACACGGTTCGTTGCCATAAATCTTTACCTTCATTCTTATACCTCCAACACCATTTTAAAAGTAGACTCACGTTCATGTCCCTTAATGAACCAAAACCGAGCCTTCCTTTCTCCATCGGTCCCATTATCCTTTCCCAGCATACCCAAGCCATTTTTGTTTTTTCCTTGTCTCCTCCCCAAAAGATCGCCTACGGAGTGCCTCTAAAATGTCTACGACACAATTTGAAGCTCTATACAAGAAGAAATAATATAATGGCAAGCTATCCAACACGGACTTTAAGAGGGTTGCTCTACCCCCAACCGACAAAGTTTTCGATTTCCATTTCAATAATTTAGTTTTGATACAATCATTTACACATTTCCAATGCCTAGCTTGGTTCATGTTAGCCCCAACCAAGAGACCAAGGTATTTGCATGGGAATTTTCCAACATTATAATTAATTTTGTTCGCCATGTTTGTTACCATAGATTCCTCTATCCTGATCCCAAACAAGTGCGATTTTTTATGACTTAGCTATAACAACCCTTCTAACTGATTTTTCCGACACCCTAAAAATAATTAGAATGCCCTTATATGTTTCAATATATACCCCGTATGTGAAAACCGAGCCTAAAATACCTTTAAATTTGCAAAAATAAAATAAAAACCAGAAAAAAGGGCGCTCGCGGGCCGCGTAGCCCTTGGTTACCTTCTACGCGGGGCGCGATAGACCGGCTACGAGGTGACACCCGGAAGCTGCCACGTGTCGACACGTGGCGAAGCTAGACCGGTGACAAATCAAGGCTAGGGCCTACTTACCCTACGTCGCGGGCCGCGTAACCCCCACTTCCTCTTACGCGGGCCGCGAGGGACTCGAATTCAGCTCCTATAAATTGGGAGCTCAGGTCTTCAGTCCCAACTCGCACCACACTTTTTCTCTCTCGAAATTCTGAACAATTAAAGCTATTTCCGGGTATAATACCCCCTTAATTAACGAAGTTCTGCCCCGTTGTAAGTATCATAACCCCGGTTATGTATTAGATACGCTGCCCGATTGATCCAGGGTTCCGTAACGGCTGTCATGGTTCTGCCCGACGTAGTCGTTGGAATGTCGTCTCGGGGAGGGTATTACTAATGTAAATATTGGGTTATTATACTAACGCGTGTGCATTTGTGTATTTAATAGATAATCACCAGGAAATCCTTAAAGGAAACCCTAAGACAGCAATGTGAGTAATCTCCTTTTTGTAAACTATTTTTACAAAACCTCACTTAATTAATACTATATTAAACAGTGATTGAGTATTTGTATTCTACAATTATCGTCGGTATGTTGGGGTTTTGTATACAAAATTTGTTACTACATTGTGAGTAGTAACATGACCACAAGTCGGGTTGACAGTACAGTGGGTGGTAATTAAAGTAGATGGAAACAAATGTAATTACGCGACCGCCCTCAATACTGTACAATGGTTTTACTTAACTTGATTAAATTGGGATTCACTCACCAGTATTTTCCACTGACAAAATGTTTTTAAACGCGTTTCAGGTAACAAAATGTGAAAGCCAAATAGAAGCCAGCTGGACAGCACTGAAGGCTTGGAAAAGTGGCTATAAAGTTACCTAAAATAAAGAGATGTTTTATTTAAATAAAATAGGGTTTAATATCCTTATGAAAATGTGTGTACTTAAAACTTGGGATTATTCCCACATGTTTAATATTATGAAAATGTGGTATTTTACTCTGATAAAATATTTCCTAACTACGGTCCTGATGTAAATTCCGCTGCCAAAATGATAAACACCAGGATACCACCGAAACTGGCCGCGGCCGCCCGTTCCCGGGTAGTATAGGGGACGGGGGTTGCGACATTAGCTTTAGCCCGGAAATGAGATAAAAGCATCTCGTTAGTCTTACTATATTTCTAATATTGTTTTCACCCCATTCCCCATGAACACAACATCATCCAGATACATCAACTGAGTTAAATTAG
The DNA here is from genome assembly GCA_030545235.1 of Helianthus tuberosus. Taxonomy (NCBI): domain Eukaryota; kingdom Viridiplantae; phylum Streptophyta; class Magnoliopsida; order Asterales; family Asteraceae; genus Helianthus; species Helianthus tuberosus. The sequence continues at coordinate 35,763,608 of CM060355.1, read as the reverse complement.
GCCAATTCGGTAATTTTATTCCTTTGATATAACCCATCGATGTCGCCTTTGTTATGAACCCAGTCAATGCTTCCATCGCTATGATAAAAATAAACGGTGAGTGGATCACCTTGTCGAACCCCTCGATAGCATTAAAATTCGAGAATGGGCGACCCATTTATTAGTACTGACACTCTTGATAGCATTTATCTAAAGTTACGTTTATCAAGACTTTAAACATTATTATAAACTTTATCCATTAAAACCAATCAAATTAAATGAAATTCACTAATCGGTATTATTATAAGTATTATTTTAATATAAGAAAAGTTTGAATGCTATATTTATTATAATTTTGAAATTATTATAATTTTGAAAACTTGAATGTTACACATATTGTTTGAATCACGAGTTGGACAACGAAGGAAACACTAGGTTGATATACGAAACTTTTAGAAAAAGAATAAATTACACTTTGTGTCATTGATGTATTACACAAATTATGAAACGTAACCTTTAAAAAAAACAATTACATATTATGTCCAAAATCACCATGTTATGTAACATTTTATATCCTTTTAACCTAACTGAGTTAATTATCTTAGTTAGGTTAAATCAAGGTAATGACAATATTGCGTTTTCACATACAATAAAGGACACAAAATGTAATATACTTAGTTAGTTATCATTAATGACACAAAATATAATATACTCTTAAAAACATTTTTGTCTTTTAATTAATATTAAATTAAAAACTAAAACTTTTATTATTTATTATTAATATATATGTGTGTGTGTTTTATATAAACACTTATAACAACTAAGTGGTATTCGGTTTATTTTAGTTAATTGTTTTAAATAAATTCCTAGATTTTAAATAATTAATTGAATTAATTATTTTTACTATTAAACCTAATCAAATAATTATTGATAGGGATTTGAGTCATATTTTATAATAATTTTATAAACCGAATATGAGTGTTTATATGTGGAATAATAATAAATAATTAAACTTCTAGCATTTTATTTATAACGTTAACTAATTTATTGGAATTTAAGTCATATTATATAAATATTTTAATATAAGAAAAGTTTAATTGTTTTTATTAATTCATATATGCATGTGTATATATATATATATATAGGAGAAGGATCCGTTAGGAACCACCCTTTATTGCGAGAACCGCGAGAACCAGTGTGAACACAAACAGTAATAGCTAAAAAATCTAAAAAACACCCAAAAAAAAATTTTTTTGTTTTTTTTTTTTTACTATTTTTTTTTGGAAAAATCGCTATATTTTGTTTATAAAAAAAATTCAAAAAAAAAAATTTTCCGAGTAACAGTTATCCATGCACATGTGCATTTGTATCATTTCTTTGACAAATTCCGTATTTCATTACAAATATTAGATAATTACACTTTCATTTACACTAACACGTGTAATACACTACTTTTTACGTTAACAATATTAAAAATGCACATGTGCATATATATGTATCAACATGAAATAAGGTGTTTTGGTACACTACTTTGAATACACTTTCTCTTTCATCTATCATGTCATCCATAATACACTACCATTACCTTCTACCATCCATAATACAATACCATTACCTCCTACCATCTATAATACAATACCATTACCAATATCACTTTATTACATGTATATCAACACCATTTATACCATCCAATCAACATATTACATCATAAATTGACAACTATAACCAAACCATCAACCACTAGATATAACTAACCAAAAAACATGTATATGGGCCTACTTCTCCATTCAAAATCACAAACTTTTTGTACCAAAACACGTTATATCATGGTTATACATAACGATGCACATGTGCATTTTGAATATTGGTAATGTAAAAAGTAGTCTATTATGGATGATATTGTAAATTAAAGTGCAATTGTCTATTACTGATGACGTATTACGGAATTTGTCGAAGTAATGATACATATGCACATGTGCATGGATAACTGTTACTCGAAAATTTTTTTTTTTTTTTTTTTGCTGAATAAATATAGCGATTTTTTTTTAAAATATTTAAAACAAAAAAAAAATTTTGAGTGCTTTTTGATTTTTTTTAGATTTTATTTTGTGTTCACATTGGTTCTCGCGGTTCTCGCAATAAGGGTGGTTCTCGCATGAATCTTACCCTATATATATATTGTTTTATATAAACGCTTATAAAAACTAAGCTGTATTCGGTTTATAAAAATATTTATATAATATGACTCAAATTCCTATAAATTAGTCAATGTTATAAATAAAAAACTAGAAGTTTAATTATTATTTCATATATAAACACTTATAAAATCTAAGTCGTATTTGGTTTACAAAAAATATTAATAATATATGACTCAAATTCCTATGAATAATCAAATAATTATTTGATTAGGTTTAATGGTAAAAATAATTAATTCAATTAATTATTTAAAATTTAGTAATTTATTTCAAACAATTAACTAAAATAAATCGAATACGACTTAATTTTTTATAAGTGTTTATATATATATATAATTAAAATTTTAGTTTTTTACTTTTAATATTAACTAAAAGATAAAAATGCTTTTAAGAGTAAATTACACTTTATGTCTTTAATGATAACTAACAGAGTATATTACACTTTGTATCATTTCAGGCAAATTTTCAAAAATGCATTAGTTTTTTCCCTGACATACTGGAAACGTGCCACTTCGGTCCAAAAATTAAAACCCAGTTAAGTTAGACAAGTTAAATAAAGAGTATTATTGTCAATTCATATATCTTTTATTTTCATCTTATTTTATGAATTGACAATAATCCCTTCATTTAACCTGTCTGACTTAACTGGTTTTTAATTTTTGGACTGAAGTGGCACGTTTTCAGTATGTCAGAGAGCAAACTGGTGTATTTTTGAAAATTGGTCTGAAATGGCAAAAGTGAATAAACCACAGGGACGAAAATGACAATTAACTTTGTAGTATTTATCTCAACTCACTTTATAAACATTGTTTATAAACATTTTAAACATTCTTCTAAACTTTATCTATTAAAAACAATCAAATTAAATAAAATTCATTAATAGGTACCATTATAAGTATTATTATTTTAAGATAAGAAAAAGCTTGAATGTTATAGTTTTTCATAATTTAGAAAACTTGGGATGTTACACATATTGTTCGAATCACGAGTTGGACAACAAGTGAAAAGTAGTTTGATATAAGAAACTTTTAGAACGATGTTCACATATTTAAAATGTACTCCATTCATACACAATGATAAGGATGATATGGAGATGATCCAATAATTAGAAACAATATGAAACAACCAGATAGTGGTAAACGGGGCAAATAAGGTTTTAACATCAAACGGGCATAACTTGGACTACGAGTGGAGTTACAAGGCGATAAACAACAGACAGAAAGGTCTCAACGAGCCCGGTCATATGTCAAATGACCATAGGCGATTTGGCCAAATATTTAGGCCCAAATACCATTTATATATTATGGCTCCAATTTCATCATAGAAGAAGACTTTCTATAAATTTAGTTGTTTTCAATTCTTTTATTTTTTTTAGTCTAAAGAACATAAATCAGTGATTATCTTAATCGGTGAATTTATTTATATGCTAATTTTCAGTATTTATTTGACAATTTTAATTTTGAAAACTTGACTCCATCATCATCATCATCATCATACTCAGTAAATCCCACCAATAGCAAAGCTAAGGTAAGGTCTAAGTTAGGGGTGTTCATGAACCGATCCGATCGAGGGTCTGCTCATGCTCAGATTGAATTACAACCGATCCGATCTGAGCGGATCAAATTTGCAAAACCGAGCGCAAAAGTGATGCTCATGCTCGAATTGAATTTGAATCGATCGGCTCGGTTTCGCTCGGTTTTTATCAAATCCTAAAAAAATCGAGCGGGTCGTTTTCGCTCGGTTTCGCTCGATTGAATGATAAGACTTCGTTCAACAAAAACAAATTCTAACTTAATTAAAACATGTCCAACACTTTACTAACAAAAGCAATACATAACTCAAATCATGATTCTAAAAATGTTCTAAAAATAAAGTGCGAATACAAATTGAGCTCGCCTTTAACCAATCACTTCCATAAACAAGAAGTTCCACCATATCCTTTGAAAGAGAGCTCCGGTAGTCATCCAATATACGCCCCCCAACACTCACTTGTTTGATGATTGTCCGACGATGTGTGTGATTGTCCGACGATGCGTGTGAGTGTGAGAGTGGACCGGACGATGTGTGTGATACTGTGATTGTCCGGCGATCTGTTGCAGCGACCTGCGACTCAGTTGTTTGAAGACTGGAGTGTCACCGGAGAGTGAGAGCGGCAAATTTTTTTTAGGGTTAGATAAGATTTTCATATTAAATATAGATTTAGGTTAGATTTTCAAATTAAATATTAAGATGGGCTGAATATTATTTGGGCTTTTAAATTTTTTTGGGCTATTATATTTTTTTGGGTTTTTAATCTATAAAATCTATAATATTCAAACTGAGCGGGAATCGAACGAGCATTTTTCGAGCATTTTTCAAGCGATCGTCGAGCAGTTTGGACAGCCCTAGTCTGAGTAAGGTAAGATGTAGACAACCTTACCTCTACCCGTTAAGAATAGAGGGGCTGCTTCCAGTGAGACCCACGGCTCGATTGTAGTTTTGCATCAAGTCTTGGACATAAAGCACATAACACTTAGCAATTAAGACAAAGGCCGATTAGTGCATGTACTCCATTGTCTTTCAGTTATCAACGCCACCACATGATGCATGATTAACCATCCCCCTCTTTTAATGTTATTTTCACGAAATTAGTAACATAACGTTAAAATTAGTGCATTTTTTTTACATAAATGAATGTTTTATCAACGCCACCACATGATGCATGATTAACCATCCCCTCTTTTAATTTTGAAAACTTGACTATACTTGCCAAATTTAGAATTTAGAAATCGTTACAAAAAGGAACGTTTTATAATATTTCAATGATTCAGTAATATATTAACTTTTTACATAATTTTCTGTTTGTTGTTTTCATGACACAACTATGGTATAAATTCCTTTCAATAATAAAAAAAACATGGTATAAATAATCATAGGATGTATAATTGTGCATATTGCATAAAGTAATCGCCTGATCACCTCCCATGATACAAGTAAATTTTCAACAATGATTTGCATGAACAGACACAAAGATATTTCATCTCATCATTACAATCATGACTGGTCAGGTATATAATTTATTGACTCATCCAACAATTTCATTTGATGTGTGTCAAGCCAGTTTCATGATCATTACCCTGATTCAGTCTGCTTTTCAAAACACGCTAACATCAAATTGATAATCATCATCTCACAGTAGCTTCCTACAGTATATCATATAAGTTATTTGATTTTTTTATTGAGACTGTTCTTATGCAATGTTCTTAATCCAAAACTTAATAAAGAACATTTGGTTTATATAATATGTTTGTGTGACAAACCATCTGCATCCTAGAAAAGCGACGGCTCATACGAAACTACATCCAAATAAGGGTGTGGTGTTGATTTGTCTCTAGGATCGTTCGCTGATAGTTATGTGGATAACTGGATACACCTATATATAAGCTGTTGGGAATGGTTTTGAATAGACAAAAATTAGAGTTACTTGCCCGGATGGTCCCTCGCAATGTAGCACATGAAGGCTCATAACTATTCAAGTATATGAAAAAAAAATTGAAAGTGGTGTACACCATCACTAGGCATCCTCCACCGACCACCGGTCCCACAATTAACACAAGGGAGGTAAATCACATGTCCCAAAGAAAATCTGGTGATGACGTGTTTTGATTCCCAGACCTCCTCCACAACATATTCCAACCTCCTTACCACTGGGGCACTATAGCTGGGACTATACTCGCACTAATCTTTTTGAGTACTAAACTAAACATTTTTTGTCCACCGTGAGGATTGTACTCTTATCACTTTAAAACGTAAAGCATTATCTAACACTTTGATACCGCTAAGCCATTGTTTTGATAGAAGAAATTTCAGGAAGCGCAACATCCTTGAAATCATTCACTCAGGTCACCAAAACCAAATCCGGGAACTCTTGGTTAGCAATGGACAATATATGTCGCTAATGAGTTGAATGTTATAGTATAGGGTTTTTGTTATTCGGTCACAAACCGTTTACACAAAAACCCAATTAAATGGAACTCAAACCATACGAAATCAAACCAAATTAAATATTCGGTTTTCGGTCGAGGCATTATTTTCAAAAATCAAAGTTTGTTTCGAGATGAATAAGCCGAATATCAAACAATGTTTCGAAAGATATATGTCATTTAACCCAATCTAATTACTACGTTAGCCCAATCTTATATAGCCCAACTCAATTCAATAACTAATAATGGTAAAGAAAAAAATTAGCTTATTAGGTTGTAAACCAAAAACCGCACCTATCGAATTTGGTTCGGTTCAGTTTCCGGTTTCGATTTGTGGAGGGCATTAGGGGTTTTCGGGTTTTTCGGGTTTTCAAAACTAAATATTTAACCCGATAACCGAACCTTTCTACGTTCGGGTTCTTCGGTGTTTGGGTTAGATGGTTCGGACTTAGAACGGGGCGGGTTAGATTGTGTTTCGTGTTAGAATATGAACTAGTTTAACAGAAAAGTACATCCTTTTAAATTTTAAAATATCAATATTAGTTATTAGCGAACAATATAACAACGATTTTGTAAAACAACTCTCGTATTTCGCTGAGAATGGAGGATATCGAAGATATGGAATGTATTATCATGTTTGTTGTGAATTAAAAATTTTAGAAATTAGAGATATGAATGGACTCCGTGATTTAATATTTTTAGAAGAGGATGTAAAATTTTTTAGAAAATATGGTTGGCTATATCATGGAATAGGACATGATTATTAGGTCCTTTTATAAGATATGGCTATATCTAAAAAAATATGCTAATTGTTTAAAAGCTATTTCGGGTTTTTCGGGTTAAACCAATTACCCATTATTCCATACATTAACCAATCCATAGAACTATATTCGGGTTCGGCTTTACAGTTATTCGGGTTCGTTTGACTTCGGTATCAGGTCGGGTTCGTTTGGCTATGGGATGGGTCGGCGGCCGCACCCCTTGAAAAAAAAAATTTAGTGGTATTTTCCGTGAAAAATCCCGACCGCACCCCTTGGAAATTTTCGTCCGCACCCCTTAGAAAAAAATTGTTAGGAATTTATATAAAAAAAATTGTGAACACAGATTGAAACCCGACCCAATTATGTAAACAAGTTAGCCCACTAACCCCTTTTATAAAACTTGAATTCATTCATCAAGCCCAACAAGCCCAACCCAAATACAACTATAATTAAATAAAATCACTCAAGTTTACAAAAAAAAAAAAAAAAAAAAAAACAAACCCCAATCGGTGGCCAGCTTTGTGCGACTCCCGCCTCCCTCTGCCTCACCTCAGTGGCCAGCGACTTGCGACACCCCCACCGCGACTGCAACATTTCGGCGAAGAATACCTTAATTACGGTCACGAACAAGTACATGTTTTGTTTTTTGTTATCTTAATGTTTATGAGATTTTGTTCAAGACTCATGATATAATACGATAGGTTAAAAAAGTTTAAACTTTTATGTGTTTTGAGGTAATTTGAGTTTGTTCTAGTCTTTATAGGATGAGTTTGTTGTCTCTTAATCTCTTATTGATTATATGATTCTAGTATATGGTTTGAAAAATTGAAATTCAAAACTTGAAAATTAAGGAATATTGATGGTTGAACACTCAAAGATTTTAGTTTGATGTTTTTTGTTTTACATGACCCGAACCGATCCGAACCGAATTTTTTATTTATATATCTAGACGGCCTAAAATTTTTTAAAATATTCCGCACCCCTATAGAAAAATTTCTGGATCCGCCACTGGTCGGGTTTCGGTTAAAAAAGACAGCCCTTGAGGGCATGTAGTTTATCTTGGCTCTCAAGTCGTTTTAATTGTTGTTTGTTGTACGTTACTTGTGTCTGTTCGTGTAGATGAGAGCATAAATGACTTCAATCAACATCCAGAAAAATAGCAAAAAAAATGTGAAATGCGGTGAACGTGGATCGAACACGTGACCTTCAGATCTTCAGTCTGACGCTCTCCCAACTGAGCTATCCCCGCTTGATGTTAACCATCCCTCTAAATTATTTTAATATCGCTTTTACAACTTGGCAGCTAAACCAGACAATTTAAAGACAGAGACAAAATTTATTTAAAAACATAACCAAAATATGAAAACTTTCTTGACAATAACAATAATAACTTCTTTGATGACAAATATCATGAACACCTCATAGAGATCTCAACTTTAAAAGAGCGGGAGCGAGTTTATATTACATAGAAGAGCCGGTTTTTATGTCGTAAAGATACTATATACAAAAAAAAAAGCGCACTAGGGTCGAGTTGATCATGATTCATGACCGAACTTTAGCAAGGCGAACCCTTAATTCTTCTAAATCCTCGTCATCACCACCCTCTTCCTGCAAATTTAAAAGAATGGTTAATCTCTAAAACAAGAAATACTGAAATAGAGGTTAAGGTAGCAAAATAGACGGGTCGGTCTGTTAGGATGGACCTCTACAAAAATTTGAATATTTTTATTTACGCGTTTTCAAATAAACATAACCCAAATCGACATGTTTACAGAAAGTAAATGGATCGAAATTACCTCTGCATGAGCAGGTTGCTTAAGCCGCTCCTTTCTGGATGCTTCCGGAAGCTGCGCTACGGTTTCACCAGCTATCGCGGTTAACACCTTATCCACTTCTTCTTCGATCTCATCTTCAATGTCATCTGAATCCAGTGCAGAGTCAACAGCATCATTCACCATTTCTTCAATAACTCCTGCCTGTATAAATTCTTTCTTAATTTATCCATCCAAAAAAAGAGTATTACAACCTTAAAATTAACAAATTACCTTAATCATTTCTTTACTGAATTCTTGCATCTTGACAGCCATTTCTGGAGCCTTCATTAAGTCGTTTACGGTCTTCATGACTTCAGCACTCTTAGACAGATGCCCGACTGTGCGAGCAACAGCTGCAAAACCTCAAATGTTAGCTGATTAAACGAAATTGTTGTTTAAAGTTTAAGAAGGAACGTACCGATGCTTTCGCCCAGATGCATTGATATGGAGTTTAATTGAGCTTTATTCTCGTAGAGGCGATTGACAGTTCTTCGGGACCTCACGATTTCTATAGCAAGCGCCTGAATTGGTTACACATGCATCAATGGTGAATCAACACGAAAGTAAACATTTAACGCATGAGGCGATCATAAAAGTGCCTTATGTATAATGTATTTCTGGGTCAACATTAATCAAAGTTGGAGAGAGACCCAAGTTCTGGTTGTAAATAAAGCTTATATCATCATCATCATACTCAGTAAATCCCACCAATAGCAAAGCTAAGGTAGGGTCTGAGGAGGGTAAGATGTAGACAACCTTACCTCTACCCCGTAGGAATAGAGAGGCTGCTTCAGGTGAGACCCCGGCTCGATGGTAGTTTGCATCAAACCTTGGACATAAGGCACATAACACTCGGCAATTAAGACAAAGGCCAATTAGTGCATGTACTCCCTTGTCTTTCGGCTATCAATGCCACCACATGATGCATGATTAACCATCCCCCTCTTTTAACATTAGTTTCACGAAATTAGTAAAATAACGTTAAAATTAGTGCACTTTCACTCCCCCCCCTCCCCCGCGAGCGCCCACACATATATACATTATATGCGCATACCGCAAGCGGGGCGTATAAACGCCTCAAAGCATGTCGCGCTTTGTTGAATCGAAACACAATTAGTTAATAAATGATTCTAACAATTGACTGACTGGCAAATTGAAGACGTTTGGGAGTTGTTACAGAAACTGCTTATTTTTTAAAAACGAACAAAGCCCGGCCACCTGGGCACAACCATAGGCAAAAGCCACCCACACCCAAGGGTGGATATAGCTTGAGACAAGGGGTATCCCTCGCTACCCCTTGACGCTCCGGCGGTAGTAGTGTAAATTTTGGAAAAATTTAACGTTTTTTCGATTTCACTCACCTGTATAAAAGAAAATATAACCAAAGTGTATTAAGCTGTTCTCATACCCTAGCAGAGGCCGTGTCATTTCTCTTGGCAGCCTCTTTAATTGCTTTCTGAACATTTTTCTCTTCTCTTTGAATATCTAAACCAAAAAACATATAATGATAAAGAAGAAGAAAACAAAGGAAGGGGGTGGGGTGGAGGAACGTAAGTAAGTAAGTTACCACGAATTTGACGTTCGATGTTGCGACACTCCTGACGTAGACGACGTTGCCAATCACGTAATAACTGTTGCGGGTTAGGTTTTGGGATTAACATGTTCCTCAATTTCTCCATCTTCGACTATCATTTGTTCTTTGAAAATAAATACCCCTTTTGCCGATTGCCCAGATAACAATAATATAAAAAACCAAGTGTCGGTTTAAGTCAGGTCGTCGGCAAGGTAACTAAGGCTAGAGGGTGAGGGTATGGTGATGGTCCTCCGAGGGAGAGGGAGGATAATCCGTCACGTAGGCACCACGTCATAGTCCTCCCAATGATGGTCAATCCCACAAAACTAGAGGGTATGGGAGGATGATCCTACCCCACCACTTTTTTTATTTTTTTTTATTTCTATGCCCTATGTACAAGTATTGAAGCCTAATGTACAAATCAGAAACAAATGGGGCCCACCAGCTTGGACCGTCTTGAACGTCCGCAACTCGACGTCCTCGACGGTGACGGGAGGGGGCGGGGTGACTCGACGCCGGCGACAATCCACGACGGGCTGGGCGACGGTTCCATACCGTCCAGCCTAAGACTAGTGGGTATGGGGAGGCTCATCCCCATGAGGATGGACCTAGGGGGTGGAGGTTGGGGCCCCACAACAATTAAAAAATATAAAACTTTATTTGATTTTAGAGAGAGAGAGGAGAGACAAAGATGAGAGAGAGAGAGAGAGAGGAAGAAAGCAGGCCGTCTTCAACGTCTTCGTGCAGTCGGTTATCACAAGCCGGGCCAAGGGGGGCGGTGTGGGGGACCGGCGCCGGGCTTCGCCAGGCCTAAGCCGGCCCCCATACCCCTTGGTCTAATAGGGATGAATCCAAATTGAAATTAACTAATAAATAAACTTTCATCAACCCGAATTAGCCGATGGCTATGGATATGATTAAATGTGTCTCATAACCAAACATTAACCGAACTGAAATGAATTAAAACATGCTTTTAAAATATATTTTTATTTAAAATACACGTGTTCAAGGAATCAAACTTTATATATATATATAAAAACTTATACAAAAGGTTTTTTATGTTATATAATTAGTTTTAAAAAATAATTGTTGTATAAAATTTGACTCATTATATGTATGCGTAAGTTAATTTTTTTTTTTAATTTATAAAAACAATTGTAAATGAGACAATGATTGTCTAATATATTCATTTAGTTTAAATTTTAGTTCAAATTTAGATCGGTTAATTAATCGAAACTGAACCATAACTTAAAAGGTTGTGTACCGTCAATAATCATTTTAAAAGAATAAATGAAGTACTCAGTTTGTTCAGTGGGTGGGTGGACCATTCGGGTTACTCTCAGAGTACTCCGTTTGTCCAGTGGGTGCCCCGAAAGTGCTCGGGATTAATTTGTTGGCCGTTCAAAAAAATGATTTGAACTTTTCTAGGTAAGTTCAAAAATCTTCGGGTCGGTGTTAAAAAATCTCAAAAGTTGGTTAGAAAACCGTTATAAAATAAATAAAAACTATAGGGCCATCATTATCTTACCTATTATATTATATTATATTATATTATATTATATTATATTATATTATATTATATTATATTATATTATATTATATTATATTATATTATATTATATTATACAATTATCAACTTGGGTCATACCTTTTCGTTTAAAAGTCACGTCGTTTAGAAAATTATATATTTTATTTTACATACAAAAAGTAACTTGGAAGAACGGTTTTTCATTATATATCACACTTCTTCAAAATGTGATAACCCTTCAAACTACTTTTAAATGTATCACACCCCTTACAAAAAGTCACAACTTTTAAATATATCACAACTTCTTTAAAAAGTCACAACTCTTTAAACTATTTTTAGATATATCACATCTCTTACAAAAAAGTGGCTTCAAACTACTTTTAAATATTCACACCTCTTACACAAAATATTATAACTTTTAAATGTATCATACCCATTCAAAAAAGTCATAAGCTTTCAGACTACTTTTAAATATACCACACTCTTTACAAAAAGTCACAACTTTTAAGTATACCACACATTTTCAAAAAGTCACAACCCTTCAAACTAATTTTTAACTTTATCACACCCTTACAAAAACTCATAACTTTAAATATATAACACCCTTTCAAAAAAATCACAATGTTTAAAACGAATTCACCATGGGTTCAAGTCTCACCAAATCGGTTTCCCTCTAATTCTTTCCCCTCTTTTTTTTTCTTTTATGAAATCTCTTTCTTAATGCATATTAAATGACACATCAAATTGTCCACACCGATTCCCCTTTGATCCCTTCCCTACCTTTTTCATTTATCAATTCTCTTTTATTAAATTAGAAATAGAAATCTCTTTTATCATTATCAAATGACAACGGTCGTGATCGATAAACGTTTTTTTACTTTACTTGATCGAATTTTGATTATTTTTTTAAAGCAACTAACATTTACATGATCGAATTGAAATCACGATACACGCATTAATGCTTCTACTTTTATATCTTGCAATGTGATTTTCATTTTGATATAGATTTTAATTGAAGAGTTCTATGTTTTAGCATGTGTTAAATTGATATTTGACCTGTTTCGAATTTCCTTTTTCGCAGATGTATATTCTTAGATGGATGATGATGATGGATTGAATAGGATATTGTGCGCTGGAAATTTAAATAAGAATTGATTAACGAAATTAAACTGGGCAATCAAGTTGGAATACGTGTTAAATTGAATATTGTTGGGCCGTTAGTTACGAACTTCATCTCGGTTGCAATTAATTACACTCATTTGTAAGTTCAATTGAGATTGGGGTGTATCTTTAAGAAAGCGTATTAGACTGCTTTTTTTTGGAACAACTGCTGCTTTATTCAAATAGATAAAATTCAACGAGGGGCCAGAAAGAGAGTGGAAAACCCGAGAACAAAAACAAATTATATTGTAATATCGCGAATACTAAAATCACGTCTTGTCTCCCATTTGACCTCAATGAAAGGGGTTTGATCACACAAAGGATTCTATGTAATTTCTTTCACGATTTTTGTGACTTTAAAGGGCACCTCTTCAAAAATCAATCCATTTCGAGCCTTCCAAATTCTCTATGCGGCTGCAGCAAAGATTAAATCCGTAACTTTTTTCCATGTAGCCGAACCCTTAATGATATGCAAATCATCCATCAAAGCCCAAAACAACACGACTTAGGTATTTACAGGAATTTTAGTCCATACGCAAAGATGCCACCACACTGCTCTAACCATGACGCACGAGACGACAATGTGGTCATCGGCCTATTCCCTGTTGGGGAATTTCGGTTTGCCGGATGATCAGAGAGGCGTGTAATCACTCTCAGATCAAATTATTTCGGTGGTTCACCCGAATAATTCAATCGGATACAACTCTGATTTCGAGAAATTGAACCTGAGTATGTGTTTGCGTGAATTGATTGAACCAGAGAATTGTGACCAAAATCTGTATACGAAAATTGGGGTTAGGGATGGATAACTGCGTAATGGCAGTTAATTTTATTTTAAGACAAACTGCCCTTTGAAAACTGCCAATTTTCAAGCTCGACCCCAGCCAGGGGCTGCCGCCCCTTGGACCCTGCTCCCAGGGGCGCTGCCCCCGGACCCCCGCCAAGGGGGCGCTGCCCCCTTGGAACCCCCGTAGGGTACGGGCTCCGCCCGTACACTCCGAATAATAATACCTCAAACAAGCGTGCACTCCCGCACCTCCTAACTTGCTTGATGTGTATTATTATTCGCTTTGATCACCAAGTCAATCCCGATTACACTAAAATATCTAACATTCCTCCCCCATTTTAGCGTAATCCTTGATTAACTTAAACAAGTTCACAACAATCAAACTTATGCATAAATGAAATATCGCGACGATTGAATTTCACATTAGTATATTACACATTCCAAATATTCGAATATAGGGGTGTCGCTAAGGATTGAACCCTTTCTATTCAGTGAATACATGAAGATAATATACACACAAGTTTACATACTCTAATGTTCTTTCTTGACACTATTTTTACTAGCCTGTGTCCCATCATTCAATGAACATATCAAAACCAAGTCCTAGCATCTTGAAGCGGCTAAACTTCATGCTCATATAGGTAGTTCTTTATTCTTGCACCTGCATATGCAATTTTTCAAAGAACTATTAAGAAGAAAACCTTCAACCTCCTTTAACTTGCAGGTCTGAACACATACCTTGGGATGATGCTACTAATGTGTTCCAATTTCTAGATGTTAAGCTTTCCACATTGAATTCAGCACCTAACGTCATATTAGGTGGGAATTGGGTATCTTAACACGAGAAATCTCAGGTGGACTTTAATCCCATCCCTACAGCCGCCTTGTGCACAAGATCTCTACATAACTCTTTGGTTAAGTGGTCGGCTAAATTCTGTTGAGTTCTCACAAACTCCACCGATATCACCCCTTGCGTGATGAGCTCACGAATCATGCTGTGTCTAACACCTAAGTGTCTAGACTTCCCATTATACACTTGGCTATAGGCCTTAGCCAAGGTAGCAGCACTATCACATCTAATAGATATTGGTGATATAGGTTTAGGCCACAATGGAATCTCATAAATCAAGTTTCTTAGCCACTCAGCTTCTTTGCCAGCTGCGGCTAGTGCTACAAACTCAGACTCCATTGTTGAATCAGTTATGCAAGTCTGTTTCTTAGATGCCCAAGATATGGCACCTCCTCCAAGTAGAAAAGTCCATCCACTCGTGGAAGAATGATCTTCCTTGTTTTTAATCCAGCTTGCATCCGAATAACCTTCTAAAACCGAAGGAAATCCAGTATAGGTCAAACCATATTTCATGGTTCCTTTCAAGTACCTAAATACTCGATTCATTGCTTGCCAATGACTTGCACCTGGATTGCTAGTATACCTACTAAGCTTTCCAACAGCATAAGCTATGTCCGGTCTAGTGCTAATCATGGCGTACATGAGAGATCCAATGGCCCTTGAATATTCAAGTTGGCTTATAGCTACACCTTCATTAGGTGAGAGCTTAAAAGCAGGATCCATTGGAGTGCTAACTGGAGAACTATCATGAAAATTAAACTTTTTCAATATCTTCTCAATATAATGAGATTGAGAGATAGATATGCCATTGTTCTCCCTTTTGATCCTTATACCAAGGATCACTTCCGCCTCCCCCAAGTCTTTCATATCAAAACAAGATAACAAAAATTTCTTTGTTTTATCAACTTGATCCTGGTCAGTACCGAAGATCAACATGTCATCTACATATAGACAAATTATGACTCCTTTCCTAGAATCATCAAATTTGCTATATACACACTTGTCTGCTTGGTTTAATACAAAACCATTAGACAAAACCACTTCATCAAACTTTTGATGCCACTGTTTTGGTGCTTGCTTTAAGCTATATAATGACTTAACTAGCTTACACACCTTATGCTCATTGCCAGGCATAACAAAACCCTCTGGTTGTTTCATATATATCTCCTCATCCAAATCACCATTAAGGAAAGCAGTTTTCACATCCATTTGGTGAATTACAAGATTGTGTATTGCAGCCAAGGCAACCAACAATCTAATAGTGGATATTCTTGCTACAGGAGCATATGTATCAAAGTAGTCAATTCCTTCCTTTTGTCTAAAGCCTTGGATAACCAATCGGGCTTTAAACTTTTCAATCGAACCATCTACTTTCATCTTCTTCTTGAAGATCCATTTACAACCAAGTGGTTTACACCCAGGGGGTAGATCAGACAGTTTCCAAGTGTTATTCTGCATAATAGAGTCCATCTCATCATTTATAGCTTCTTTCCAGAAAGCTACATCTCGAGATGCCATGGCTTCACTATAGGTTTTAGGATCTTCCTTAATATTGAAGCAATATTGATATTGAATTTTAATTTCATCTCTAGATCCTTCAACCAAATATAGCTGAAAATCATCACCAAATGATTTAGCTTTTCTTGCTCTACCACTCCTCCTAGGTTCCGGAGGAGTATCAATCACTTGATCAGCCACGTGAGAGTTACTAGAGCTTGGAACCATGTCTCTAGGCCTAGGTATTGAAGAGAATCTATTCTCATCATACTCTGCAGTTCTTGCCTCAATAACCGTATGCACTGACACGTAGTCATTTGGTTCTATAACATAGAACCTATGAGCAAATGAATGCTCCGCATACCCAATGAAAATGCAGTCTATACCTCTTTCCCCTATATTCCTTATCTTAGGATCAGTGAGCCTCACCACGGCTCTACAACCCCAAACTCTCAGCTTATGCAGCTCAGGTGGTTTTTTATACCAAAGCTCAAAAGGGGTGGTCTTGTTCCTTTTATTTGGAACCCTATTTAGCAAATAGCAGGCTGTCAACATAGCCTCACCCCAAAAGCCCTCACTTAGGCCCGAATAGGACAACATGGTATTAACCATTTCCTTTAAAGTCATATTTTTCCTTTCCGCCACACCATTTTGTTCCGGTGTGTAAGGAGCCGTGGTATGGTGTATTATTCCAGTAGATTGGAAATACACCGGATCAAAATACTCACCACCTCTGTCCGTATGTAGGGTTTTGATCAACCCACTCCGATGAAGCTCTACTTCTTGTTTATAAATCTTAAACTTTTCAAGAGCTTCATCCTTAGCATGCAACAAATAAACGTAACAAAATCTAGTAGCATCATCTATAAATGTTACTACATATTTTTTATTACCTAGAGATGGTGTAGCATGAAAATCACATAGATCACTATGTATCAAATCTAACACTTTAGTTTCCCTATGAACATGTTGCATGAAAGGCTTTTTGGTTATCTTATTCAACTTGCAAACATGGCATTTATCATTGTTTATATCAATAGGCGGAATTAAGCTCATTTTAGACATTTCTTTAACTCTTTTATAATGTACATGTCCTAGTCTAGCATGCCATAATTCCGATTCAGTCAAGTTGTTTCTACTACTAGTTGAAGCTATGTCATTAACATTACTAGTTGAAGTAACACAAACAGATTCATTCATAAACGAAACATCAACATTCAACATAAACATACCATTACATAGATAACCGAAACCAACAAAGGTACCATGTCTTGACAAGATATACTTGTCACTTTCCAATACTTGTTTGTACCCACAATTATTCAACACAATGCCACTTAACAGATTCTTTCGAATTCCGGGCACATACAAAACATTGTTCAAAAGTAAACATTTTCCAGAAGTAAAAACAAGATTCACAGTTCCTATTCCCTTGATTGGTTCAGTTGCAACGTTCCCCATCTTGATGATAGATCCGTCTTCGATTGGTTGAAAGTCTTTAAACCAACGAAGATCCTTGCATACATAACTCGTTGCACCCGAATCAACCCACCAAGCAATATCATCATCCTGCACATAAAATGCCTCAGAAATTAGTGACACATAATTCTGAACCGAATTATTAAATTGTACTAAATTCTGACCTTGCTTGCCCGGGTCCTTGGACCTGCTAGAACCATCCTCATTCTTGTTCTTTGAACCGGACTTCTTGTTATTCTTCATCATTTTACAGTCCCTCTTAAAGTGACCAACCTTACCACATTTCCAGCAAGGGTAATTCGGTTTTTTGTTTGAACCCGAATTGTTGTTTCCTTGAAACTTGCGTTTCCCTTTGAACTTACTGTTTCCTTTGGATGATTCACCCGTTTCAACCATGTTCACAGAACTAGTTCCAGCCCGTTTCTTGTCATCATTGACCAACACATTTTCCTATGCTCTCAAGCCTTCTTCAATTCTGAAGTGGCTTCCAAGTTCAACCAAAGTTAACTCTCCTTTCTGATGTTTCAGATTATGTTTAACATCTCTCCAGGAAGGAGGTAACTTGTCAATGATACTCGAAACAGAGATGGATTCATCCATCTTCATATCATGTTGGGCAAACTGCCCCAGAATTCGTAACAATTCATGATACTGTTCCATCACAGGCCGCTCATCAACCATTCTGTAATTGTTGAAATTACTGACAAGAAACTTCTTACTAGAAGAATCTTCTGCCATGTATTTGGCTTCCAACGTGTCCCACAGTAACTTTGCAGTTTCAACATTTTGATAAACATCAAATAAGGGATCAGACATACCGTTCAGGATGTGGCCAAGACATATGTAATTGTCGTTCTCCCACTTCGACCTCTTCCTGATTTGTTCCAGATTTCCCTCCACCTGTATCTCCGGGATTGGAGTAGTCAACACGTACACAACCTTCAACAAAGTCAGAAGAAAATGCATCTTCTTCTGCCATCTTCGGAAGTCCACCCCTTCGAACTTCTCCAGTTTGTTCTCCTTGATTGTCATATCCTTCATCGATCCGCTTGCCATCTTCACAGAAAATAATTTGATCTTTGTTGGGGAATTTCGGTTTGCCGGATGATCAGAGAGGCGTGTAATCACTCTCAGATCAAATTATTTCGGTGGTTCACCGGAATAATTCAATCGGATACAACTCTGATTTCGAGAAATTGAACCTGAGTATGTGTTTGCGTGAATTGATTGAACCAGAGAATTGTGACCAAAATCTGTATACGA
This sequence comes from Helianthus tuberosus, assembly GCA_030545235.1. Lineage (NCBI taxonomy): Eukaryota > Viridiplantae > Streptophyta > Magnoliopsida > Asterales > Asteraceae > Helianthus > Helianthus tuberosus. The sequence goes on along the minus strand of CM060355.1, from coordinate 35,744,759 downwards.
AAATTGGGGTTAGGGATGGATAACTGCCTAATGGCAGTTAATTTTATTTTAAGACAAATTGCCCTTTGAAAACTGCCAATTTTCAAGCTCGACCCCAGCCAGGGGCTCTGCCCCTTGGACCCCGCCAGGGGCTGCCGCCCCTTGGACCCTGCTCCCAGGGGCGCTGCCCCCGGACCCCCGCGCCCCCTTGGAACCCCCGTAGGGTACGGGCTCCGCCCGTACACTCCGAATAATAATACCTCAAACAAGCGTGCACTCCCGCACCTCCTAACTTGCTTGATGTGTATTATTATTCGCTTTGATCACCAAGTCAATCCCGATTACACTAAAATATCTAACATTCCCCATACCCGCAAATACTGCATCGCGTATCCGTTATCGGAACCCCACGAGACGTCAAAGCGGCCTTTGTCGCTATACAACCCAAAACCAATTTCCACATAAAATAACCCGCTTTATGTGGAACTCATTTGATTTATTCCATCAATTTCCACGAGACTGTTATTATTTTGTTCACAAGGTCAGTTTCTTTTTATTAGCCTAAATTTAATTGGGTATATTCTAGCCAACAGTTTAAACTAATTGGTTTCAAGCTAGCAACTGAGAAATTACAAATTACAATGTATTTGCAACTTATGTACCTTAGTTGCTTATTAGAATTTTATTTACCGATTTGTTTGTTAGTTATTTACCCAAATTTGTTTTTTTATAATTAAAATTCCGCCACAACGCGCGGGCAGACGTTAACTCGTAACAATACAAAAACTAACTTGGGGTACCACCTGCTTATTTAACCGACGTGTCCATACAAAGGCACCATTTAAGATCTAATCGGAAACAATCAGAGTTTACATTTTTAACGAATACTATATTTATCCAATTGATAACCAACCTTACTTAAAAAATCAAAATTCATTACGGTAACTCGGAAATGCGCATCTTCATATCCCAAATCATCTTCAACAACCCCAAAATCCATTCTCAGTCCCACAAACTCCATACAAAAAAATGAAAGTAATTCATCAGTTACGTAAAGGTAAACTTTGTTCCATGGATTCAAGCCTTCTTCTATGTTTATCTTCTTTTCCCTTCTGCAAAAGACTATTTTAAAGTGATTCTTCGTTAAAAATATCTTGAACATCGATTTGTTTGCGTTTTGAAAAGAAAAAACGTTGTGTAAGACGGTTCGTCTCCAGCGATCCGTAACCGTCGCTACTTCATCTCCGACTATTCGTTGCAGACGCCCCTTCGTCTCCAGCGATTTGTATGGATTTTGTTTCGTCAAACGCCATCGCCCTCGCCGTTCTCACCGATTGGCACATCTATTCGATAAAATTTCTGTTCTGCAACCATCCAACACCGTCATCTTTTCTGACAAACTTTTTCGGTTGTTACCGGCAATTACGACTGCGACGCTGGTAGGGATTCTTTAGTTATCGCATTGTTTTCCCAAATTTCCCATACAAAGTGATATTATCGCATTGTTTTTCCCAAATTTCCCATACAAAGTGATATTACAATTACAAATTATAAGGTATTTTTTACCGTTGACGTATAGCGAGATAAACATCCCTACTTTTACAAGGCATTTTTTCATTCTGAGACACAGCAAGACCGACGGAAGACGACGGTCGTTGCCGTTATCTTGGTGCAAAGGATGGTTTTCTTAACTTTTTAATTCAATTGTTTGAATTTGATATCATTATTTTCGATACCTACTGTTTCTTCTTAGAAAATTTGATTGATTCATGCTCTTAGTTTCTTATGTGATTCTAGCGAAAATATTAGACCCGATTATTTGGGTTACGAAGTTACGATGATTTCTTCTATTTTTTTCTTTGTGTAAACATTTTAGATGTAATTTAACATTCTGCAGAAAACAAGCATATAATTGAATACAGTGACATATTCCACAAAATGCAATTACATTCTCTGTTTTATTATTCCTACTATGGGTATTAATCCATGTGTAAAAAAATCAAATGATATCATGTTGCTGGAATGCTGAACGTGATTCAAAGGCATAGGTCTTCAAGTTGCATGGACTCCTTCATTTGTATTTAAAACCAGTGGCGGATCCAGGGTCGGATTCCACTGGGTTCCTTTTGGTAGTTTTTCACTAATTTTCATTATTTTTTCCCAAATCATACAAGGTTTACACTAATTTTTTCCATTTTCTTCGAATCGAATGGGTTCCTGGGAACCCATGGAACCATGCTAAATCCGCCCCTGTTTAAAACACATGTTTGTTTACGTTAAAAGTATCACCAGTGTTCGCTTATAAATGTGATGCTGATTTTCCTTTTTTAAAGATTCTTTCACTCTATTTGGTGACTTAATACAAGGTCTAGGTCTGGATGCCGTTGAGAAAAAATCTACAAATTTTATGATGATTTATGTATATTTGTTTTAATTTTAATTTTGCGAAGTTGGTTTACCTCCATCGGGTTCACAACTGTGCATTGACGATTTACAGCCTATTGATGGTCAAGGTTGAACCGCAGCTGCGATTACACGGTTGTTTTCGCAACCCCCGTCCCCTATCTGTCCCGGGAACGGGCGGCCGCGAGACCAGATTTAGTGGTATCGTGTTTATCATTTTGGCAGCGGAAATTACATCAGGACCGTAGTTAAGAAATATTTTATCAGAGTAAATACCACACTTTTATAATATTAAACACATGGGAAACTCTCAAGTTTCAAGTACACACTATAGGGATAGACCCTATTTTATTTAATAAAAACATCTCTTTATTTAGGTAACTTTTATAGCCACTTTTCCAAGCCTTCAGTGCTGTCCATCTGGCTTCTAGTTGGCTTTCACATTTTGTTACCTGAAACGCGTTTAAAAACATTTTGTCAGTGGAAATACTGGTGAGTGAATCCCAGTTTAATCAAGAAGAGTTTTATCTTTTAACAGTATTGAGAGCGATTGCAATGTTTATTTCTACACAATTACTCATTCAGTATTGTCAATCCGGACTGGTGGGTCATATTACACATTGGCTAACTCTTTGTCCAATGGTAACGTATTCCACATTTTGTATACAAAAGCCCAACATACCGGCAGTAATTAAAGAACTACAAAGACTCAATCACTGCTAATTATAATTTAAAATAAATTGTTAGGATCTGAGTTTCTTATGATTGTGTTTTTGTTTGAGAATTAAAAAAGATGAACAAGTAATTGCAGCGGAAACTAAATGGAAACAAACTTTCACACACAATCAAACAGGAGAATTGCTTTCAACACACGTGATTTAACATTGAACCGAATGATTAAATTGATTTCAATCTTCAATTACAACTTTGCATGCATGCATTACAAACTCCCCCTCAGCCTGAGCTCACAATAAATTGTTCGTGCAGGAAGACAGGTGATGAAAGAGCTAATAGAACAGTACAGGGTACTGTTCTATTTATAGGCACGAGCAAACCACTGAAGCATCTTGGCTGACGTCACCATGAAAGTGACATCTAACTTCCTAACTTCCTAACAACCTGTAACTACTGATCTATACAAGCACTTTTATCAAACAACTGTTTATATTACAATACAAAGGAATAAACTTAAACTACTGCTTTCTCCTTCCACTGTTGTGACTCTAGCAGTACTTTGTATCATCAGCAGTGCTTGACCCATATCAGTAGATTGAGCAATAGGACTTTAGTTTTCATCAGTCTTTAGGCTTGATCAGTTATTATAAGATAGCAGTTGTTGTAAGCGATCAGTGGATAGAGGTCATTAGTTGTTAGAACCACTTTCAAGGGGAAAGAGAGAATACAAACATCTGCTTATTCTGGATCCACTGCTCTGATCCAGTTTTGGCTTTAATCAACTGTTCTATTGGTAGGGTTCAATCCCAACATAAATAAAGGTTTTGTAAAACAATTTACAAAAAGAAGATTACTCACATTGCTGTCTTAGGGTTTTCCTGGTGATTATCTATTAAATACACAAATGCACACCCGTTAGTATAATAACCCAATATTTACATTAGTAATACCCTCACCGAGACGGCATTCCAACGACTACGTCGGGCAGAACCACGACAACCGTTACGGAACCCTGGATCAATTGGGCAGTGTATCTAATACGTAACCGGGGTTATGATACTTACAACGGGGCAGAACTTCGTTAATTAGGGGGGTATTATACCCGAAAATTACTTCTACACTTATGAAATTCGAGAGAGAGAAAGATTGTGAGCGACTGGGACTGAAGGTCGATGCCCTCAATTTATAGGGCCTGATTTCAGGTCCCTCGTGGCCCGCAAAGGATGTAGCCAAGGGCTACGCGGCCCGTGACGTAGGGTAAGTAAACCCTAGCTGATCCGGGTCAGCACCATAGGTTCGACACATTGCACGACACATGGCGGCACCGGGCTGCGCCTCATGTCCCTTCGCTCGCGCCCCGCGTAGACCAAGGAGGGGTCCTACGCGGCCCGCGACAGCCCTAAAATCTTGGTTTTTAATTAAATTAAATAAAAATAAAGGTATTCGGGGCATGTTTTCGTATACGGGATGTATTTTAGGACATGTAGGGATATTTTAAATATAATAGGGTGTCGAAAATTATTTAGGAGGGTTGTTATATCCTCCCCACCTTGTTTTAGAGCTCGTCCTCGAGGTCTACTGGAATAGGTGTGGGTATTTCCTTTGCATCTCTGATTTAAGCTCCCATGTGTATTATGGTCATCTTTTGGAGTCCCATTTTACTTTGACTAGCACTAATCTCTTGTGTTTGAGATTTTTTACCTTTCTGTCTTCAATCTGTAGAGGCCTTTCTACAAATTTTAACTGCTCAATTACCTCTATATCCTTAAGAGGTACCACTAGCGATTCATCATCTAAGCATTTCTTGAGATTGGATACATGAAATACATCATGTACTCCTGCCATTTCCTCTGGCAGTTGTAGCTGATAGGCTACATGTCCTATTTTTTTAATAATCTCAAAAGGTCCAAAATACCTGGGGCTTAGTTTTCCTCTTTTGATAAATCTTACCACTCCTTTCCAATGAGAGACTTTCAATAACACTTTATCTCCTACCTGAAATTCCAATGGCTTTCGTCTGTTATCTGCCTAACTCTTTTGTCGATCACGTGCTGCTTTCAATCGTTACTTGCTTGAATAATCTTGTCGGTTGTTTCTTGTACTATCTCAGGTCCAGATAGTTGTTTTTCTCCAATTTCAGCCCAACAGACTGGAGTTCGGCACTTTCGTCCATAAAGTGATTCGAATGGTGCAGCATTGATACTGGTATGATAGTTGTTATTATAAGAAAATTCTATTAATGGTAAGTGATCGTCCCAATTACCTCCGAAATCAATTACACAAGCTCTAAGCATATCCTCCATTGTCTGAATTGTCCTTTCACTTTGTCCGTCCGTTTGAGGATGATAAGCTGTGCTTAGATTTAGCATGGTTCCCATTGATTTTTGGAAACTTGTTCAAAAATGAGAGGTAAAACGGTTATCCCTATCAGAAACAATTGATAAAGGAATTCCGTGTAATGAAACTATTTCATTGACATATAGTTTAGCTAATTGTTCCATACTGAAAGTTTCTTTCATTGGTAGAAAATGAGCTGACTTGGTTAGCATATCTACAATTACCCAAATTGTATCATTACCTTTCTTTGTTTTGGGTAATTATATAACCCTACAAAAAGTAACTTGGGGTACATTGAAAGGACACAACCTTTTAGATAAAGGGGTCATGCTATTTCGTTTAAAACTCACGTGGATTAATACCCTTTCAAGTCGAAGAATACCCTTTCAGGTCATACCCTTTTGCATAGAATGGCGTCGGTTAGAAACCTTTTGACCGGAAAATATCGCTACTAAATAAGGCCGCACCTTTTGTTCATAAATTGCGTCGGTTTGAGAGAACTTTTTAAGCAACAAAAATAATTGCAACTCATTACTATTGGACACATGTTACATTTAACCACCTTTGTCAAAGAATCACAATAACTGCCACCGCTTCCTTGATACGAAATCCCAAATGCCACCATCTTTAAATCTTTAAATCCAGCATGTTCATTATATTCAAATCCCGTTCTAAATAATCTCAAAACCTTCCCCCATTTCGCTTGACATCAAAGGTTCGTTTATTAAAATTTTGGTTCAAACATATGTTTTTTCCATAATTTTCGTTTTTTCCTTGAATTTTTTTCCAGAAGGGTCGATTTCAACGAACTCTAAATTGGAATCGTCGGGTCGTGATCTGACAAGGTTTCTGGTGACACATGGGTGAGAAAGTAATCGCCAACGCTGGAATCGGTTACCGGATTTAGTTTTAAGCTTTTTGAATTGCCACATCAACCGGATTTAATTTTCCTTGAACTTTCTTCGCAAAATCGTGATTTGCATGGAAGTTTAGAATAAAATAAAGGTAGGAATTCACATGTAAACCATTGACTTTATTTTGTTCAGACATGTAAACCATTAGCTCTATTTTGTTTAGACATACAGTGATCATCATTACTTGATGCATAAGACCCACGGTGTGTAGCATTTGAAGATGGGGCATTATGCAACACGTGAACCACGCATTAGAACGTGGCGTGGTGCTAAAACGGATGGCGTGGAAGTGACGTGGTTAGTAGTGTTTTTTTTTAAATAGATAGACATCAACCAATTAAAACACACACAAAATTCACCCACTGATGAAGAGCCTCCGCTTCATAACCCAAATGCCCCTACGCCGGTGGAAAACCCCAAGCCCAACATAAACGCCATGAACAACGTCGTTCCCGGGTTGTGTGTGCGGCGTGATGTGACATAAACGCCACAAAACCACCTCTTTAGTTTTTGTTGAATTATTAAAATATAGTGACGATTGCTTTTTATTGAGTGGTTAAAAAAAACTGATTTGAAAGAAAGTATATGCTTATTCTATTCAGATAAATTTGTTTTCATATATGCTTGAATCACTAAATGAACGAGAAACTAATTAATAATTGATATTTTTTATAAGCATGCATTAGTAAATTTACAAATTGGTTTATAAAAAAAGCTAACATGTTATAAAGAAAAAAACCAATAAAGCCTAATTCCAATTCCATCATGTATCATTATTTACATGTTTAAGGTTATTTGATAATAATTTTATATGTCAAGTATGTTTTCTATTTTTCATCAGCAAAATGATTTAATCCAAAAGATTCAATCAAATGCCATTTGCAAGATTGGTAATTTGTGTGTACTTTTATATATAATTTGCTTTTGACTAATTCTTTTTAAAGCTTCATTGTTAATTTTATGACTTTTCTTATAAAATAATATAGTGTCATGATTTAGGGTAGGGATAAAACAATATTAAAAAGAACAGTTTGCCAAAAGTATACTATATCTCATATGGTGAACCCAAAGACTTTCATAATTAACAACCCGCTGCAACACGCGGGATGACGTCAACTTGTTTGGTAACAAAATCCATTGTTATCAATTCCCATTTCCATACGGGCATCTCTAACTGTTGCAACAAACCTGAGGGTTTCTGATGTTTAGCTTTGACTTGTGAACAGGTTAAACACTTTGCAACATATGCTGCTATATCTTTTCTCATTCCTATCCACCAGAAATTCTTTCTTAAGTCTTGATACATTTTATCGCTTCCAGGATGCATCGTATACTTAGATTTATGGGCTTCTTCTAATATACGGTGGCGTAGGTTTACTAATTTAGGTATTCACATTCTTTTCTTATGGAATCTCCAAATTCCATCTATTCCTTGTTCTAGTTCCTTAATCATTCCTTTCAATTTCTCAGTATCATTCTTGATCACTGATTCTTGTGCTTTTCTAATTTGTTCATTTAAATCTATCTGCAGGTTTAATTTAAGTGAACGCACTCTTTTTGGCTTTTCGTGATATGTCGACTTAAAGCATCAGCTACTACATTTGCCTTTCCTGCATGATACTGAATATTACAATCATAATCACTAAGTATCTCCATCCAGCGTCTTTGCCTTATATTCAACTCTTTTTGCCCGAAGACATACCTTAAACTCTTATGATCAGTGAACATGGTAAACTTACTACCGTATAGGTAATGTCTCCAAATCTTAAGGGCAAAAATTATGGCTCCTAATTCCAAATCATGGGTTGAATAATTTTCTTCATGATTCTTAGGTTGTCTAGATGCATAAGCCATAACCTTTTGACGTTGCATCAATACACATCCATAACCTAATTTAGAAGCATCACAATAGACTACAAAGTCTTCAGTTCCTTCTGGTAACGTTAATATGGGTGCATTTGTCAATCTTTGCTTAAGGATTCTAAAGGCTTCTTGTTTTGGTCCCCATTCAAACTTAACAGATTTACAGGTTAGCTTAGTTAAGGGAATGGCTATTCTAGAAAATCTCGAATAAATCTTCTATAATAACCGGCCAATCCTAAGAAACTTCTAACCTCGGTTGGTGACTCAGGGGTTTTCCATTTGGTAATAGCCTCGATCTTGGTGGGATCCACATGAATTCCTTTATGGTTGACTAAATGCCCAAGAAACTGTACCTGTTCTAACCAAAACTCACACTTTGAAAACTTTGCATAAAGCTTTTCTATTCTCAATAAGCTTAGAAGTGCGTGCAGATGCGCTGCATGTTCCTCTTTGCTCTTAGAATAAATAAGAATATCATCTATAAAGACAATTATGAATTTATCCAAATATGGCTTACATATTCTGTTCATCATGTCCATAAATGCAGCTGGGCGTTGGTTAGACCAAATGGCATGATAGTAAATTCATAATGGCCATACCTGGTTCTAAAAGCGGTCTTAGGAATGTCCTCTTCCTGTACCTTTAATTGATGATATCCTGACCGTAAATCAATTTTAGAGAAAATCGAGCTCCTTGCAATTGATCGAACAAATCATCGATTCTCGATAATGGATACCGATTTTTAATAGTGACTTTGTTCAATTCACGGTAGTCAATGCACATACGCATTGATCCGTCCTTCTTTTTGATGAATAAGATCGGTGCTCCCCATGGCGATGAGCTTGGCTGTATGAATCCTTTTTCAAACAATTCGTCTAACTGTTTCTTCAGTTCCTGCAGTTCTGCGGGTGCCAAACGGTAAGGTGCCTTGGCATTCGGTGGTGTTCCTGTTAGCAAGTGAATTCTGAATTCAACTTCTCTGTCTGGCGGTAGCCCTGGTAATTCTTCTGGAAACACGTCTGGAAACTGGGATACTACTGGAATATCTTTTAGTTCTTTTCCGTTAGTGTTAGTGATTATGGAAATCAAATACACTAATAACCCTTTTCTTATATAACTTGTTGTTTTCATCACAGAGATGAATTTTGTGGATCTAGATGGCTTATTTCCTTTAATTGTGATCTTTTCACATCTTGGTGAATTTACTTGGATTGACTTTTGATCACATAAAATACTGGCTTTATTGGCTATTAACCAATCCATTCCTAATACAACATCAAATCCTGCCAGATTCATTGGGTAAAGGTTTGAAATAAATCTTTGATTTAGAATTTCTATTCTTGCTTCCTGCAAGATTTCAGAAATCTTAATGGTTTCCCCATTTGCTGTTTCTACTAGACATTCTTGTGGGAGTTTAGTTAATGGTTGGTTGAGAAGTTTGCAAAACGAAGTATTAATAAAACTTTGGTTTGCACCAGAGTCAAATAATACTTTAGCAAAAACATCATTAACTAAAAACGTACCGGCAATCACGTCCGGAATCATCTTGGCTTCTTCTGCAGTCAGAACAAATGCTCTAGCATTTTTTGTATTCTTGGTGTTCGGGGCTGGAGCTAGTTTTGGACAGTTTGGCTTGATATGACCTTGTTCTTGTAACGCCCGACTATATATATCAAGATTTTGATAATAAAATACACATTTTAATACTAAAATGTGACTTTACAAAAAAACTTGTCATACTAACTTTCCCATATGTTCACAACATTTCAAAAACATGTTTGTAAATGTTTACATACTTCACTTATAACAAAACAAATCAAGATTTGACGCGGAAGCTTCATTTAACGTGTGTTTGGTTCTTGCTCGTCGCTTGGTCTTCATCCGGTTATCCCTTGACATTCACCTATGACCAAAACCAACATAAAAGTTAGCTTTGGTAATGTTAGAATGGGTATAACAAGCTTCATGAGTGAAAACAACAAAAATTAAACAATTTCAGAATTTGGAGGGGGCGTGGCACTACACCTAGGGGGTCGTGCTACACCTAGCCCCCTTTTTGACAGCAAGTTGTTTTATTGTTGCTGCACTTTGCCCAGCTACGAAAATTCACCAATATTAACTTAGAACTTGCATAACTTTCACTACACAAGTCCGTTTTACGTAATTCTTTTTCCTACGCGTTTGTAATTTAATCTTCCATCTCATGGAGTAAAAATCCGACATCTGAATTTAAAAATTTTAGATTTCAAGCTCTCGGCTTGAAATCCAATTAAGACACTTTTGACCCGTTCATGCTTTTACCAAACTAACTTGTTATTTTCCTTCAAAATATCATGGTCATCATATTCTATCCGTTTACTAATCATCAAGATTCAACTTTACGGGTTCCTTAAGAAATTTTAATCCGTTTTGCATATATACTCGTTTTGACCCGTTACGAGTATTTTACATCTTTAGACTTAAATCATGCTTCTATTGGTTTACATCCTATCCCCATTTTTATACGAATTCCAAAGACTCAATTTAAACAAGACGTTTATTTCAAAACAACTTTTTAAAAGTTGTTTGCCCTATTTACCCCTCAAGGGCTTTTTGGTCAATTTTAGCCTTCATTTATGCGACGAAGGACTTCCACTATTATTTGACCAAAATGTCGCTTTTAGCTACAATTCTAAGCATGCATACCTGGCTCGGGTCATAAGATTGACCCGTTTGAATACCTTTCGCTATTAATTTCTAGTTAATAGCCATGCGAACCATGTGTTAATTTCTGTGATCACAAACTCAACAAGCGATCATCAAATATTATTGACAAATGGTGTTAATAACACCATTTGACCCGTTTAGTCGAAATAACTAATTATCATTTCGAGATGGTATTTAATTACCATTGCATCCCCTTTAACGTACCCCGGTTTACTTTTGAATTCATCTTACTTAAGAATGGTTCCTGTTTTATTTGACCAGTTATGGCTCATGCCAAATGGTGTCCTTTCAAATCCCTTTATATATTCATTAGTCCATGTCCGGATTACTATTTGACCATTTTTACCCTTTTTACCAAAATTCATGGTTTCTTATCTTTCTCACTTTTTCCGACTCGCATTTAAATCGTGCCGGAACATCATGTTTCGTATACTCAATACAATTCAGATTCAATACTGGAAATCAAGTATTTGGTAATAAAGTAAAAGGCGTAAGCTTCACTTACCTCGCATCTAAACCATGCTTCTCTTTTCCTTCTTAAATTCGTTTGACCCGCTTCCTTCTCCAAGCTTCCACCTAGCTTGTTACGCGTCAAACTATCGTCAACATTTACAAGGCGGTTAAATTAGTCATTAAAAGTCACGACTATTCCACCTCACTTATTTTCTATGTCGAAACTACTATTCGACTTCATCATTAGTTAACTTAGCTTATTAAAGTTAACTACTTTCAATCACATGGTTTACAACATTAAGTCTAAATCAACATAATATGTAGAACCCTTATCACTTCATATTACGCGTAATTGCCATACAATTCAAATACGCGTTTTCACTCCAAATTTCAACACTTTAGTTCTCATTCAGGCATTTTAACAAACACCTAATGTGCATAATTTGTATTCTTCTTTTATCTAGTTCATGGTTATTGCTTTAACCATGTTTTAACATCAATTAACATGTTCATATCAATTTTCGTATCTACTACATCAGAATTTACTTACGAAAGTTCGAATTACACTAGAACAACTATCAATTTCTAGTGTTTAACATGTTCATACAAAAACCCACTTATCACCTTCAATGGTGATCATGAATTCACAAGAATTAGACCTAATTTCATCATATATTTGTCTAGGATTTATTCCTAGACACTACAATGTTCCTATCTCATCATATAACAAGCATGCAATCATCTAATTCGAATTCTCTAGGTTTGCTCAGAAATTCAACTAGAGATTTCTCATGAAATTTACATACCTCGTGACTCCTTTTTCAGTGGAGATTACTAATTCGTACTCGAATTTTGAGTTAGACTTGATTTGGACCTTCAATTTGAGAGATTTGTGAGAGTTAGGGTTTGCTTCTTTTTCCCCTGTCCTCTGGTCGATCCACGCACACACACACACTGAGTGTGTGTGTTGTATTTTATTTTTAATTTTAATAAAACAAGTTTCCCTTCTTGGCCATATTAGTCCCTCTTGTTTCATTTATTATAAAAGAAGCTATATCTCATAGCTTTTCATTTAGTTACCCATTACTAACTAGGTTACTATTCCTAGTTAACTTGGTGGGTGTGGGGAATTATAACCCGTTTTATTTTTTTAAGTCCCGTTAACTCGGGCTTCTAATAAACCGTGTTTTCTCAAAGCGTTTATTCTTCTTTTTGATTAATATAGGATTAATTATTTAAATCCTAATATTCACCGTGTTAATTTTACCACTAACGGTATTTTACTCGTCTTTACTATTAACGGGGTTTGATTACCAAACCCGTTTTGGGGGTGTTACAAGTCTACCCCCCTTAAAGAGGTTTCGTCCCCGAAACCTTTCTCACTTACTTTATCAGCTTAGATCATTCGGACCTTAGTCTTAGTGATCACTTGAGCATTGCTCACACATAATACTCTTACCAGGGAAGTATGGTAATGTCTTTTCGGTTTCATAGCATATGCGTCTTTTACGTGTATGGTCTCATAGGCCGATACTTTCATCTTGTATTTCTTAATCTGGTCAATTATTCGACCGAGTTGTCATCTGATCACTCAGTTATATTTATTTTCAACATGCTTACTTCAAGCTAATCTCATATCGACAAGTGCTTTGTATAAGTCGTAACACTAATCTGACTTTGAAATGTTTTATTAGCTAGACTGATTAGTCGCCGTCACTTTATTCCCTGTCATTCGGGTATATCTTATTGCCAACCTGGCCTTTTGCTTGTTTTCTGATTTTCATATCTCGCAACTCACGTTACCACTTGACTGTATTCTATATCATTCTCTGTATTTCTTTTCTTGTCTGTGAGTGTGTCACGTCACATTTAAGTCTAATTCGACTTTTCTTTATCATGCTTCTTCTTTTCAGACGTATCGTCTCGCACCCATCGGTGTTAAGACCCACGTTCTTTGATTTACTCATTTCCGAATTCGTCTCATAGTATTCATACGTGTTAAAACGTTGTTTCTTACCAAAAATTGAATTTTTTTTGTTTAACGTTTTCATTTTAGCTCATGTCAATTCCAAGGAATTTACGCCCAAGGACTTATCCCCTTCCATTTTCATTTCGATAATGACTTCACTCACTTTTGCGACGTAGCACAATTTAAATAATTGTGAACTCTTTTGTCATTTTTGCCCGTTTAATGTTTTAGTGAAATTTTTCACTTTTGTCAACCAGACCTTTTACAATCTCTTTGCTTTTAACCCATTTAATTAATTTAGCGAAACTTGTCGCTTTTATACTAACTTTATCTCCCGTTATTATTTTACGCTTGAAGTTATAGCCAGTTTCCTTGTTTTATACTATTTACCCGTAGGTTCTTTTGCTTAGCCTCGTAGGCTATTTTTTTATATTTTCACCTTTTTACCTTATTAAGGTGAGACCCTAACAATTCGTTTCTTTTTATTTGGGACCCGAAGCTCTTTTTGGTCCCGTAGACCTTAGCCTCATTTATAATCTCGTAGGTTATGATAATCCCGTGGATCATCTTTTATTCAAGTCTTTATTCAAAGGTATGTACATTTATATATGTATATGGCGTTAAGGCACCCTTTTTATGTTCAAAACCATTTATTTTCGCTTTTGTATTTCCTTTGACCTTAGTCTAAAGCTATATTTGTTTTTTTTTTCGAACAAATTTTCCGACTTTATGACTTCTCACGTCATTCATGCATCGGTTCATCTTATGCTCACTATTATCCAGTTTACATATATTCGTATTTGATTATGTCCCATTACCGGGCTCATTATTCTTTTGCTTTTGACGCTACCGTTATCCCGTTTGCGCTTACTCACGCCATCCGGCATTATATTATATTCAACCCGCTTGACTTATTCGTGTGAAATTTTATCATTTATGGATGTCAAACTTCATTCTTTGTTCGACCCGTTCAACTTTAAAATAGTTGAACATAATTTATCAAAATTTCTATTTACATCATCTTGTCGTCTTTTAGTCTTGACTCAAAACCCGAGTCTTTTAACTTTCCATCCGAGTTCCCGTTTCTCGGTCTACGCATGTGTTTAAATCCTTACCCATCAACCGGGTGTTTTACCGAAGTCGTTGTTATTGCAACCCTTCCGGTATGCATTAAGACTTCGCTTCACTTTTATATTCCAACTTTGTCCTCAAGTTTGATGTTTTACAAAAACGGCCCGTTAAGAGACATATTTGCATTCTCCGTGTTCGAGTGTAAGTACACCCCCTCCCAATGCATATCTTAATCATTTTACATGTTTGTATTCTCTGGGTTTGAGTGTAAGTACACCCCCTCCCAATGCATATCTTAATCATTTTACATGTTTGCATTCTCCGGGTTCGAGTGTAAGTACACCCCCTCCCAATGCATATCTTAATCATTTTACATGTTTACATTCTCCGGGTTCGAGTGTAAGTACACCCCCTCCCAATGCATATCTTAATCATTTTACATTAATCTTTGTCCCTTCACTCGGGCTCATTATCCTAATGTAATACGCTTTCGTCACCCGGCTGTGCGTTTACATTATTATCAAATATTTTGCTCATTTGATTCATTTGGGTACTTTTTAATTTGTCCCACTCACCCCGTCCTTACTACATCGGATGTAAGCATGTCCATCATAAAAAGTTCATGGTACCACGTGCTCACCACTTACTTGGCCAGAGTAAGCGATCAATACCTGGTATACATGACCTTTTTATAATTTTCACATTACACCCCATGTAAGTAATGCCTCTATTTGTTTCTCTTGGAAGCAATATCCCGGATAGATTTTCTATTCAGGTTTTTCCAAGTTTTTTAATCTACATATGCAACTTTCAATCTCTACGTATTTGTTGCATATTACTATTCACGTAATAATTTAAAATGCGCACCTGAAAATGCTTGCCCTAACGGGCTTTCTTTGTTGTTAACCTTGTTCGCGATCGTCACGCGATTTAGGTCCTTGATGAGTATGCTCTGCTTGTCATACCTCGGACCGTTCCACCTTCATATCCGTAATTTGTTAAACTCTAGCTATCTTCAGATGCGAGTGTCCTTCAATTAAAACATTTAGAAGACTTAGTAACATCAACTTCAATAATCGCCCGTATTATAATACAAGGCTTTTCTACTCTACGCGTCAACGCGCGCAATTTCGTCAACTATATTTATCATTTAATTGAGGTAACGTGTATCACACGATAGCCCTATGTGTTGTTTACAACACTTTAGCATGCTAAACTATTAACATACATGTACTTACCGGATTTGCGATCAAGCCTTGAACCGAACACTTTATTCTTTTAACCTTTAGCTCTGATTACCAACTTGTAACGCCCGACTATATATATCAATATTTTGATAATAAAATACACATTTTAATACTAAAATGTGACTTTACAAAAAAACTTGTCATACTAACTTTCCCATATGTTCACAACATTTCAAGAACATGTTTGTAAATGTTTACATACTTCACTTATAACAAAACAAATTAAGATTTGACGCGGAAGCTTCATTTAACGTGTGTTCGGTTCTTGCTCGTCGCTTGGTCTTCATCCGGTTATCCCTTGACATTCACCTATGACCAAAACCAACATAAAAGTTAGCTTTGGTAATGTTAGAATGGGTATAACAAGCTTCATGAGTGAAAACAACAAAAATTAAACAATTTCAGAATTTGGAGGGGGCGTGGCGCTACATCTAGGGGGGAGGGTCGCGCTACACCTAGCCCCCTAAATAATTTCAGAATTTGGAGGGGGGCGTGGCTCTACATCTAGGGGGTCGCGCTACACCTAGCCCCCTTTTTTACAGCAAGTTGTTTTATTGTTGCTGCACTTTGCCCAGCTACGAAAATTCACCAATATTAACTTAGAACTTGCATAACTTTCACTACACAAGTCCGTTTTACGTAATTCTTTTTCCTACGCGTTTGTAATTTAATCCTCCATCTCATGGAGTGAAAATCCGACATATGAATTTACAAAATTTTAGATTTCAAGCTCTCGGCTTGAAATCCAATTAAGACACTTTTGACCCATTCATGCTTTTACCAAACTAACTTGTTATTTTCCTTCAAAATATCATGGTCATCATATTCTATCCGTTTACTAATCATCAAGATTCAACTTTACGGGTTCCTTAAGAAATTTTAACCCGTTTTGCATATATACTCGTTTTGACCCGTTACGAGTATTTTACATCTTTAGACTTAAATCATGCTTCTATTGGTTTACATCCTATCCCCATTTTTATACGAATTCCAAAGACTCAATTTAAACAAGACGTTTATTTCAAAACAACTTTTTAAAAGTTGTTTGCCCTATTTACCCCTCAAGGGCTTTTTGGTCAATTTTAGCCCTTCATTTATGCGACGAAGGACTTCCACTATTATTTAACCAAAATGTCGCTTTTAGCTATAATTCTAAGCATGCGTACCTGGCTCGGGTCATAAGATTGACCCGTTTGAATACCTTTCGCTATTAATTTCTAGTTAATAGCCATGTGAACCATGTGTTAATTCCTGAGATCACAAACTCAACAAGCGATCATCAAATATTATTGACAAATGGTGTTAACAACATCATTTGACCCGTTTAGTCGAAATGACTAATTATCATTTTGAGATGGTATTTAATTACCATTGCATCCCCTTTAACGTACCCCGGTTTACTTTTGAATTCATCTTACTTAAGAATCATTCCGTTGTGTTTGACCAGTTATGGCTCATGCCAAATGGTGTCCTTTCAAATCCCTTTATATATTCATTAGTCCATGTCCGGATTACTATTTGACCATTTTTACCCTTTTTACCAAAATTCATGGTTTCTTATCTTTCTCAGTTTTTCCGACTCGCATTTAAATCGTGCCGGAACATCATGTTTCATTTACTCAATACAATTCAGATTCAATACTCGAAATCAAGTATTTGGTAATAAAGTAAAAGGCGTAAGCTTCAGTTACCTCGCATCTAAACCATGCTTCTCTTTTCCTTCTTAAATTCGTTTGACCCGCTTCATTCTCCAAGCTTCCACCTAGCTTGTTACGCTTCAAACTATCATCAACATTTACAAGGCGGTTAAATTAGTCATTAAAAATCACGACTATTCCACCTCACTTATTTTCTATGTCGAAACTACTATTCGACTTCATCATTAGTTAACTTAGCTTATTAAAGTTAACTACTTTCAATCACATGGTTTACAACATTAAGTCTAAATCAACATAATATGTAGAACCCTTATCACTTCATATTACGCGTAATTGCCATATAATTCAAATACGCGTTTTCACTCTAAATTTCAACACTTTAGTTCTCATTCAGGCATTTTAACAAACACCTAATGTGCATAATTTGTATTCTTCTTTTATCTAGTTCATGGTTATTGTTTTAACCATGTTTTAACATCAATCAACTTGTTCATATCAATTTTCGTATCTACTACATTAGAATTTACTTACGAAAGTTTGAATTACACTAGAACAGCTATCAATTTCTAGTGTTTAACATGTTCATACAAAAACCCACTTATCACCTTCAATGGTGATCATGAATTCACAAGAATTAGACCTAATTTCATCATATACTTGTGTCACGACCCCCGACCCACCCTGGACGGAATCGGGAGCCGCGAACCGCCAAGTGGTACCGGTGATTATTTTGAAAAATATTGCAGCGGAAATTTCATCAGGACCGTGAGTTAGGAAAAATATCAGAGTTAGAAAACACCGGATTTTATTTATTAAATAGATGAGATAAACACATGTTTTACAAAGGTAGCTTTAATAAGGGATAAACCCTATTACATAAAACAATATTTTTTAATTTGATTTAATTAATAAAATAAGCCACTTCTTGAAGCCTTTCAGTGCCGTATCCATCTCTTACTCCAATCTACTGTAATTACCTGAAACGCGTTTTAAAAATGTTTTGTCAGCAGGAAATACTGGTGAGTTCATTCATTTTGCTTAAAACGACGCATTTGTTATAATCTACAGTATTAAGAGCGATTACAATGTTTCCATATATCAACCAACTACCCACAGTATTTGTCACTCGACATTCATCGGTAGCCTCTTAGCCCGATGGTGTCTGTGACTATGGTCATATCACCCCTTGGCTAACTCGTTGTCCAATGGTGAAGTTTATCAAGTAATGTATACAAAACCCCACATACCGGCTGTAATTTGGTGATTACAAAGACTTAATCCCTGTAATTATAACCTTGAAAATAAACATGCTTTTGAAAGTAATTTGATAAAAAGAGAATGACTCACATTATAAGCATGCAGATTTATACGGGCAGAGTTTAGCCTACTGATTAGCCTTGATATTGCAGATTTATACGGGCAGAGCTTAGCCTATTGATTAGTCTGGTAACCTAGTGCACACGAACTAGGTAAGTAACTAATACAGCATTTACGATAACTCACGAGATTAAAACCCTCACAACGAATGACAAAGTGCAATACTTAAACATCCATCGAATTAACGACAAATGACAAAGCATAACCCAAGTTTGAGCAGCACTTAAACATTCATCGGATAGTTTAAATCGATCGGACATTGAATCGTAGCAACGATCGAGTTATTACCCTGTTTTGCGGCAGCGTTCGGGCTTATGTGTGTGTTTGGTAGTAATCAGGTAATATTTCAACGTACGTATTGAATTTCTACGTCAAACCAACGCAGAATGTCAAGTCCCAAGCCCCTACATTTATACTTAAAATTTGTCCCCCTCGCGTGTCGCGAGGGGTCACCTGGGCGGCGTCGCGTGGCGCGAGGGGTTACTTTTAACATAGGGTTGCCACGTGTATTTGTAGCCTAGGTGAGTCGGCAGAACGAGAAAATTCGATTTCTATGAAAAACTGTAAGGATAATATCAACTAGGGTTTACCCCCCCCCCCCCCCCCTGAGTTTTAGGGGCCCTGATCCTAATTCTAATTGTTCTGAAAATTTTAGGGTTTATGTAGGATCACTTAGGGATCTTAACTAAGGTTTCCTTGTGAACAAAATATAATAATAAATAATAGTTTTGGTGAGAGTTGCTACAGTTTGGGCCAAAAAGGAAATAAAATGGTGAG
Organism: Helianthus tuberosus; assembly: GCA_030545235.1. Classification (NCBI taxonomy): domain Eukaryota; kingdom Viridiplantae; phylum Streptophyta; class Magnoliopsida; order Asterales; family Asteraceae; genus Helianthus; species Helianthus tuberosus. Next base: position 35,725,330 of record CM060355.1, on the reverse strand, counting down.
AAAAGAAAATGGACTCGCTTAGTAACTTTAGGGTTCAACTAGAAAACCTCCTGGTAGAATTTTGGGTATAATTTCTGAGCTATATAAAAATATATATTTGTAATTGTGTTAAGTATAGTACCCCTAATTCAACCTTATCCCGATGTCCCGAGACAGAACCCCAAATAAACTTAGTCGGGCAGAGCCCTGACATGCGTTATGGGTTCCAGATCAATCGGAAAGGGTAGCGGTGATCGGGAGTTAAAACACTTAAAACGGAGCAAGGCATTATTATTATTATTAAAAACAAGAAAAATTGAATTTAGAGAGAGGGGAAGGCGTGTGAGACTGTGTATGAAAATAGGGAGTTGGTGTCTAAATTTATAGTATATAGTTGCTTTGTTACTATGAAAGTTCCATACTCTTCCTTATGCCACCTTTCATCACAATCTTAATTATAAACACACATGTACACTTTATTTGAAGCCACAACAACCACAATACACACACGTACAACTTTAAGTTTCATTTTAGTTTATTATTTTTATTATTTTGTTTTTGATTCTTTCTGACATACATCCATCTAATTCAAATAAAATATCAAATGTTAATTTTAATTATTTTATTTATTTTATTCGTAAGTTAATTTGATTATTAGTATTATTATTTTATATATTATAATTAATTCAACTGCTTCAGTTATTTGGCGCGTATAACTTTTTAAAATATAACGTTTTATAAAATAATAAATATGTCATCAGAACGAGAATATTTTTGTCTACTTTTTGAACCAAATTTCATTAAAAATGGAGTAGGTTCAATTATATTGTATTTTTATAATTTCATTAGTATATGGTCACTAGGCCTGTTTAGGTACTTCATATTTCTAATAGTCAACTTACCCGTAATCTAGCCGTTTAAATATATGAGTTTTTATATACTTTTTATTTTATTAGAAATGTCACTCATATACAGGCCAATTATTTATAATATTTCAACCAACTATATATATAAAATAGTTTTTAAAACTGTTTGAGTCGAATAATTATATTTAAAAATAAAAATAGTTACTAGTGGTTAATAAATTTAAATAACCCTATAATTCTTATATGATAAAAATGGGAATGTTACATCCTCCCCACCTTGTTTTAAATCTCGTCCTCGAGATTTGGGCTACGATATTTCTTTTAGATTTATGTTACGTTTTAGTCAATAAAAACAAATTTAAGGTAGATGGTACAGAATCAAAACATCAAATTTTGTGAATACGAGTTGTACAATAAGTAGGATTCAATGGTTCAACTGAATTAGTTCAAGAAATCGATGACAAACGAATGAGATGATATAATTTCAAAGGTGATTAGGTTCAAGCCAAAAGATATATGATCAATAGATATTTAAAATGAATGTGAATGATTTTTTAGAATCAATAAAATTCTTTGTCAAAAGAAAGCTTACTTTGATTGACAACTGAGGAAGACTTAGAATTGACAGGTTCAAAATGAAATAAAAGCATGAAAATGATTTGTCAAATATTAAATTATGATATGAGAAAATCAATGTGCTGAGATGATTGAATTGCAAGGATACACGAAAAGACAATAGAATTAGTGTATTATTGTTTTAATACATAATTGCAATAATTTTATTTTCCTTGAATAATATATAATTTTATACACCTATGCCCAGTGCTTAGTCGAAATTATATAATATTTATTATATTAGAGGTATTGTAAAAGGAAGCACTTATATTTAGAGTCCAGTTCACATTATTCAATTCAATTATAGTAATCTATGTAAAAAGAAATTTAGATCCAAATGTGTACTCCTATATAATATATAGTATTTATATAATGTGAAATTATTACTGTGATTGAATACAGTATATAACAACTGTTTTGTATAGATTACTATAGTAGATTACTTTTACTATTAACATTATAAAATAATGTTTAATTAATAAATGTATATTATAATAAAATATGTCAAAAATAATGTATTATATTTTTAATATACTAAGATTATATTTTAAATCTTAGTCACGTCAATATATTAAATAATAATAACACAATTATTTAATTAATATATTATATTTGATAAAGTTATAGCTATTAGTTGATAAAAAATGATATATTTCATTTTCTGGGTTAATTGGATTTGTACCATAGAAAATATTTTTGACAAAAGTAATGTCATAGGACACTACTTAGTTCAGAGTCACTTGTTGAGAGAATGATCAACAGTGATATGACCACAATTACTAGTTGATATATATATATATATATATATATTTTATGAGTTGAAAGACATATGTGGTTTTGAATGATTCGAATGATTGTGATTAGCTCAAGCTATAAATTTATACTGATATCGCAAGGTGTCGTAATGATTGAAATAGTTCTATAATTATGGTGGTTGAACAAATTCATCGTGTAATCAACTGAAAGCTTTTAATGAAAACTCTAGGTGTTTACGTCTCTGATCTGCATAACTCTTTTGTTGATCTTGATACATAATACTTCTATAAGTATTTAATAGTTGTGGAATAAGATGAACAATTACTTATAAGTATAAAATGTCTTGTCCATGAATACTTAGACAGGTATTTAGATAATTTTATTCGTCCCTCTAATTCTTGTATTGTTTTATGAAAATGTGTCTTCTTCTTACAGTACAAAGTAGTATATATATTTTTATATATAATTAAAATTTACTAAATAAGTATGATGACTTAATTTATATACAGTAACTAGTCATTATCATGGTTGGATATTGGTTAGTGCTGCCTTGTTTAAGCATGGTTGATCAGTCCATGCCTAACTAAGGCTAGGCTACCCAATACCTGCCCCTGACAATAACCCTAGCACCTAAAAATAATACTAATACTACTACTATTAATATATTATTACTAATAATAAAAATGATAAATAACTAAACATAAACTTTAAATGAGAGTATACCTCAAACATAATTTTTATACATATATATAAAAATATAAATTCTTCACCTCAATGGTTTAACAAGAATTTTAAATAGGGTTATTAGATTTTATCACCCCCAACTATTAGCTATTGGCCGCTGCCACCCCCAACTATCACTTTGACGCCCGTCACCCCCAACTTAATACTTAGTGTGTTTTGTCCCCACGTCGTTAACTGATAACTAACTTTTGATCATGTTACTACACTTTTTGGGGTGTCATAGGGATCTTGGGAAGGTTTTAGGGATCTTAGGACACCCCAAAAAGTATAATAACAAGATCAAAATTCAGTGATCTGGTGACAGAACACACTAAGTGTTAAGTTGGGGGTGGCAGGCGTCAAAGTGATAGTTGGGGGTGGCAGCGGCCAATGGCCAATAGTTAAGGGTGATAAAATCTAATAACCCTTTTAAATATAGGAATACTATATTGTAAATTAGGTAATTACTTATGTAAGTTATCAGTAGTTCTTCCACTGCCGGGATTAGTATTGTTGTTGTCGTGCCCAATCATATTTTCCAAAGGTCTTGCCTTGAAAGTCGTGTGTGATATACTTCGACGTCTGTGGACATATAATTTAAGTTTCATGTGTTTTCTTGTGTACTAGCACAACTTTACATGTTTTCTACTTGTGTTAATAGTTTATGGTAACATATTGGAAATTCTTATACTTTTGATGGTGTCCCAACTTTAAAGGGTTTCCATTGTTTATATTTTTGCACGAGTTATGAGGCAGATGATCAAACGAAATAATGTTTGATATCGAAATTATAGATATATGCAAGAGATTCCTGATAAAGAAATCTAGATTTATTATTGACACATATGCTTGTGCTTTATTCCTAACTGACTTTTGGAACTCCTTATAGATATACATATCTATATAATCTTATATTTCACATGCTGTAATATACATACCCTTTATAAGGTCAATGTATTTAACAGATTCATATTTCTAAAAACAAGTCAGATATCAGGTCATGATACTATTTAGGGAAATCTTATCACTTGTTTGTCATATGGTATACCCCGTTTTATCCGGTTTGCGTCGGAGAGGTAACCTCAGTATATCCGGACAAGCTGGAGAGTCTGCTACACCATACCCAGTCTTGCCGGAGAAAATTTTATATTTCCCATAAATAGTATCTTTTCAAGATTTTAAAAGTGCCTCTTTTATTAGGGCTTTTATCCAGAATCAAGAAAATTTGTATTTCCATAACATATCTTTATTCTAGACCAAGTAATATCAATAAGCAAGAATTAATAGTAATTAAGTGTTATTGCTTATTTATCATATCTTGCAATATTCTAATTACCATTCTTATGGCATACCAAAACCCATCATACTTTATTTACATAAATACTGAGCTTATCTTGAAGCTTATATTAAGGCAAAATTCTTAAGTTTAAGTCTAAATATCATCATGAGTGCTACCAGATAATATTAAGTTCCTAACTCTCCGTTTAAACTTAGGTATTATTACAACACCTAATTGCTTAAACAAGTGGCTTAGCTTATACTAAGGCATCTTTTCTTAAGTTCAAGTCTAAATGTTATCATGTGTGCTACCAGTTAATAGCAATCTCCTAACTCTTTTATTTAAGCTTAGGTATTATTATCACAACACTTATAGGCTTAAAGCAGTGGCTCTGATACCACCTTCTGTCACGACCCCCGACCCACCCTGGACGGAATCGGGAGCCGCGAACCGCCAAGTGGTACCGGTGATTATTTTGAAAAATATTGCAGCGGAAATTTCATCAGGACCGTGAGTTAGGAAAAATATCAGAGTTAGAAAACACCGGATTTTATTTATTAAATAGATGAGATAAACCCATATTTTACAAAGGTAGCTTTAATAAGGGATAAACCCAATTACATAAAACAATATTTCTTAATTTGATTTAATTAATAAAATAAGCCACTTCTTGAAGCCTTTAAGTGCCGTATCCATCTCTTACTCCAATCTACTGTAATTACCTGAAACGCGTTTTAAAAAGGTTTTGTCAGCAGGAAATACTGGTGAGTTCATTCATTTTGCTTAAAACGACGCATTTGTTATAATCTACAGTATTAAGAGCGATTACAATGTTTCCTACCCACAGTATTTGTCACTCGACATTCATCGGTAGCCTCTTAGCCCGATGGTGTCTGTGACTATGGTCATATCACCCCTTGGCTAACTCGTTGTCCAATGGTGAAGTTTATCAAGTAATGTATACAAAACCCCACATACCGGCTGTAATTTGGTGATTACAAAGACTTAATCCCTGTAATTATAACCTTGAAAATAAACATGCTTTTGAAAGTAATTTGATAAAAAGAGAATGACTCACATTATAAGCATGCAGATTTATACTGGCAGAGTTTAGCCTACTGATTAGCCTTGATATTGCAGATTTATACGGGCAGAGCTTAGCCTATTGATTAGTTTGGTAACCTAGTGCACACGAACTAGGTAAGTAACTAATACAGCATTTACGATAACTCACGAGATTAAAACCCTCACAACGAATGACAAAGTGCAATACTTAAACATCCATCGAATTAACGACGAATGACAAAGCATAACCCAAGTTTGAGCAGTACTTAAACATTCATCGGATAGTTTAAATTGATCGGACATTGAATCGTAGCAGCGATCGAGTTATTACCCTGTTTTGCGGCAGCGTTCGGGCTTATGTGTGTGTTTGGTAGTAATCAGGTAATATTTCAACGTACGTATTGAATTTCTACGTCGAACCAACGCAGAATGTCAAGTCCCAAGCCCCTACATTTATACTTAAAATTTGTCCCCCTCGCGTGTCGCGAGGGGTCACCTGGGCGGCGTCGCGTGGTGCGAGGGGTTACTTTTAACATAGGGTTGCCACGTGTATTTGTAGCCTAGGTGAGTCGACAGAACAAGAAAATTCGATTTCTATGAAAAACTGTAAGGATAATATCAACTAGGGTTTACCCCCCCCCCCCCCTGAGTTTTAGGGGCCCTGATCATAATTCTGATTGTTCTGAAAATTTTAGGGTTTATGTAGGATCACTTAGGGATCTTAACTAAGGTTTCCTTGTGAACAAAATATAATAATAAATAATAGTTTTGGTGAGAGTTGCTACAGTTTGGGCCAAAAAGGAAATAAAATGGTGAGAAAAGAAAATGGACTCGCTTAGTAACTTTAGGGTTCAACTAGAAAACCTCCTGGTAGAATTTTGGGTATAATTTCTGAGCTATATAAAAATATATATATGTAATTGTGTTAAGTATAGTACCCCTAATTCAACCTTATCCCGATGTCCCGAGACAGAACCCCAAATAAACTTAGTCGGGCAGAGCCCTGACATGCGTTATGGGTTCCAGATCAATCGGAAAGGGTAGCGGTGATCGGGAGTTAAAACACTTAAAACGGAGCAAGGCATTATTATTATTATTAAAAACAAGAAAAATTGAATTTAGAGAGAGGGGAAGGCGTGTGAGACTGTGTATGAAAATAGGGAGTTGGTGTCTAAATTTATAGTATATAGTTGCTTTGTTACTATGAAAGTTCCATACTCTTCCTTATGCCACCTTTCATCACAATCTTAATTATAAACACACATGTACACTTTATTTGAAGCCACAACAACCACAATACACACACGTACAACTTTAAGTTTCATTTTAGTTTATTATTTTTATTATTTTGTTTTTGATTCTTTCTACATCCATCTAATTCAAATAAAATATCAAATGTTAATTTTAATTATTTTATTTATTTTATTCGTAAGTTAATTTGATTATTAGTATTATTATTTTATATATTATAATTAATTCAACTGCTTCAGTTATTTGGCGCGTATAACTTTTTAAAATATAACGTTTTATAAAATAATAAATATGTCATCAGAACGAGAATATTTTTGTCTACTTTTTGAACCAAATTTCATTAAAAATGGAGTAGGTTCAATTATATTGTATTTTTATAATTTCATTAGTATATGGTCACTAGGCCTGTTTAGATACTTCATATTTCTAATAGTCAACTTACCCGTAATCTACCCGTTTAATTATATGAGTTTTATATACTTTTTAATTTATTAGAAATGTCACTCATATACAGGCCAATTATTTATAATATTTCAACCAACTATATATATAAAATAGTTTTTAAAACTGTTTGAGTCGAATAATTATATTTAAAAATAAAAATAGTTACTAGTGGATAATAAATTTAAATAACCCTATAATTCTTATATGATAAAAATGGGAATGTTACAACTTGTCTAGTATTTACTCCTAGACACTACAATGTTCCTATCTCATCATATAACAAGCATGCAATCATCTAATTCGAATTCTCTAGGTTTGCTCAGAAATTCAACTAGAGATTTCTCATGAAATTTACATACCTCGTGACTCCTTTTTCAGTGGAGATCACTAATTCGTACTCGGATTTTGAGTTAGACTTGATTTGGACCTTCAATTTGAGAGATATGTGAGAGTTAGGGTTTGCTTATTTTTCCCCTGTCCTCTGGTCGATCCACGCGCACACACACACACACTAAGTGTGTGTTTTATGTTTTATTTTTAATTTTAATAAAACAAGTTTCCCTTCTTGGCCATATTAGTCCCTCTTGTTTCATTTATTATAAAAGAAGCTATATCTCATAGCTTTTCATTTAGTTACCCATTACTAATTAGGTTACTATTCCTAGTTAACTTGGTGGATGTGGGGAATTATAACACGTTTTATTTTTTTAAGTCCCGTTAACTCGGGCTTCTAATAAACCGTGTTTTCTCAAAGCGTTTATTCTTCTTTTTGATTAATATAGGATTAATTATTTAAATCCTAATATTCACCGTGTTAATTTTACCACTAACGGTATTTTACTCGTCTTTACTATTAACGGGGTTTGATTACCAAACCCGTTTTTGGGGTGTTACAGTTCTCCACAGTTGTAGCATATCCTGTTGTTAGGCTTCTTCCTGCAGTCTTCCTCCTTGTGTCCATATATTTTGCAAAAATTGCAATATATAGAGCATCTTCCAGAATGCTTCATTTTGCAATACTTGCAGTAGGGTGCAGAAGTAGAACCTACATTTTTCTCACGATTGGAATTTTCAAAACGAAATTCTTGGGTAAGTTTCTGAGCTAAGGTTCTCCTCTGATCCTCTTCTCGTGTACGTACTAATTCATCAGTCAATGTGTCTGCTAGTTCTACAACTTCTTCTATGGTTTGAGGTCTAGTTGCCTTGACTACATGCCTTATCTCACTGATTAATCCCCAGATGTAGCGGGAGATTAATACTGGTTCAGGTGATGCAAGGGTTGGTACTATTCTAGCATATTCAAAGAATAAGGTAGTGTACCCCTTACTATCCACTCCAGTCATCCGAAGGTTTAGGAACTTATTTGCTATCTGTTCTTTTTCATTGGGAGGGCATAATTTTCTTTCCACCATGTTCTTAAATTCCTCCCATTCCATATTGTAAATTCTATCACTTCCCCTAGATTGGAGGATAGTGTTCCACCATTCTAGTGTTGAATTCTTAAATAGATTGGAAGCAAACATTATCTTATCCTCTTCCACGCACTTGCTTATTTTTAAGACTGATTCAGTCTTTTCTATCCAGCGTAGAGCTGCAACGGCCCCTTCATTGCCCGAGAATTCCATTGGTTTATAAGACCAAAATTCTTTATAAGAACAACCATAAGACATGGTTCTTCTTCTTTTGGGAACAGGCACTTGAAGTATGGGTCCATTGTTTACGCTGTGTTCTGGTTCAGTCGGTCGCTTACTGCCATTGTTACTTTTATTATCCACGTCCTTAACCGTTTGAATAATAAATGGCATTGCGTCTATAATCCCTTGTGCCACTATGTGTTGGATGTCACTATTGTCCACTTAGTTTCCATTATTATTGTTGTTCGGGTTATCGTTGTTATTCTGGTTATCGTTATTCTGGTTTTCCTGGTTCACTTCATTGTCCATCTGAATTTTAAACATTCGCCAATTATTAATATCACAAAATAATATTTAATGCAAACAATCACATAACACGCATATTGTTCAAAAGCGTCGAACATTGCGACTTACTCTTTCTTATATATTATGCATCTAATACAAACTGGAACTGGAATTTAAAATTACAATACTAATATGCATCACTAACCACAAAGTGGTCTATACTACGATAGATATATTATCATTATATATATATATATATATATATATATTTATTATTATATTACTATTATTATTACTATCACCATTACTGATATGGGTTCATCCAGAACTCCATATTACGCTCGTCATATTTCCAGACGAGTCGTTCTCCGATTTGTCTCATCCTTTCACTCTCTTCTAAAATCTCCTCCATAAAGGTTCGGAGTTCTTGCACATTCTCTGCACTCATTGGGGGTGCAGGTGCTGGTACTTGATCTGGGTACTGTGGCATGGGTTTTCCTGAGGATATGGATTCTCTAGGATTTCCCTAATGTACTCATCATTATCATAATAAGGATCTAGAGAGTCCAGGCCTGGGTAAGCAGCTAGGTTTGGCATGGGTTCTTCTGATATTGGGTAGCGTTGCTGATAATCCCTATGATCGTCGAACCACGGGTCGAAGTCTGGGTCTAAGGGATTGGGTGCTGGAATTCTAGGTATTTCATCTGGGTTGAAATTAGGCATTGGGATTTGATTTTCTGGATTGTTTTCAATTTCCATTGGCTGGGTGGGAAACAGTGGTAAGGGCTGGGCTGCTATGAGTTGCTCCAGGTTAGGGTCTGCAGCTGTGGTTGCTAGGATATGGAAATTTGCTAAACTCCTATTGAGCATATCTTGGGTGTAAGCATCTGTTTCTCTCTTAGCGGCTGCTAAAACTCGCTGTTGTTGTAACTTTTTCATCCTCTTCCTACGTCATGCGCACCTCTGCTGAACCATCCTTTCTTTTTAGGAGGGAATGGTTCTTCAGACTGAGCCTTGAACACGAATATCCCATATTCATTATCAGCTAAATACCCTGAGAGGGCATGCTGTGAAGAGGTACCTTCGTTTTGAGGTGAGCTGGACAACTGACGATAGGCATCGGAGGGTCCTTGATCGCTCATACTGTAAAATACAGATGTGCATGTATTTCTGTAGATAATTTCCTAACATTTTAAATAATATCTTGGTGTCAGCAGAACACTTCTGTGGCTGAATCAGTGGCTTAGCTCTGATACCACCTTCTGTTGCAACCCCCGTCCCTTATCTGTCCCGGGAACTGGCGGCCGCGAGACCAGATTTAGTGGTATCGGTGTTTATCATTTTGGCAGCGGAAATTACATCAGGACCGTAGTTAGGAAATATTTTATCAGAGTAAATACCACACTTTTATAATATTAAACACATGGAAAACTCCCAAGTTTCAAGTACACACATTTTCATAGTGATAGACCCTATTTTATTTAATAAAAACATCTCTTTATTTAGGTAACTTTTATAGTCACTTTTCCAAGCCTTCAGTGCTCTCCAGCTGGCTTTCACATTTTGTTACCTGAAACGCGTTTAAAAATATTTTGTCAGTGTGAAATACTGGTGAGTGAATCCCAGTTTAATCAAGAAGAGTTTTATCTTTTAACAGTATTGAGAGCGATTACAATGTTTATTTCTAAACAATTACTCATTCAGTATTGTCAATCCTGACTGGTGGGTCATATTACACATTGGCTAACTCTTTGTCCAATGGTAACGTGTTCCACATTTTGTATACAAAACCCCAACATACCGGCAGTAATTGAAGAACTACAAAGACTCAGTCACTGCTAATTATATTTTAAAATAAATTGTTAGGATCTGAGTTTCTTATGATTGTGTTTTTGTTTGAGAATTAAAGAAGATGAACAAGTAATTGCAGCGGAAACTAAATGGAAACAAACTTTCACACACAATCAAACAGGAGAACTGCTTTCAACACACATGATTTAACATTGAACCGAATGATTAAATTTATTTCAATCTTCAATTACAACTTTGCATGCATGCATTACAAACTCCCCCTCAGCCTGAGCTCACAATGAATTGTTCGTGCAGGATGACAAGTGATGAAAGAGCTAATAGAACAGTACAGGGTGCTGTTCTATTTATAGGCATGAGCAAACCACTAAAGCATCTTGGCTGACGTCACCATGAAACTGACATCTAACTTCCTAACAACCTGTAACTACTGATCTATACAAGCACTGTTATCAAACAACTGTTTATATTACAATACAAAGGAATAAACTTAAACTACTGCTTATCAAACCTGTAAGTACGGGATGTATTTTAGGACATGTAGGGATATTTTAAATATATTAGGGGTGTCGAAAATTATTTAGGAGGGTTGTTATAGTTGTTGAAAGGGTGATCCCCAATCGTGTTGCTCGACGGAATAGCACATTCGGAATAATGGAGATGCTGGTGGTGTAGCTTCAATAGGTGAACAAATTAGAAGCCGATTGAGAAGTAAAAATGCGAGGTCACAAAGGCTTAAGAAGAGTTGATGATTGTGAACGTCGTTGCTTAATTTATAGGAAATAGCAATTCAAACATTAAACGTGAAACGGCTTTGACGACTGTAGGGTTTGACGATTGAAGGAAATTAGTACTGGATAAAATTTTTTTGATCGGGTCCACCAATCTTGAATTCAGGTTTGCTAGGTAAGCAACTCTTATACATGTTTCATCATTTATGTATTTTTCTTAAACAAGACATGGATTTAATCTATTTTTTCATTGGTAAAAATAATCAACAAAAAGGACTTCAAAATATACCTTGCATTCATTTATATCTTTGAAAATCATGCTATTTTGTATAATAACCACAGTAAAAAAATCCTAACAAAAGACAAATGAAAATAATCAATTTCCCGCCGCAACGCGTGGGTTAGCGTTAACTCGTTTTAAATAAAACACAACCGTTGAAAATAATAACTATTAAATTAGTTATTTTTAACATTCTTAGTTTAATAATGATAGTTCTTATTTTTGATTTATCTTATTTCTCATGTTTGCTGGACTGGTAGACACTGGGCTTTGCTGGGCTTGAAGACTGCTGGGTTGGGCTCAAGACAGAGATAACAGAGTTAAAAGATGTTGCTTGTTCTCGATATTTATAAACAAGTCTTGGCTGCATTATTGGAGTTAGTTTTAGAGATATTTCCATGTCACTCTCAATTAGTGTCTCTCTCTCGATTCATCTGTCCAGAAATATCTTTCTCTCACCTAGGGTTACGCTTTGTTGATCTTTCTTTGATGATCTCGTGTTGAGGTCTTGTATCAAATTGTTAGATCGTAGTATTATAAGTGTATGCAGATTATTGTGTAGATAATCTGCAGGTGAGAAAGTGCAGAGAGATTACAGTTATGTTCTTTGATCTTCCTGTGATTGTTATCAGGTTTAATAAAGTTATCAATTTGGGTATAACCGTAATCGTTCTTGATACCTGTTTATTGACAACAACCACTAAAATACTCAAGCTACAATGTTTAATGAACTACACATCAATAACAAAAACTGTGAACACAAATAAAAAATCACACGACCTAAAATATATCCATAGAACAACACCACATATTATTGTACTGAATAAACATACCAATTGGAGGTCTATGATCGATTGGAAAACGAATTGAAGACCATGCTTTTACCGAGTGCAACAAACTCGACATGTATTTTGCAGATCACCCAAGTCATAATTGAGTGTGAAGTAGTCAACATGTGTGTAGTTTTGCAGATCCATGAGTTTGCCATACCAAATATCGTGGCCAACCACAATTTGAAATATTAATTTTTAGAGCATGTGTCTACTTTTGTATTCCTTAAACCACGACTGTCATGGTATTATGGTGTACATATGAAGGATCCCTGGCTACATCGGGCACTATTTTGTTGGAGCCCAAGAGTATTTCATCTTGACTCGTACAGAGGTTGCCTTTACGGCTAGTAAGGTTTCATAGCTTCTCATGCGTCGACTATTGTGAGATCTTCTAGTTGTGCTCTTCATGCTTATTTATGACTTGGGTGGTTGTCCAGATGATAGTCACTCCACCAAAGGTTGTTAACTTTCTTGGACCTAATCTCATTAGTTCGAGTTCTAAGACAACATACAATGGCTCGTTCTAATAAAGAGAGACGGTATCATGCTCATGCTCATATTGCTATAGGATTCGTTGGATTACTTTTGTATTTCATGAATTATGTATACCTCCTACAATGTGATGTGACAATATTGGCACTAAATACTTGGAAGTAGGGCTGACAATAGGTAATCTATATAAGACACGATTAGACATGTTTACTGAAAAGCACACCATGTGATTTTTCACTTTTCTAAAAACAATTAAAATTAGAAGATTGGGGTCCACCATTTCTCCTTGTTGGTAAATATAACATACAAATGTGTTATAGATATTGGATATAAAGTAGTTAAACGAGTCGTTTTCATGTTTAGAACTTGTGTTGTTTGCGTCGTCAGAGACCTGTTAAACCCGTTTAGACACAATTTGCCAACCTTACTTGGAAGTCAATAAAATGGTTTATCAATGTACCAAAACCTTAGATATTGACATACACTCCATATGAGATATGGTATTTGCACAAAGTATTATATTTTAATATGTTTGTTGTTGTTTAGATTGCTGACATCCTTACCAGGAACTTTATGTCTTCTTGTTATGGTATTTGCACAAAGTATTAGATTTTAATATGTTTGCTGTTGTTTAGATTGTTGACATCCTTACCAGGAACTTTATGTCTTCTTGATATGATACTCTTCGCTCCAAGCTACATGTTCCTATGAACGTCTAACTTGAGAGGGCATATTAGAGATGTTCATAGCACTTTTGTTATCGATATATGTGACGAGTTTGTTAGCCTCTTTTGTTATCTTGCTTCATTATGTATATTCTCCTTATAAAGAGATATTTGCCTAGTTATTAATGAATACACTGTTGGTAATTCTAGCGTTATCGACATGTATTTTAGGGTATTGAATTAACTTGTTGATCGAGAAAATAACGTTAGAGCGTAAACGAGTTAGGTGACGCCAGAGTGTGGGCTCGATTTAATCCTAATATTATTCGAATTTATTATGTAAATAATTTACACGGGCCTTATAATTACCCTCACCTGCAAATATTTCCACTAACTGATAAGTATAACACAGATGAATTTTCCCAACATTAATCTTAGTCCGAATTTAATTTGGATGCAGGTTTGATCAAACAGGTGAAATTACGATGATCGAAGGTCGCAAGTCCTTCTCGGAACCCTAATCCAGCACCATGGACTGTTGAAACAAAAATAAAAAATGGGCTAAACCAACACATAATATTAAAGGTAAACTTAAACACATGGTTCTTAAACATAACGTATACCATCAAAGTGTATAAAAGTATACGTAAGAAAGATACCCACAACAATGAAAAGTAATGGCCATAAACAAATTCTTTTTTGTTCAAAGTGCTTATAACCACCCTGAAAATCATAAGATGAGCTTTATTAAAAAAATATAGTTTATATGTTTTGCGACATTGAATTGAGTTATGGAGTTTAGGAACAAAGATATAGACGCCATGAAGGCAAGAGTATACATGAATTAGCCTAAGTTGAAATGTATACAGGCTGCTCCCCAGTTGTTTGATATCACTTATTATAGCACATATATTTCTATGTTCATTTGAACCACATGAAAGTTGATTCATATAAAATAATCTCTTTACCAGTTCAGTTCATGTAGAAAAATTGGTGTATCAACCCAAAAAAGTAACCATAGAAAAAAATGTCTTTAGTCCCTATTATTTTTCTCTGGCCTATTGGAAAAGCACTAAAAAATTAAGTTTTTATTTTGGGGAGACTTATGTCATAGCTACATTGCCTACTAAGTAGGCTCCCATAATTTTTTTTTTTTTGAACAGCAAACAAAAACAACATATATTTCATCATGGGGATAACATTTTGTTAACCCAAAGTTACACCAGAAATTAAACCAGATACATCATGAACCTATACATAGTAACTCAAAATTGCACCATTTTTCCCAAGTAAGTTCTGTAAACCTTGCTCGGTTCTTGACCCAGAGATATCCCAAGACTCTTATCTCCTCTTTTAGATTCCTAACCAGAGGTTGCTTCCCGTTGAAAGTCGCATCATTCCGTGCCCTCCAAATACACCAAATCGTTGTCTGAATGATTGTATACACAACCTTCTTCACATCGAACAAGAAGAATCCATAAAGCCGACACCATGATCCCACAAAGTCCCAAATGGACTGTGTCAACCCACAAGAAACAAATAAATGCTCAGATGTCTCCTCCGACTCTCCACATAACTTGCACATCAGCGAGCCTACTTGTATATTTCTTTTTGCAAGATTAACCATAGTTGGTAGGCGATCCATCGCTAATCTCCAAATCAGAAAATTCACTTTTATAGGACTCCGTCTATTCCATTCGCTGCTCGATTCCAACTTTTGGAAAGTTTTTTGCTGCATAATGTTCCGCAAACTTCTAACCGAAAAATCGTCCGATGCTTCCAAACCCCAAGTCCACTTGTCTGCCATCCCATTTCTGCTTAGTCCTTGCACATCTGTGATTAGCGCATGATATTCCATCAGCTCAGGACCAGATGATGGCAGGCGAGCCAAACTGAAAACCAGGCATGCATTACCATCCGGCCCACCCCACCTCGCACCTAGAGTAACTGCTTTGCTTCTCTCCAGCCCGTATAGCAGCGGATATCTTAAATAAAGGGTCCGTTTGGGACCCATGAATCTGTCCAGAAACAGACCGTGTCTCCCACTCCCGGCACAACCCGAATCAACTTGTGCACCTCTATTCCAGATTCCTTAACCTCTTCGATCGATTTGGCCACTTGTTTCCAAGGCCCCACCAGCGAACGTTTGGCAGGAATAAAGCTCCATGCCCTCGACCCGCTGTGTATACTCCAAATCACCTTTCTCCATAAACCCGCTTGATCCACTTTAAACCGCCACCACCACTTTGCTAGCATCGTGGTGTTGGCTTCCCGAAGCGAACCCACTCCCAAACCACCCATATCCATCGGTATCATCACATTATGCCATTTAACCCAACACATCTTCGCATGTTCTGGTGTGCCACCCCAAAGGAAATCCCTTCTTAACCTCTCCAGCCTTTTTATAACTTGACACAACGCTTTAAGACGGATTTTGTAAGTGTAAGCTTACCCCCAAAGGATATTATACCGGCCCTCCAAATCGACAATCTCTTATTGAAAGCTTCCACAACCGGATCCCAATTTTTGCACAAGTTCATGTTTGCCCCCACGTACAACCCTAAGTATTTAAAGGGAAAACTACCAACCTTGCAATATAGTTCCAAGGCTAAGGATTGCAACTGGTCCCTGCCTACCCCAATCCCATACAAGTTGCTCTTAGAAGCATTCACTCGAAGACCCGAAGCTAGGTAGAAGCAACGAAGGAGTCTCTTTAAATTAATGGCATTATGGTGAGACCACTCGCCTATGAAGACGACGTCATCCGCATAGAGAAAGTGTGATAGCAAGGGACCATTTGAAGCACACTTTATCCCCTTAAACAAGCCCACCGAGCAAGCTTTCTTCATCACCCCGGTCAAAGCTTCCATTGCGATTACGAACAAGAAGGGGGACAAGGGGTCGCCTTGTCTTAATCCTCTATGGCATGTAAATTCTTGTGTGGGCGATCCATTCACCAAAACCGATGCCTTTGCGGATGATACAATCGCCATGACCCATCTAATCCACCTAGTTGGAAAGTTCATTTGCCCCATGATTGATTCAAGGAACCCCCAACTAAGTGAATCATACGCCTTTTCAACATCAACCTTAAAAACCATACCCTCCTTCTTTGCCCTTTTCATCCATGAAATAACTTCGTTCAAAATCAATGGGCCATCCAATATACTCCTATTCCCCAAAAAAGCTGTTTGTTCTTCCGACATGAGTTTATGAATAACCGTTTTTAACCGACACACCAAAACTTTTGAGATCACCTTGTTGATACACCCGATAAGGCTAATTGGTCTATATTCCCCAAGCCCACCCGGGTCATTACTTTTTGGAATAAGGGCCAAAAAAGACGATGTACATCCTTGACTAAAAGTTGCATTTTCGTAAAAATCTTTGAACATTCTCAAGAAATCATTCTTAAAAACACCCCAACACTTTTTTAAAATCTAAAATTGATACCGTCTGCCCCGGTGCCCGGTCACCCGCTCAACCCATACTGCCCTCTGCACCTCTTCGCATGTGAATGGACTTGTTAGCGAGTCTGCTTCTAGGCAGGACAAGGTTGTCAAATTTGGACACTCCAAACTCGGCCTAGTGTTCATCGGTTCAGTAAACTTACTTGCAAAGAAACCATAAGTGTAATCTTTCACCAAAGCCGGATATGTTACCCATACCCCCATCAATTTTGAGCCCATTATTCCGATTACAACCTACGTTCGCATTCATTAAACCATGAAAATACCTCGTGTTCTCGTCACCGTCTACAGTCCACCTTACTCTAGCTTTTTGCTGGAGGTCCATGCTCTTCAGTCTATCTTCTTCCATGATAAAGGTCTTGCAAGCGGCTCGGGATTCCAACTCATGAGACAAAAGGCTTCTACATTCAACTAGCACTTCCAAAGCTTCCAATTGCTCAACTCTTTCCTTATATTCCCCTTCCTTAGAAGCCTTGTAATTTACGACCCATTCTTTCACTTTAAATTTAATCCATTTAAGCTTTTTCGCCATTAACAAATCGGCCGGACCTTCAAACCGAAAAGAATGCCCCAACTGATTTATATAATCCAAAATTCCCGGGAGTTCAAGCCACGAGTTATAAACTCTACTCGGGATCGGTCCAAAGTCCACCGGTACCATATTCATAAGTACCGGGCAGTGGTCCGAAACCACATTCGATAAGGCAATTACCGAAGTCGTGGGCCAAAGATTCATAAACTCTCTACAAACCAAATATCGATCCAATTTGCTCTTCTTGATTCCATCCGTAGAGTGATATGTATACCTTCTCCCCCTCCCCATCTGAAACTCTAGCAAATCAGTCGTCTCTATAAAATTATTAAAGTGCCAAGCGTTCAACGCTATGAATTCTGAATTTAGTCGTTCACTCGGGTCCCTAACATCATTGAAGTCTCCAAGTAGAACCCACATACCTGGACACGTCAACCTAATGGCCAACAGTTCATCCTATAAGCCCCTTCTCTCCACAACATCATTTTATGCATATATATTCACTACATTCAAGGATTCCCCCGTAGCTCTTATTACACTTTAACCACCAAGAACCGATGATGTCTGGATACCCCTACTCTTTGAAACACAGTCAGGTTCCAAGCTGAAATCAAACCACCCGCCCTGCCGTTGGCGGCTACCACCTCAAATTCCATGCAGTCCAGCCCCAAAAACGTCTGACCAAATTTCCTTTAACTACTTCTATTTTAGTTTCCTGAATCGCGAGGAAATGCACCCCATTAGATGTATTTACCCCCCGTATCCATTCCTCCTTTCGCTGGTCTCATACCCCCTTAAATTGATGGTTAAAAAATTCATGGAGACCCCTGTTGTTCACCTTCACCCAAAATAACAGCACTCACCTGTGTCTGGAAGCCGTTAAATCTGAATCCGACACTTGTGCCTTCTTTTATGGTTTCTATTGCTTCTATTTGAACCAAATTCCCCACTAGAGGCTGTACTTGCTGCTCGTTGGAATCTCTCACCGTCGACGACCGAGATGGGATATCTTCTACTCCATGCATCGGCTCCACTTCCGTGTTCAGATTCCCTATAGTTCCGATCTAACCCTCTTCTGGCACCACCGTGGACGTTATCGTAAAATTATGCATCACCCCTTCTGGTTTTTCCGATACTGCCCTATTTAGATCCAGTGATCCCCCATCACTTGAATTACTAACCAAATTAGGCCCACCCTCAATATCTGCTATTGGACAAATAAAATCTGGGCTACGGGCTTGCCTTGACCTCTTCCTGGATCTACAAGATGGGCCTTGGCCCAAGTCCCCACCCGTGACTAGTGGCGTAGACCCAGCTATGTCCCTACTAAAAATCCCAGCCACCTTTGGAGCAGGAGTACACTCATTACTCCTTGGAACTTGTGCAAAATCAACATCGTATCCCTTCACTCCACGATTTTCCCCATGCAACTCTTCCTCTACCGCAACCCGTTCGTCTTCCACTGGTTCACTACCCCTCACCAGAGTCTCATCGTTTCCCTTGCCACCGTTCCTGTTCTGGCGAAATTCACCTTCCTTCATAGCTTCCTCTCCCTCATCATCATGAACCCCAACTACCGACTCCATGGATTTTTCCGAATTTTCGAGCCCCATCGACGATAAACCACTAACAACCATCTGAAAGTTATGGTTATCATACTCTGAAATCCATACTAGAAATTTTTTATCCACCCAAATCACATCAATCTCCTCGTCAATTTTTTCCGGACTCCAACAGCTTCCCTTAGCGTTGTCTTCTGCAGCCCACGAGAAGCTTGATCCACTCACCACTTTCCTATATAACCACCCAATCCAATTATACAATTTGCTATCCCTGAGATGCACCGGTACCCCATGAATGTTAAGCCAAGCCAGTTGGTTACTCGGGACATCTTGACCTTCCCATAGCACCACTGACTCACAAACTTCCTTCCAAACTTCATCCTCTCTTGCAATGAAGTCTAGGGCCGACCTTTTATCCTTGAATACCACCATGAACTTTAAACCGCCAATGTAACTCACTGGGTTTTCTATGAAACCAGCTCTATTAAGCATCTGACGTACGAACCCCATAGCACTAACATCCTTTGCCTCCACTATGACGGACCTCATCATGCAATGGTCCGGATAAAGGGCAATCCTGTCGTCCGCTTTTACCACCTTTTTTCTGAGCTTTCCCAGCCAAGATATCAGCATACATTCTCCAGGTTTCTCTGTTAACTGGTACATACTTGGCCACGTTCACCGAAGCATACTGGCCCACCTATTGATTTGCTGCTGCCGGCGCATTCTGCCGACCTGCCTCCGTCCCCGAACTTGCTCCGAAACTTCTATGATTCTTATCATATCTTGCCACTGAAACATTCAACTTCGCCTCATATATCTTCACCTTATTCATTTCGAACAAGGTGGCCTTCACATCTTGCACTCCCTCATATCGGACGAAGCCAAAAAAATTCCCCCTCAAGTCTCTCTTCTTTTCCATATACACGTCTTTGATCACCCCGTGTGGTTGGAAAGCTTTCCAAAGTAACGGTCATAAATTAAAAAGCAAATCCAATAAATTAGATGATCAATAACCAGTTGCAAAAAAATATAATATTGAAAGTAAAGAAAGAAAATCACCTTAATTGATCCGAACAAAACTCACCGGAGGTTGCGGAATTACAGAAGAGGCAAACGAACGTCATTTAATCAAGATCAAAGCAAAACAATGTTTAAAATCATGATATAACATCTCAATCATTGCCTAATTGTTAGATCCAATTTCATACGAAAACATATTCATAATCCACAAAATTGCTTAATCTTGATAAAAATTATTCAAAATAAAGATCAAAACACCTTTATCGTTGTGTAATCATTAGATCCAAGACCACGTAAAATTGTATATACTAAAAGCAACCTACCGATCAAAAGTTTCAGTCTAAAGCGATGACATACTAACATATCAAATCTAAAACAAAACATTATCAATCAGACGTAAAATAGTATATATCTAAATCGATCGAACAATTAATAGATCAAGTGATATTGAATATCTAAGATGGAAACCTAAATATAATGTGAAGAACAAAAATCGAAATAAAAATACCTCAATTGTTGTGTGCTCATCAGATCAAACAAGACAAAAAGAAAACCGAATGATTGTGAATCTTGAGCGTTTCACCCAAATCGCAGTGAAGAAACTGGTTTGTGATGGAGGTGTAGGATTTCGCCATTAGGGTTTGTGACGGAGGCATAGGAAGAGAATGAAAGGAATGTCTTAGAAGCTTTATGTAGTCAGGTCATAACTGGGTCGCGAGGTATCCATTAACAAATCACTATGAGCCATCCATTTTCCGGTCCAAAATCATGTGAGGTTGCCCCACAACGTGCCAGGTGTCTCAAACCTTATTTATTTATTATATATACTAGTAGTAAAACCCGTGTTCAAGCACAGGTGATGTTTAGAAAACCATGCATACCACATTTTGTTAAACGACGAATCACTATACATTTATAAATAGAAATATAAATGATACAATAAAAAAAACTATAAATACTACAAAGTAGTGGTGCGAATGAGTCTTGTTCCTTAACCAAGTTATCGTGTTTCCTTAACCAAGTTATCGTGTTTCGACCAACAGGTAACAATATAAGCACCATGTTTAACTTCAAAGTCTTGGCTACTATACCAAACCATTAAACCGACAAACTGCTATACCAAACCATAAAACCAACTAATTGTGTGAATGAGTCTTGTTCCTTAACGAACTAATGTTTTAAAATAGAATCTAAAAAAAACTGATATGCCAAACCTTAACGAACTAATGTTTTAAAATAGAATCGTGTGAATAAGTTTTGTTTCACGTCTTCTTTCATTTGCTTCAGCTGAATCCGCATGGCTTCAATTTCGTTTGTGATTTCCATAACTCATGTTCTTACGTGGCCATAATCTTCTTCAAACTCTACAGTGAAAGAGTCAACACCGGTCAAGGTCTCATTAACTTGATCTTGTACCTCCGTTTTGATATCAGCAATCATTTGGGTTAAAGTTGAGATTTTTCTACTACAGATTTGTTTTCTTGATGCAGCTTCTCTTCTTTCGCTGCATGCTTGTGTTCCGTTTCGCTTAATGTCTGTTCAGTTACACGGAGCTTCTGGGTTGGTAACCGGATTTTGACTTCGAGGTTTCAGATCGGTTCCGTCAACATGTTGACTTCATCTCCTTTGATTTCAAGATCACTTTTAAGGTCTTCATTGGTTTCTTCTAGCTGTTCAACGGTTTGTTCTTCCAACTTGAAACCGTTTATAGACATATATGTAGCACAAAAGTGATGAAAACTTAATTAAAAAGTAACATTAACAGTCTCATACCAATTGTTAACTCTTATTCATATTCATAACTCCTTTAATATCTGCAACTTCATTCACAACAGAACTCATCTCATTCTTCTCTCCGGCACTCTTATTCTCTTCAACTTCTACAACCACCGATGTCATTTGAACAACAACACCACCTTCACCTTCCGTGGCTGCAAGAACATGAAAAATACCTGAAATTGTTAAAAACAGTGTTTTGAAACCACTTTTGGGTTAAAACAGTGTTTGAAACCACTACTGGGTTAAAACACTGGTTTAACCCAAAAGTGGTTTCAAAATACTGTTTTAACCCAACAATGGCTTCAAACACTGTTTTAACCCAAAAGTGGTTTCAAAACACTGTTTTAACCCAAAACAGTGGTTTCACTTTTTCTCGTGTTGAAACACTGTTTTAACCCAACAGTGTTTAAACCTAATCTTTTTTTATAAAAAAAACTTCGCCAGCCATCAATCTTGCTTGTTCTGCAACGTCTGATGCGATTTTAGCAGCAGCTGCAGCCACTTTAGCAACAGAAGAAACAACTGCTATTGAGACAGATGAGCTTGAGGTTAGCCAAGCTCGTGCTTGGTCATTAACCGAATGACATATATACTCTTACATTATTTTTTCGTAATGTAAAACTTAATAAATTTAACTGTAGTGCATATGATAATGACTTGTCTATATATGTGCTTTTGTCAAGTATGCCTCCTACCTTTTCTGTGACTTGCTAGAAATGATTATTAATCACAAACTTTTCAGAGCATAAAGGATACGCTTTTTTGATATTTCGATCAGCATAAAAAGTGCATCCTCATGTTTGGCATGTGCAAGAACTCGGGAGATAAGGACTTCAACTGCTACCGACTTCAAAGTTCCATAATGAACAAATCTTAATCCATCCTCAAGAAGTCTGTTCCTATCTAAACCTATGGTAATGGTATTGCTAAATAACACCAGTGTATTTGCAGACTACAATCATTAATTAATACGATCATGAAGCAATGGGATTAAATCCTTAGCTACAACCACAAAACTGTTTCATATGATCATCAATCTATATAAAAATGTTCCCTCTCTCCTCCCTTAGAACAGATTAGGGGATTAAAAGCTTATCTCATAATTTTCTGCCACATTGAACAAAATGTATCATACCAAAGTTGTATTCCTACATAACCGTCAAGTACACTCTCACAAATTGAGTATGATTTCTATAAAGTATTACTAAGAAGTTAAAACTAATTCATATAAAATCTCCAATTTCTAGCAAAGCCACTCCATACAGAAGCTAGGGTTTACGAATAATAACTTGATAAATAAAAGAAAAAAAAAATAAGGAAATCAAACCTCGCGACGAGAGAGTTCAGCTCTTCAATGTAACTCTGCATCTCTCTCTCCTTTATGAATCTGTCTTGTATGTCTGCATCTAAAGCTTCCTTCAATTCCTCTACGAATTTGTCCACCACCGCCTTTATCCTCAACGACATCTTCTCTTACTCAACCACAATCTCCACTTGATTGTTCGACAGCCTTGTGAAATCACTTCTACGAGATTGATGATGGATAGTGAGTTGTTAAGAAAGCCAAACATGTCAAGTAATGGAGTGTGCAATTGCTTTGTTTTACTTGTATCAGAGCATATCATCATCGTCAAATCTGTCTCTCTTCTTGGTTTGCTCAATCTGCTGGAGATGAGTACACGAGAATGGAGAAGACGTGTGTTAGAGGATTTGAAATTAAAAATAACTTTTTAAATAGGACTTAATCCCATTATTTCGTGATCGTATTAATTAATGATTGTAGACTGCAAACAGACTGATCTTAGCTCTTCGTAAATATGACTCTTCATCTATCTCATCCTTAATTTGTCACCAAAAATCCAATAAACACCCTTGAAACATTGGAAATAGAGAAATTAATAAGTCTCATTCATTTTGTTTCTTTCTAAACATTAATCAAAATGTTAATTTTTTTGAAAATCCAGATCAAAACATGCAATATATATATATATATATATATATATATATATATATATATATATTTCAAGAACTGCATTTATGCAGTCGAATTAGAAGATTTTTGAGATATTCAATGGCTTCATCCAACATTCAAGCCTTATCAGTATAAAGTGCAAGTCCAGAAAAAAGAAAACCCTAATTTACACAAAGAAATGCCGCAATTCATTAACAAATTCTAGGATTAGTTCTATATTCAAAACCCTAACCTTATATGAATCTGGAATCAATTTTTGTAAGGCCTTCATCTTCTCATTATCCGTTTTCTTCTCTTCTGTTCAGTAAATCAATTTCAAAAACCCTAAATTACAAAGCAAATTGTAAGTGCAAAATGAAGATGGAAGCATTTCGAGTAGGTTAACTTTGGATCTGATCAAAAATACCAGTTATAAATCGGAATGAATATTACAGATACACAATCTTACCTCTTCATAGATCCGACTCTTCACCGCTCTCATCCACATTTGCCTTTTCTAATGTCCTGAGAGAAAAAAATCAATGTCAGCTTTCATAAATGAGGTAACTGAAATGACTTTAAAGGAAATGAAGTAAGCAAACCCTTTATGAATGTATCAGTCTAAATCCTCAAAAAAGAAATGCTAAATCCATTGACTTTCAACCAGATGAAGAAATGCTAAATTCTCAAACTTCTATCAACATATTTAACCTGCAATGGCTAGAACACCCGTATCTTCATCAAGGTGAAGAAGCAAGTAGAATTAGGGTTTGTTTGAACAATAATAATTAGAGTTTGTTTGACTTTCGTACCTTCTTTTGGAACAGTGACATCGTACAGTAGAAGCGCCGCTACACTTACCGGAAACGCCATAATCCGACGAACTGGAACTGAACTGAGATAGAGAGAGAGAGTTCTGGATTTGAGAGAGAGAGAGTTGATAGTTGATAAAAACTCACTGAAATTAAAAAGAATAGAGAGAAGAGGAAATGTGGAGTAATTGATTGAAGAAATGTATGTTATATATGTATATTTTGAATTTAGAGCCAAAATTTTGAATTTTGAATTTTGAATGTGAGCAGAGGTATTTTGAATTTTGAATGAACATCAGAGGTTTCAATTATGAATGAGGGCAGAGCTTTGAAATATGAGGGATGGTCAGAGCTTTGCCCTTTTGTATATGTAGGCAGACCTTTGAAAAGCTGATTGTGAGCCAGAGCATTGACTTTTAAAGTGTTTTATATATTAACCTTTATGATGTCACTATGGCTCCTTCTATGGCTGCCACCTCAACTTTGAAAATTGTTGGACAGCCTCTATGGCTGCCACCTCATCCTTGTTTATGTCACTCAGATTTATCCTTTTATAGAAAGTATAGATAATGGATAATAGATGGGCGTAGTTATTCTGCGAATGAGTATAAAAATAAGAAGTGCAACAAGCCATTATAGAGTAAAAAGTGACTCAAAAGAAATCAAGTGGAAAGTGTAATTTTGTGAAAGTGAATAAATAGATTATGCACATGCAAGTCACATGTTATTTCCCCCTGTTTTTTAAACGTCCATAACTTTTTTGTACGTAATTTGTTTTTTAAAAAATTATATCAAAAAACCGAGCGTCTTTTTATCTTTAATATGAGTACCGTATCGTTATATTTAGAAAAAAAATTCAAAAACCCAGTTGCGTATTACATAATGGACATAACATAAAACACAATGAGTATCAAACTAAAAACACAATGGAAAGTAGATCAAAAACACAATCAATGACAACAGATAAAAGACACAATGAACATAACGTAAAATACAATGAGTATCAAACTAAAAACACAATGGAAAGTAGAATAAAAATCCAATTGATGACCACAGATAAAAGACACAATAAGTGAAAGCAAATAAAAGACACAATGGACAACAGACTAATACACAATGAACAACAAACTAAAATACAATGAAAGCATAATAAACACAATGACCATAACCTATAACACAATGTATAGAGTACCCAAATATAACATCATCTTCATTGTGTCACACATTGTGTTATGGGTTTTGATAAAAAAAAAGCAATAAACAGAACCCAAATTAACACTGTCTTATAAGTTTTGATAATAACACAATGTATAGAACCCTTAATAAAAAATGTAAGGACCAAAACTCAGTTGAAAGACACAATGGTCACAATTTTTAACACAATACAAAGAAAACCCAGTAAAAGTAATTTTTATTTTTAGTTTTTTAAATAGTAATTTCATACTCATATTAAAGATAAAAAACGTTCGTTATTATGGTGAGTTTTTTCAAAAAAAAATATCGTATGAAAAGTTATGGACGTTTTAAATTTGATGGTTGAATTGGCATGTGCCTTGCATGTGGATGTAGGATTCCTTTTATGCCCTTCTATTATTTTTTTTCCCTAAAACTAATCCCAACCCTCCAAATCTAAGATCATGGACTAGAATCCTCCTTACCCTTCTTATTTATGTTGTCCTTTGTATTTGATCTTAGTACATATTATATTTACCTAATGTCCACTAAATCAAAAAATGTTTCTTCAATGGTTTTAGTCCATGAATTTGATTGGACCTTGAGCTGGTAGATTTAGTTTCTGTATCTCTCGATCAATTGATTGTCACGGCCCTCGACCCAGTTTCCTGGTTCAAGCACCCCAAGGCAGAAAACCCGTGGTATTAGTATTTAATTTGGCAGCGGAAATTTTAACAGGATCGTTTACATTGAAAACACTCCTTTATTTTATTTCATATTTCGGGACAAAACCCATAATTTACAATAAAGGAATTTCACTGGGAAATCCCCTGTTTACAAAAACATGTTTATTTATTTACTGAGCCACTTTATCCAAGCTGGTAGTGCTACACGACACTTCTCCTGATTCACAGTAAATCACCTGAAACATGTTTAAAAAGATTTTATCAGCGGGGAAATACTGGCGAGTCATTCATTTGATACAAAACGACACATTGTTATAAATTACAGTATTAAGGGCGATTACAATGTTTATATCAACCAACTACCCAACGGTATTTGTCACTCGGCTCGTTTCTGTGACTATGGTCATATCACTCATTGGCTAACCCGTTATCCAATAGTGACGGTTATCAAGTAATGTATACAAAACCCCAAATACCGGCAGTAATTGAATATTACAAAGACTTAATCCCTGTAATTATAACTTTGAAAACAAATAGGGTTTTGGAAACAATTTGGTAAAAAGAGAATGACTCACATTGCAAGTTTACTGGACAGAATTTGCCTACGGATTTAAGCCTTGTAACCTAGTTAAATAATGCAAACGAAACTAGGTTAGTAACTTAATACAACATTTACGATAAGCTCACGAAATCAAAACCCTCACGAGGAATGACATAGTATAGCCCAAGTTCGGGCAGCACTTAAACATCCATCGGATCGGTTTCAATCGATCGGACATTGTATCGTAGCAGTGATCGAGTTATTACCCTGTTATCCTAGTAGCGTCTCGACACTTAAACACTCGTATATAAGCAGAATTTGGACATTTTGAAAGGATTTTTTTCGAACACAGAAGCAATGCCATGCAACGTCCCTTTTATAGCTGAAATTTGGGTTCTACGCGGCCCGCGTAAACTCTAATAACAACCTACGCGGCCTGCGAGGGCCACCCTAGCTACGGCTAGGGCTGCCGTGTCACCCCGTAGGTCTGCCACGTGTCTGACACGTGGCCTAAAGCTTATCCGGAGAGTTTTCAAGCTGTCGCGCCCCGCGTAGACCTTCCTTAAGTCTTATGCGGCCCGCGACAGATAAACAAATTTGAATTTTCTTGATTTTTCTTAAGGATTAGGGTTTTAGGGTCCGGGTTTCTACTTATGAAGTGTTTTGGGACATTTTTGCAGGTCCTTACATCCTTCCCACCTTATTTAAAATCTCATCCTCGAGATTTACTGAAACAGGTAAGGATACTTCCGCTTCATTTCCGATTCCAGTTCCCATGTATACCCAGGTCATCTTTTTGAATTCCATTTGACTTTGACCAGTACCAATCTCTTATGTTTAAGGTGTTTGACCTTTCTGTCTTCAATTTGGAGAGGTTTTTCAACAAATTTTAGCTTTTCATTTACCTCTATATCTTGAAGAGGTACTACTAGGGATTCGTCAGATAAACATTTCTTGAGATTAGATACATGAAACACGTCATGTACCCCGGCTAATTCTTCTGGTAGTTGTAACTTATAAGCAACTGGTCCAATTCGTTGGGTAACTGTGAATAGTCCTATGTACCTTGGACTTAGCTTTCCTTTCTTACCGAACCGAACTACTCCTTTCCAAGGAGAAACTTTCAAGAGTACCTTGTCTTCAACTTGGAATTCTAACGGCTTGCGTCGATTGTCTGCATAACTCTTCTGACGATCCCGAGCCGTCTTCAGTCTCTCTCTGATTTTGAGTTATCTTGTCGGTGGTTTCTTGTACAATCTCGGGCCCTGATAATTGATTTTCTCCTATTTCTGCCCAACAAACTGGGGTTCGACACTTTCGTCCATACAGTGCTTCGAACGAGGCAACACTGATACTTGTATGGTAACTATTGTTATAGGAGAATTCTATTAATGGTAAATGGTCATCCCAATTTCCACCGAAGTCGATCACACATGCTCTGAGCATGTCTTCAAGGGTTTGGATCGTCCTTTCACTTTGTCCATCGGTTTGGGGATGGTATGCAGTACTTAAATTTAGTCGTGTCCCCATGCGCCTTGGAAACTTGCCCAAAAATGCGAAGTCAAACGACTATCCCTATCTGACACAATGGAGAGTGGAACTCCATGTAGTGATACTACTTCATCTACGTACAGCTTGGCCAATCTCTCCATGCTAAAGGTTTCCTTCATTGGTAGAAAATGCGCTGATTTGGTTAGTCAATCTACAATTACCCAGATTGCATCGTTACCTTTCCTGGTTTTGGGTAGCTTGGTAACAAAATCCATTGTTATTAGTTCCCATTTCCATACGGGCATTTCTAACTGTTGAAGTAAACCTGAAGGTTTCTGGTGTTCTGCCTTAACTTGCGAACAAGTTAGACACTTAGAAACATATCTAGCTATGTCCTTCTTCATTCCTATCCACCAGAAATTGTTTCTTAGATCTTGGTACATCTTGTTATTGCCAGGATGCATCGTATACCTAGATTTATGGGCTTCTTCTAGAATCTTATTTCTTAAATTTCCTTGCTTAGGTACCCAAATCCTTTTCTTATGGAATCTCCAAATTCCATCAGTCCCTTGCTCTAACTCTGTTATCCTTCCTTTCATTCCTTAAGCATCATCCTTGATTGCCATTTCTTGAACGCTCTTCAGTTGTTCCATTAAATCTAACTGGAGATTTAATCTAAGAGCATGAACTCGCCTTTGTTTTTCATGATACTTACTACTCAAGGCATCTGCTATTACATTCGCATTTCCTTCGTGATATTGAATATCACAGTCGTAGTCACTTAGAATTTCTATCCATCTTCTTTGTCTCATGTTTAATTCTTTTTGCCCAAATATGTACCTTAAACTTTTATGATCTGTATAGACAGTAAACATACTTCCGTACAGATAATGTCTCCAAATCTTAAGGGCAAAAATTATGGCTCCTAATTCTAAGTCATGAGTGGTATAATTTTCCTCGTGCTTTTTCAATTGCCTTGATGCATACGCAATTACCTTTTTGCGTTGCATTAGCACACATCCTAATCCCAACTTAGAAGCATCGCAGAAGACCTCCAAATTTTATGTTCCGTCTGGTAAGGCCAGAATTGGGGCATTTGTTAATCTTTGCTTTAAAATCTTAAAGGCCTCTTCTTGCTTGGGTCCCCATTCAAACTTAACCGTTTTACAGGTTAACTTAGTTAATGGAACAACTATTTTAGAGAAGTCTTTTATGAAGCACCTATAATATCCTGCTAATGCTAGAAAACTTCTAACTTCGGTAGCTGATTGTGGGACCTTCCAATTTGTGATCGCTTCTATCTTAGAGGGATCTATGTGAATACCTTCGTGATTCACCATGTGTCCTAAAAATTGCACCTCTTGTAGCCAAAATTCACACTTCGAAAATTTGGTGTAAAGCTTTTCCTTTCTTAACAGAGCTAAGAGTGCATGCAGGTGCTTACAATGCTCGTCCTAGCTTTTGGAATAAATAAGTATATCGTCGATGAAGACAATTACGAATTTATCCAAATACGGTTTACAGATCCTATTCATCATGTCCATAAATGCTGCAGGAGCATTCGTTAGTCCAAATGGCATGACTGTAAACTCGTAGTGACCATACCTAGTCCTGAAAGCAGTTTTAGGTATGTCTTCTTCTTGTACCTTCAGTTGATGGTATCCGGAGCGCAAATCTATCTTAGAGAAATATCTAGCTCCTTGAAGTTGATAAAAAAGGTCATCAATCCTAGGTAATGGGTATCGATTCTTAATGGTAACCTTATTCAATTCCCTATAATCGATACACATTCGCATTGAACCGTCCTTCTTTTTCACAAACAACACTGGTTCTCCCCAAGGGGATGAACTAGGTTGTATAAATCTTTTGCTTAGCTATTCATCTAACTGCTTCTTTAGTTCTAACATTTATGTGGGTGCTAAGCGATAAGGTGCCTTAGCTATTGGTGTAGTTCCCGGGATTAGATGAATTCTAAACTCTACTTCCTTATTGGGCGGTAATCCTGGTAGCTCTTCTGGAAATACCTCCGGGTATTTTGACACTACTGGGATTTCCTTAAGTTCCTTACCTTTAGTGTTAATGATTACCAAAATCATATACACTATTCCTTGTTTTCGTTCATAACTAGCAATTGTCATTACTGAAATGAACTTCATTGGTTTACGCGGCTTATCTCCTGAGATCACAATTACTTCTCCTGCCGGTGTATGAATTTCTATGGAATTCTTATCACAGAGGATTCGAGCATGGTTGGCTACTAACCAATCCATTCCTAACACAACATCGAATCCAACTAAATTCATAGGTAGCAGGTTTGCAGAAAATTTATGGCCTGAGAGTTCTACCTTTCCTTCTGACAAAACCTTATCTATGTTAACAGAGTTTCCATCTGCCGTTTCTACCGTATAAATCTGCTTAAGTTTGGTTAAAGGTTGCTTAAGATCCTGGCAGAATGAAGTATTTATAAAACTTTGGTTTGCACCAGAGTCAAATAATACTTTTGCGTAAACATCGTGTACAAGAAACGTACCAGCTATCACATCTGGAATCAAATCTGCTTCTTGTGTAGTCAGCTGCAAGGCCCTTGCATTCTTCTTATTGGTTTGTTCAGCAGGTTTGGCCTTGTTATCAGCTGGTTTGACCAATTTTGGGCATTCTGGTCTAAAATGTCCAGCTTCTCCGCAATTGAAGCAAATTGTTGATTTCTTCGTGTACTCTTCCTCTCGGTGCCCTTGTGCCTTGCAGAAATTACACTTCTCTTGACATTTACCAAAATGTTTCTTTCGACAGTTTCTGCAGAATGGAGGTGTGAAAAATTGCCCAGTTCCTTTTTTCTTGAAATTACTACTACTACTATTACCCCCACGAAATCCTTGGGTAATCTTTTGGGCCAATTCCTTTTTCCTGTTTTCTTCTCTCGTGCGTACCAGTCTGTCGGTTAAGGTGTTGGCCAATTCCACCGCATCGTCAATTGTGCGAGGTCTAACAGCTTTAACTATATCATGAATCTCGCTAATTAACCCCCAAATATAGCGAGAAATAAGCATCGGTTCTGGTGAGGCTAGAGTTGGTACCATTCTAGCATACTCGAAAAATTTCGAAGTATACCCCCGACAGTCAACATCCACCATCCGGTGGTTCAGGAACTTATTCATCATTTGTTCCTTTTCATAGTCGGGACAAAATTTTCTTTCCACCAATCTCTTAAATTCCTCCCAACTCATGGCATAAGTCACGTCACTTCCCTTAGCCTGCAGCACTGTATTCCACCATTCTAATGCTTCTTCCTTGAAAAGGTGGGATGCATACATAACCTTGTCCTCCTCTCCGCACTTACTGATTTTATTTACTGCTTCGGTCTTTTCTAACCAACGCAGTGCGGTAGTTGCCCCTTCATTGCCTGCAAATTCGACTGGCTTACAGGCAAGAAATTCTTTATAAGTGCAACCAGATGTTGCAACTTTCATTTTCTTAAGTATTGGGGCTTGAACCACATTATTGTCATTATTGCCGCCTCCATTTACACTGTTACTGAAATTATCGTCGCGAGTGCGTTTGCTATGATTGGCTTGTGAAGGTTCAAAGGGGTTCTTAACAGCAGCAACGATTGCGGGGATAGCGTTGGCTATTCCTTGAGCAACGATATTTTCAAAATCTTGTCTATTATGGAAATGATCCTCATTGTGTTGTTCAGATTGATTAACTTCATTGACCAGTTCATTTATCGTGTTTTCCATCTGAATAATTATCAATATATACAAGTTATTGGCACAAATTAAATAACAATTAAACACAACAAGACAATCACATCACAATTAAGTCAACACATGTAGCCAAAATCGTCGACCTTGCGACATTTATATATTTTTATAATAGTATGCATCAATACACACCATCTATTTTACAAAGGTTTTATTTTAGTTATTATTATACATTTTATATATATATATATATATATATATATATATATATATATATTCCTACATATTATTATTATACAAACATGCAACCACAGTTAGCTGGCCTTTCAGAAACGACGCTCCCTCTTGTCGTATTTCCATGTGATGTTTTCCCCCACTTCACGAATCTGGTTTCCC
The DNA here is from genome assembly GCA_030545235.1 of Helianthus tuberosus. Classification (NCBI taxonomy): domain Eukaryota; kingdom Viridiplantae; phylum Streptophyta; class Magnoliopsida; order Asterales; family Asteraceae; genus Helianthus; species Helianthus tuberosus. Next base: position 35,692,506 of record CM060355.1, on the reverse strand, counting down.
GCATCCACCAGTTCCTCGCCATAACGGCGTAATTCGGCAACATTCTCCGAGCTCATAGGTGGGAAAGGTACAGGTTCAGGGTCAAACTGGGGAAAGTAAACATTGGGGTTATTCATAAAATTCTGAAAATGCCAGTCGCTCGTCCACCACTCTTCTAACTGCCCTGTAAAAGGTTGGGGGTTGACAATAGGGTCCGGGATAGCAGGTTCCAAATTAATTGGAAGTTGTGATTGGGCTGGGAAATTGAAAAGGTTTTCGTCGGCAGGTCCGATGAGGTCACAATTTGCAAGTTTTCGATCAAGTTCCTCCCAAGGTGGCATCTCCATTTCCTGGGCCTGACCAGAGCTTTCCCCTACCTCTTTTCCCTTTCCTTTGTCTTTTAGATCCTCCGTCTTTTTCACCTTTTGGGCAGCTGGCTTCTTCCTTCGTCCGTGTTTCCAGTCCATGATTCTCCTCCTCTTTTTAGGCTTGGGTTTCTCCTGGGGCTGGGCCTGGAACACTAGTGGCTCCTCAGTATCCGCTTGATAGCCAGATTGGGTTCTTGTAATATCCATATCGGTGGTATGGATTGTAAAGTTTTGGAGTGCCTCCGACAGTTCATTCATGCTGTTAGCACACATGAAGAAACACACAAATTTTAAGTTAAAATTCTATTTATTTGTAAATTAAATTTTCACAGAATCACAAAATGGCAATTTGGAAAATTAAGTATTTCTAAATACTTAATTAGCTTAAATTAGTGGCTCTGATACCACATTTTTCTGTCACGGCCCACGTCCCAGTTTCCTGGTTCGAACACCCCGAGACAGAAAACCCGTGGTATTAGTATTTAATTTGGCAACGTAAATTTTAACAGGATCGTTTACATTGAAAACACTCCTTTATTTTGGGACAAACCCCGTAATTTATAATAAAGGAATTTCACTGGGAAATCCCCTGTTTACAAAAACATGTTTATTTATTTACTGAACCACTTTATCCAAGCTGGTAGTGCTACACGACACTTCTCCTTATTCACAGTAAATCACCTTAAACATATTTAAAAAGATTTTATCAGCGGGGAAATACTGGCGAGTCATTCATTTGATACAAAACGACACATTGTTATAAATTACAGTATTAAGGGCGATTACAATGTTTATATCAACCAACTACCCAACGGTATTTGTCACTCGGCTCGTTTCAGTGACTATGGTCATATCACTCATTGGCTAACCTGTTGTCCAATGGTGACGGTTATCAAGTAATGTATACAAAACCCCACATACCGGCAGTAATTGGAGATTACAAAGACTTAATCCCTGTAATTATAACTTTGAAAACAAATAGGATTTTGGAAACAATTTGGTAAAAAGAGAATGACTCACATTGCAAGTTTGGACATAATTTGTCTATTGATTTAAGCCTTGTAACCTAGTTAAATAATGCAAACGAAACTAGGTTAGTAACTTAATACAACATTTACGATAAGCTCACAAAATCAAAACCCTCACGACGAATGACATAGTATAGCCCGAGTTCGGGCAGCACTTAAACATCCATCAGATCGGTTTCAATCGATCGGACATTGTATCGTAGCAGTGATCGAGTTATTACCCTGTTATCGTAGTAGCGTCTTGACACTAAAACACTCGTATATAAGCAGAATTTAGACATTTTGAAAGGATTTTTTCGAACACAAAAGCAATGCCATGCAACATCCCTTTTATAGCTGAAATTTGGGTTCTACGCGACTCGCTTAAACTCAAATAACAACCTACGCGGCCCGCGAGGGCCACCCTAGCTACGGCTAGGGCTGCCGTTGTGACAACTGTCAAATTTGCATGCATCCGTACAATTAATTAGACAATAATTAATAATTAATGACTGTTGTCACACCCCAACCGATGGCGGAAACATCGGGATAAGACGAACAAATCGTTCAAAAGCATCATAACACTAATTATGACAATATAGATTAAATCAAATTTCATAAATGACTAAATTTAAATACATTGTTTCAAATAAAGACAAATTGCAACAAACATAGTTTATTATTAAAATGGGTATCTAGTCCATCCTAACTTGATTCCTTCATCATCTTGATTATCAACCTGCAACATGTATTAAAATAATATCAACAAAAAGTTGGCGAGTATACAGGTTTGATACATAGCATAAAGTAGAATAACAAGTTTAAATACTCATATCCAACATGAACAACATAATACAAGTTAGTAATATGCTGAAACGGTGTCACTATATGTCAACCCAAGTTTCCACTGCAAACACCCCAAGACTCACTCAAGGGCGGTGCGTACTCCTATAGCATAGGAGTTTAATAAGTATAAGAAGTCTAACAAGTCTCACAAGTTTCACAAGTTTAGCCAGGTTAATGAGCATATAGACACGGAAAGTTTACATAGCATACGAGATTAACAAGCATCAAATTGTTTCATGTTTAAAAATGGATAGAGTGTGCATATAACAAGTTTCAAGCGTTGCCTGTTTTTGTATAGAATACATGTTGCACCCAAAAGTGATAAAATAAAAATGGGATCAAGTATACTCACATTGGTTGCGTATGAGAATTCTTTGAACGTACGCACGAGTAAGATTGGAAAATCCAAAAGAACGAACAAGAGAGATTACCCTAGATTTGAAATACGTGAACGTCTTAGTTAAATAAATACATAACGAACTCGTTAACACTCGTAGGTTAAATATAATTCCTAACATTTAGAGTCTACATATTAATAAATTTTATTTCGTTCAAGATAGTTTAAAAGAAATAAATTGGTTGGTTATTTGTGTTATTATTAAATTATAAGTTTTTATTGTCATGAATAAAAGTCAACAAATAAAAATAAAAATGTAAATAGGAACTTTTAAGGTTTCCTTAACGTAAAAAAAAAAAAAAAACTCAAAGAAGGATTTATTAGTAAATATATTATTTTTAAAGGGGGGTTTAATGGTTTTAAAAGAAAAGATAATTTATCAAACAAACTCATTCATCTTCTTCATTAGAAAGGAACAAACCAACAGACTGTTTCGTATATACACATGAATTTATGTGAGTGAACATTGTATAAAGCCAAAATCTGATTCGTATTAACAGTAACTTTAAAAAAAAATCATAGTTTTAATTTCGTTTAAACATTAACAGTTCATCACCTTCCTCATAAAAAGACGAACCGAACATCGACTGTATTTCATGTATTCTTTTCTATTTCAGAGTAGATTTAATATATAAGGGTTCATCAGTAATTAAACGAGGGAAAGAAATAGCGAACGAGATATACCGAACAAAACGAGATGAATAGAATTTCCCGTGTGTGAACTTCGGGCGTCTCCGACGACGTCGCGTTCTCCGGCGATACTTGTTGTTCCGGCGACGATACAAGGATTTGCAGGTTAGCTTTCTTCGAGTGAGAGTACGAAAGGATGTTATGAGATTGTGAGAGTGTCGAGATGATGTGAGCTATCTATATATACACATGTCGAAATCTCGTTTCGGTAAGTTTTGAAGTTTCTATATGAAGAACCAAAGAATCGAGTTAAGGCCGAAGCCTGTAATCGAGGGTTTGGATCTTGTAAGAGAACCTGGTAAACAGTCCTGCAAAACAGAAAACCGTTAGGCTCGTCGCAGAGATGGGAGGGTCCCTCTGCGACCACCCTCCGGCGTGAGGATAAGTATTGGTAGAGAGAGAAAATAAGGACGAAGGTTCAGAAAATCGTACTTGGCCTTGTACTTTGATGGGGTATTTATAGTGGTCAACTGAGATTACGTCATCCGTCCAGACGCACTTGAATGGAGGTCCGTCTTCGGTATTACGGAGGGAACGGACATATGTATGATGTCCGTTCTTGTGGAGTCCGGCTCGTCCTAAAGGATCATGTCCGGCTTCGGATATGTATCTTCACTATATGAGCGACTCTTGTATACGTTTTGAAAAGGTGTCTAACTTCATGATTTCTATAAAGATGGAAACGCGTAATGAGAATCAATCTCAAAAAAATCAGGAAGTCGAACAAAAGGAAAGTTGTTACTGTTTCTCGGCTGGTTGTTCGCTGTCAATCAGTTGGTGGCGGCAATCTTGTTTTTAAATATGGTTTCATATTTGTTTTTTTTTTTAACTGATTTAAATATTCGTATAAGCTTAACTATATGGACCAGTTGAACATGTTAATTTAGTATCATCAAAACATATATATTATATTATTTATGTCCTACAATTAGATATATTTAAACAATACTACATATATTTAAGAGTAACACCCTCTAACTTGAAGAGTTAACTAATTAGCTAGGTTTAACTTGGTTAACTTATACCAACTTTAAAACCCAACGAACTAAAAAAAAAATAACAAGAATAAAACTTTTAGATTGTAAAATTTATTTAATTTAATTAATATAGTATAATAAATAAATAACCATTTTTTTATAACGAATTAGATTAAGGATAAACGATCTATTTCGCGAAGCTTTCGAGTTTCAAGGATTAGAATCCGAATTTCATTATTTAAGAGTTTTAATTAGTTTAACGAGTATCAAGTGTCGATAAAATCAAGAATCCTTGAATAATATATCGTTCAAACGTGAATTTCGATTAACAGTTGCACATAAGACTAACATGCATACACGAACATGATTAAAAATAACTTCATTTCATTATGATCAATAGTCTCGGATTACAAATTGAAACGAAATAGACTACAACGAGAGTATAAGTGTCTAAAAACGGGAAGTACAACTTGACTTACTAAAATAAGAAAGGACGAAAATGCGGAGCATTACAACTGTGCTGAATTTGCAATTAACTGCTTTCTGGTTACTTCCATATACATACATGTGCATCATGCATTGTTTAATGTCATACCAATATTGCATGAAAGCTTTATTGCCTCAAATGATGCATTACGTACAGTTAGCACAGTTATCTGATAAATCAGGAAAATGCTGACAGAACTCAGCACATAGACAGACAGTGCATTAAGACACTGAATGGGCCAGAAACCAAGTATGACACTAGTATAGTGTATAGGAAAGTAAGGATCACAAAATTGTCTTTCTAGTGATAGTTTAAGTGCCGGAAAGTGCCTAAAACTTACCCAAAGTGCTGAATTCGGCAAAATTCAGCAAAAATTAGCAATTTAACACACTAATATTATGCAGAAATATGATTAAACGGTCCTGAACATTTTCCTAAGTGTCGGGAATCAAAAGTGTCACAAAAGGATACATAAAGCACACTAAACTGCAAAGTTTAACACTTTAACGAACCAGTAACCAACCGAACAACCGGACACTACCCGAAATATAAAATTTACACTAGAAGCACTGTTTTAACATTACCAAGCTAGTTATGGTCCCCGAACATCATAACACCTCCTAAAAATATCTACTAACTAGAAAGCCTAACTAATACTTGGATTTCAACTTGTAAGTAACTAATCTAGTTAAACCTATACCTATACCTAGACCCCCCCCCCCCACCTATTTATGGCCAACAAGGGCCCCACTTTGATGATTTTATTACAATTAAAAACTAGATCTTGTCTTGCTTTAAAAGGCATATTATACAAGAGATAACATGTTGAAATGGGTTTATAAATGGACCATAAGCACTTAACCTCATAACAACACCCACTAAAACACACACCATCTCTCATTCTTCTCCTTGCTTTTTCACGGCCACAACCAACACCATCATTCATCCATTCTCATGCAATCCAAGCATACTCTAAGGTGTTAGAAGGGGCACAAAGGAGCTAGGAGCTTTCGGAAGTTCAAGGACCTCTCTTATTTACTATTTTATCCACTTGATTTCTTCACTTGATCATCCCTAGCCTTGTGCTAGTGGTAAGAACCTTGATATTGCTATTTTACATCTATTTCAAATAATTAAAAGATAATACATAATGTTGATCTTGAAGAACAATAAGAAATAAGAAGATGAGACATGAACATAAGCTTGAAACTATAAGAAAACTTAAAGAAATCATGTTGTTTAGTGTTGTTGTGATATTTGATGATTGATTACTTATGAAAATGATGTAGATCATCATATGATCTTGCTAGATCATGATTAAAAACATAGTCTAGCAAGATGAGAGGATGAAAGTGTTGTAAGATTATAGATCATCCTCACATAGAACATGAACTTGAAAGAATATGTGGTCTTCTTGAAAAATAATGATCAAAGTGAGTAGTAGCACTTGTAGATCTAAATATTTATGAATGGTCTTTCAAAGAAACCAAGTTAAAAATATGAGTTTTACTAAATCTTGGTTCTTACATAAACAAACCTTATTTGCGGGGGTTAAACAAGTGTAGAAACACTTGTGAAACAAGAAAAATTCATAAAGAAACATTTTCAAAAAACATAATCATAAGTTGTAAAGATCAATCTTCTTTAAAAATGAAGTTTTTAAAGTACTAATCATACTTTAAAGGGTAACACGACTTACTAAGAACACTAGTAAGTTACTACAAATTTTTACAAATATTTAAGTTCATGAAGTGTTAGGTTATGCTTGTTTTTAGCAAGATTGGTAAGTAAAGGTTGCTTATTGTTGATTATGAATTGATTGTGATGAGTTTTACAAAAGAAAATGATATGCTTGAAAGCATGGAAACCTCCATTTTTCGAGGAAACTATGGCAAAATTTTCTAAAATTCTAAACACCTAGAAAATATTTAGGAACATGCACTTACAAGTGTATTTTCAATAATAAATGGTTTCATAAACTTTGCCATAATTTTTGCTACAAAAATTATAAATATTGGAGGTTGGTATTTATAAATAAAAGTGGCTAAATATGTATTTAGGGAATATATATTTAGAAGACATCATGTGTGTGATTATTTGTATATCTTGTGTATTAGTTATATTATTTTAGGATTCGAAATAATATAACACATCAAAACACTAAGAATTATAATCCAAAATATTACCAAAATTCCAAGGAATAAATATACAAATCATACACAAAATATTGATGAAACCGAACTATGGAATAAGACTTACGAAATATTCCGAAAATTATATTCACAAGTATATTTTGGTAAATGATATTTTGGACACCAAGAGACAAAATATGATTTTTATGAATATTACGAGAATATATCATATTTTGACAAAGGAAAAATATATTATTCTGGGTGAGTAAAAATATATATATTTTTCTTGGAATTATTAGAAGATGTATTAGTTATAATCCCTCCCTCATAGCCCAGTGGTTGGGGGGCCGGTTGTCCTCCTAGAGGTCACCGGTTCGACTCCCGCTTGTGGCGAAAGGGGGCGGGACGTCCCAATGATAGATCGTATCCTACCGAGGCATGGTGCGGTCTTGAGGGCAACCCGGTTTTCACCCAGCTGTTACCCCAGCGGTTTTACCCGTGTGGGGGCAGTATGGTTTCCGGGCGAAGGTCAGCTTACGAGACGGCCGGGGCCCAATCGAACATCGCGCCGGAGGGCGGAGCTGACGGGGGATTGTCTTCGACAAGAACCCGGTGACACTGAGTCACGTACATAGAAAGTCACCCTTCAAAAAAAAAAGAAGATGTATTAGTTTTGGGAGAAAATATACATTTCTTAAACAAACATGAAACATGATATTTTTGGATGAAGAATATATTTTCTCAAATAAATATGAGATATATCATTTTTGGAGAAAGATAAGCTTATATATATATATATATATATAGGGGAATGTTCATTTGAGAAGAAAATTTAATTGAGAAGAAAAAGAACAAAGGGTAATTTTGTAAAACATTAAATTGTTTTTTCACTTATCTCATTTATTATCATTTTAACTAATTAATTAGTCATAAAGACTAGTATCCTCCACACTAACTTTTTTTTGCCTACACACATCAAAAGTTATCTTACATATTTCGAAATTCATCCTACACGTTGAAATTTATCCTACACAACTCGTAAATTATCCTACACAACTCGTGATTTGTCCTACACTTTAAATTATTTTATTTTATTTTTTTGAAAAAATATATATTTTGAAGTTAAGTTACAAAAAATTTAATGTAGTTAGCTATTAAAAAGGAAGACTAGAAATTAATGACCTATGTAGATTTACCAATGTACCCTTATAGTAACATTAAATACTTATATTAAATGAAGTAAAATAAAACATTCTTATTGGTTAAAATTTCTTCTTTTTTCTTCTTACAAAAAATTTCTTCTCATTTGAACTCTCCACTATATATATATATCTTCTAAGTTAGACTTGAAAATATATCATTTTGAAACTTATATGAAAATACAAATATTTTTGCCAAAGGAAAAATTATAAATAATTTTTCTAAGTAATATTTATTGAAATATATATTTTGGAAATATATATTGGTGAACTTTTATTAAAGATAATATTCCAGAAAAATTAATACAAATTAAGAACAAGAATACTTAATGAATACAATAAAAATCCGTATCCTCATACGTATAAATACACACCAGAATACGATACCGATACGTGGCAAAAATATGCAAATGTAAGAATACGAATACAAATACACCAATCCTTGGGAGGGAAATACATGTATAAATACTTGAGAAGTATTAAGTCAAAATATATTGTTTTAACAATTATTCCAAAAATTAATAAAAATAATTTAAGTTAAAATATTAATTATTTTAACAAATAATTATATAACTTGGAATAACATCGAAGACACAAAAGAAACGTAACTCAAAGACACTAACTAATACTAAATCAAGGCACGAACCGATCGTCTAATGGACCGTAGTACGCATGTAGGTAGTCGTGCGTTCTAGAAGAAGCTTTGAGTTACATTGGATACAAGGAACGCAAAACTGTGAGTTCATGTCCCCCTTTTCTTTTAACTGTTTTCAGTTTTATAACTTCGGGGGTGAAGTACATGTTACTAAACGTTTACAAACAAATACAAATGGTATGGTTAGCTAAGTAAAATGCTGTTAGATCATATGAAAGGGTAGGCGCACTCTTAAGACCATTAATCCTCGTTTTAGGACTGAGGGACATGAGTGATAGATCTATTTGGGTGTAGCGAGCCCACGCCCATGTGGACCAGGGTGGCCCATGAGGTGACTATGTCTTACAGCCGGAGGCCCGGTACAAATCTGCTAGGTTTGAGCCTTCCTACACCGTTTCACGCATGTTAATGTATTAGATACACATTAATTGATCTATTCCTTGTTGCTTCATACCAGTTTATAAATACATACATACATACATTCATACTTACAAATGTTTTCAAGGATGATTCGTGCACACATACAAATCACATGAACTCGCTCAACTTTTGTTGATGTTTTTTTTAAACTACATGTATTTTAGGAAATTAAGTATGGATCTGGCGGGCATTTGGATGTTTCAAGTAAAGTTGAGAATAAAAGGTGTCGTCCTATGTCCGAGGATTTGGATTGTGTGTCTTATTCTAGATAAGACACAACTTTCAAAGCCTAGTTTAAATTAATGTCTTTTGTTGAGTCTTTGTGAACTCTAAAACAAGTTGCATGGTTTGTACTCGAATTTGATGCCTGTGTTTTAAACAATGTTGTCATGATTCAAAACTAAGTTAATGGATGATCACCTTTGGTTTTATCATATAGTTGTGTTATGATTGAATGCAATGATATTAAGCAAGTCACACCATAATCACGCTTCCGCAAAAGTCAAGGTGTGACAGTTTGGTATCAGAGCTTCGATTGTAGCGAACTAGGATTCTTTCTCGAGTCTAGACTACAATCATTATAACTCTCACGAAAATGATTTTACAACTTGTTTTCATTGCATACACGAAACACCCAGATCCAGGGAAACAAACATTTTTACAAAAATAAAAAGACAAGAAACACACTGCACAATTACTAGGTGGTTCAGTCTGAGAGACTGGGTGGTTCAGTCTGAGAGACTGGGTGGTTCAGTCTGAGATACTGGATGGTTCAGTCTGAGAGACTGGGTGGTTCAGTCTGAGAGACTGGGTGGTTCAGTCTGAGAGACTAGGTAGTTCAGTCTGAGAGACTGGGTAGTTAGTCTGGGAGACTAGGTAGTTTAGTCTGGGAGACTGGATGGTCTAGTCTGGGAGACTAGTAAGGATAGAAAGAATCTGTGAGGACTGATAAGGATACCCGATTACATGAGTTCATTGTTTTTTATTACATAATTTTATGATGCATTGACTTTACCTGCATACTTAATGTTGGTAGTTGATATACGTGCATATATTGTGATTGTTCTGTTACAGACACTATGTCTTCACCTGATAGCGGATTTCCCGACGACCATGACCCCATGGCAGTGGTCTCCGACGACAAGGTTATGCCAGAGCCGGAGGTCTTCACCTCGGATTCAGAGAGTGACCCGGAGATGATGTCCGACGACGATGACTTTCAGCCGTCCGCGTTGCCTGACCATGGAGATGACTTACCACTTGCTGATGGCATTCCAGACGAGGATCCTTTTGTTGCTCCCATTCCAGTTCACGATCATCTTATCATCAGGGATCCCGATGTTGAGCATGTCGTGACACCGATCCTCGCTCCCGATCCTTTAGTGGCCATTCCTCTCAAGGATTTGCCTTTCGATGATTTGATTGATGTTGACGTTGATTGGTTTGATGGTCCTCCTGATGATACCCATGGTGATGGAGAGCTAGACGAGGACGTTGTTGCTATTCCACTTTTAGAGATCCCTATTATTGAGATTTCCTCTAGCTCTAGTTTACGCTCTGTCCCAGATTCCTTTGAGTCTGTGACGTCTTCCGCTTTGCAAGCAGTTGGGTTACGACGCTATGCCACTGATTCTGACGACGATACGGCCATGCCAGCTGCACCATCCCCTCCACATGACTTTGAGCTTGATCTTGAGTTAGATTTTGTTCCTGCTGATCAGCCTGATGTTGCACCTGCTGATCCTGAGCCTTTACCTGATCATGACCCTATTCCATTGGGCTTGCATGACATTGCACCCCTCATGCTTGATCCAGTTCCTACACCCATTGATCTTCCTATTGTTGAGCTTTTTGTTCCTCCACCTGCACCTGCACCCGCTGATGTTGCTCCTTTTCATTCTGTGGAGTCTGATGTTCATCGTGTTGAATTACCTATCGATTTCTTGCAGGACATACCCGCACCCCGTCCAGGGGAAGGCACTTCAGGCCAGCCGACTAGTCAGGACCTCCATGTTTTAGCAACTTATCCACACACTCCCCAGTCTACACCTTTTGCTTCTTTTGCTACTTATGAGCAATTTCGAGGGTCCCCGCCATATTCCATGCCGACCTTAGACCCTTACCCTCGCTCGCATTTTGCTGGCTATACACAGGATGAGATACTTTATTCGCTTCAGTTTCGACTTGAGGTTATGAGTCGCAGAGTCTTGGAGCTTGAGTCGATACAGCGTCCCTTACCGTGTCCTTGTCAGCATGCTCCTGTTCCCCCTCATTCATCACCACCTCCTTTCACACGTCCACCTGCTCCACTTACTCCTTTCCCAGAGTTTGATACTCGATTCCTCACCGTTGAGCAACAGGTCCGTTACTTGCTTCGTCATGTGAACAAGCTCGAGGAGGAGCTCGCACATGTTCTCAGTTTGATTTTCCTTCCTCCTCCGCCATCAGTACAGTAGGTTTTTGGTTTTATGCAGATGCATTACCGGTGATGAGAGAACCACTTTTGAGTTGAGCTTGTGAAGCCTTTTGGAGACCACCTTTTGATTGTAAGACCTTTGTAGATTGGTAGACTTGTTGGGCAAGGGTAGTGTGACCCTGTGTTCCCTTTTGATGTGGTACACTTTGTAAAACATGTAACAATACCTTGTGGTCGATGATTAATGAAAGCCCAATCATCATGTTCTCATTAAGCATATAAATTAACAACATACTTGTTTGCTATGTCCTTGTTAAACATGTTCTCATTTACTTGATTATGATATGACTGTGCTGATGTTTGATTGATTGAGATGATGATTTAATGCGTGTATGTACATACAACCTCTAAATAACTATATACATTCCCTGAACGAATAAAACCCTGACCAATCCGAACTTCTTCTTAGAAGATGTCTCATCAAGAAATCATTCGGCTGACCAAGGCAGAATGGTAAGCGCACGTCTCACAGGCCATAGCTCGGCACGAGGTTCTTCGCTACAAATACAGCGAAAGTACCTCAGGGAATACCCCTCCTAACGGTAATGTTTAAGTCACCTAAGACACATTACAATATGTGTGGACAATTCTAAGTGTGCTCTGCTAATGCTTTCTGTGATGATGATTGCTTGGGTACAGGTTTTACCTACAAGCAGTGTTTAGACTGCAAGCCTCTGAACTTCGACGGCACTGGAGGTGCCGTAGCTTTTGTAAAATGGGCCGAGAATATGGATTCTGTTTTGTGACTAAGCGGTTGTACGCCAGAGCAACAAGCCCCATACGTATCTGGATTGTTTCAAGATGAGGCTCTGTTATGGTGGAACCTTCGGGTTCAGATAATGGGCGAGGCTGCTGCGTATGCTTTGACATGGGATCAGTTGAAGGAAATGATGCATAAGGAGTATTGTTCTCAGATGGAGATCCAGAAGTTGGAAATTGAATTCCGGAACCTGATGATGGAAGGTCCAAAGGTGGTAGAGTACGTACATAGACTTCATGATTTGTCGCGAGTTGTTCCAAACCTGGTGGAACCAAAGTTGAAAAGGATGGGACAATTCATCTGGGGACTGGCACCTCAAGCCCTGAGCTTGATGACGGCATCAACGCCACCAACAACTATTGCTGCGAGTATCATGAGTTTGGCGCTCGCTAAGGAAGCACTTAGATTGGAAAAACTTTCGACCCCTGACAAGCAGAAGGAAACTCAGATGGAGTCACCTGGAAGGAACAAAAGGAAGCTCACTGATTTACAAGAAGGTGATCGGGCGGACAACAACACCAAGGACAAGAAGGGAAAAGAGTACATGCATAAACTACCTAAGTGCGACAAATGTCGACGCCATCACACCGGGCGATGTAGAAATGGAAGGTGTGATAACTGCGGCAAAATGGGACACTGCAAGGAGAGGTGTTGGCACCGAACGAGACGTGGAAATCGAGGTCAAGATGGTAGCGGAAATCACGGAGGAAACAACGACAACAGTAACTATCAAGGCGGAAATGGCGATAATCAAGAACGTAGACTAGGGTGTTTTAACTACGGTGAAGTGGGGTACTTCAGGAAGGATTGCTCAAGGGAGATTTACCAAGACCGTGAAAGAGCATTCAACATTGGAGCCCGTGGAGCATGCCAGGGTCCAGGCGCGGCTACTGGTACATTCCCTACTAACCAACACTTGGCATCTGTGTTGTTTAATACTAGTAACGACTATAGCTTCGTACCTCTAGGGCCTAAGAGTATACTTGGTATAGTAGCAAATAAGTTAGATATCCTATACTTGATAGAACTAGCTAATGGAAAGCTAGTAGAAGCCAACGAAGTAATTAGAAGTCATGTGATAGAGCTTGGGAAGCGTGAGGTTTTGTCAGAACTTCTGTCAGTGGAGCTGGAAGGCTTCGACGTCGTAGCTGGAATGGATTGGCTGTCGAGTAACCGAGCTGAGATCGTATGTCATGAGAAGATTATCCATATTCCTTTGGCAAATGGAGAGACGATCGTGATTCACAGGGAAAAGAAGTATACGCTTCTACGGGTTAGTAGTTGTGCGTAGGCACGGAAGCTTTTGCGTAACGGGTGTATTGCCTTCTTGGCTCATGTCATGGGCAAAGAAGCCAAAGAACCAAAGCTCAAGGATATCCCTATGGTAAGGGAATATCCTGAAGTCTTCCCCGAAGACTTGCCAGGATTACCTCCTCAACAACAAGTCGAATTTCGCGTCGATTTAGTTCCAGACGTCGCGTCTGTAGCCAAGGCACCCTATCGACTTGCACTTCCTGAGATACAAGATTTGTCAATGCAGCTTCAGAAGTTGCCAGATTGGGGATTTATAAGGCAAGCTTCTTGCCCTAAGGAGTTTTAGTACTGTTCGTCAAGGAAAAAGGACGATAGTTTGCAAATGAGCATCAGCTACCAGGAGCCGAACGAGCTAACCAACAAGAGTCGGTAACTCTTGCTAAGGATTAACGAATTATTTAACTAACTGTGAGGATCGCACTACTATTCTAAGACTAAACGTTGAGTGAGTATCATTAGCGGTGAATTCAGGATAAAAGCATACCAAAGTAAAACGAGTCAGCAATCTGTTTCAAACACTAAAATTGTGTTCCCTACACGATGCACAAAGCAGTTTCACATAGAATATGAAACTTTGACAACCTAGAAAACATGCACTTAGGACCTTCGGGAACTTAGGACAAGACTCATTAAAGGTTGTCACTTAGGAACCCCGTCTATTAACTCGGGCAAACACCATTATTCTGTCGAATATGCTATTTTAACTAACAAATAAAGCACTCAATTTTCTTTTATTGAGATTTCCCACTTTTTCTTATAGCAAGAAAATTTTTGCATCTCTACTTCTCCTAATGGCAATTGCATCACGACAATTTTCTTCACTAAAGCAAACACACATTTGTCTCGATATTTGATTATTTCTTCATTATAACGAATACTCATTGTTTCATTTCTTGGAAATTCATATGACTATGCAATCGTTAGTTACGCATGTGGCTTCCTTCAAATGATTGTTTTCATCAAAGTTACAAACATCATTTCGTTATATCCGATTATTGCCTTGTGACTCGGATATCCTACATTATTGTAAGTATCAACTCCTTAATGTTGAGTCAACAAAACCTTCTTGAAACTACTTTTCTTTCAAAGTTACATACATGGTTTATCTTTGCAACCTTGTCGAAATTCCCTTGCCGATACATACGTTTATTGTCAGATTGCGCTGAGACCAAGTTCAATTGCTTGAACTTGTCCATTTCGCATATTCAATTCAAGACACCATATGATGTATTGAGAGCATCATATTCGAATTCATTTTTGCAAACATTTCATTCGTTCCAAGTCGCATTAGACTGTTTGGTCTACGGCTCCCGTAAATGGTTTGTTGGTTTTGACACCTTGTAGTGATGTTTTCACTAAATTGCAGCTTGCGCTAGTCTCGTTTACGCATCTCATGCAGGGATTTAATTGTTTATTTATTGACTTACTCTAAATCCGTTTTGTTTTATCATGATTAAAGCAGTCTTAACACAATTGTGTGTTAAGACAATGGTACATAAATTCATTCTATATCACAGTGTACCTCCTAACGATTCTTTCATTATCGATCGAATGCCTTGCGGTATTTATTGCCTTTCATCTTCGATCGAAAACAATAGTTCTTTGATGTTCTATATTCAATTGAAAAATTCTACAATGACATTTGAATCCAATTTCCAGGATTGCTTCATTACACTTCCAATTGATTTCAAACACGATGAACTTGTTCAGTCACCGCTATTATTGAATTATGTCATTACGACACCTTGTGGTATCGGTATAACTTGTAGCTTGTGCTAATCATGGTCAACTGTTTCACTCGAAACTACACATACTTTTGTTTGACCTATCATTTAAACATTCTTAATGCAACTACGTATTGAGACAACAATACACCATTTTCGATTGAATTTCCTTTCGGTGTATTCTCGCGATTCAATAATGTCAACACACTAGTTTTATTCATTTGTTTGTTCAAAAGTTGATAGATCATTTTCGTGTCGGTATTACATTTGAGCTTGCTGATTTTGAGTTCATCTAGCGGATGCTATTGTTTCCGAAAACCAGTTAGCATATTGTGTTCGATTGTTAAAATTCCATTGGTCGAAACTCCATGATGCACCCCTTTAAACTAAGTTACACTAGATTATACATCCATACGTCTCGTGTCCTTTGACATCAAATTCTGAAAACACATACCTTTTAACTACGGGGTTCTGATTATTGTAATATGTCATTGGATACACCTGATTTGAATAAGTCTTGAGTCGGTTTTGTGGTTGGCTACCTCAGTATTATTCATATCCATACATGCATAATGTAACCCTAAGGAGTTAAGGTAGTATAAATTTCGAGGACGAAATTTTCTTAACAGGGGGAGAATGTGACAACTGTCAAATTTGCATGCATCCGTACAATTAATTAGACAATAATTAATGATTAATGACTGTGCTGAATTTGCAATTAACTGCTTTCTGGTTACAGCCATATACATACATGTGCATCATACATTGTTTAATGTCATACCAATATTGCATGAAAGCTTTATTGCCTCAAATGATGCATTAAGTACAGTTAGCACAGTTATCTGATAAATCAGGAAAATGCTGACAGAACTCAGCACATAGACAGACAGTGCATTAAGACACTGAATGGGCCAGAAACCAAGTATGACACTAGTATAGTGTATAGGAAAGTAAGGATCACAAAACTGCATTTCTAGTGATAGTTTAAGTGCCGGAAAGTGCCTAAAACTCACCCAAAGTGCTGAATTTAGCAAAAATTAGCAATTTAACACACTAATATTATGCAGAAATATGATTAAACGGTCCTGAACGCTTTCCTAAGTGCCGGGAATCAAAAGTGTCACAAAAGGATACATAGAGCACACTAAACTGTAAAGTTTAACACTTTAACGAACCAGTAACCAACCGAACAACCGGACACTACCCGAAACATCAAATTTACACTAGAAGCACTGTTTTAACATTACCAAGCTAGTTATGGTCCCCGAACATCATAACACCTCCTAAAAATATCTACTAACTAGAAAGTCTAACTAATACTTGGATTTCAACTTGTAAGTAACTAATCTAGTTAAACCTATACCTAGACCCCCCCCCCCACCTATTTACGGCCAACAAGGGCCCCACTTTGATGATTTTATTACAATTAAAAACTAGATCTTGTCTTGCTTTAAGGTGCATATTATACAAGAGATAACATGTTGAAATGGGTTTATAAATGGACCATAAGCACTTAACCTCATAACAACACACACTAAAACACACACCATCTCTCCTTCTTCTCCTTGCTTGTTCACGGCCACAACCAACAACCATACCACCACCATCATTCATCCATTCTCATGCAATCCAGGCATACTCTAAGGTGTTAGAAGGGGCACAAAGGAGCTAGGAGCTTTCGGAAGTTCAAGGACCTCTCTTATTTGCTTTTATCCACTTGATTTCTTCACTTGATCACCCCTAGCCTTGTGCTAGTGGTAAAAACCTTGATCTTGCTATTTTACATCTATTTCAAATGGTTAAAAGATAATACATAATGTTGATCTTGAAGAACACTAAGAAATAAGAAGATGAAACATGAACATAAGCTTGAAACTATAAGAAAACTTAAAGAAATCATGTTATTTAGTGTTGTTGTGATACTTGATGATTGATTACTTATGAAAATGATGTAGATCATCATATGATCTTGCTAGATCATGATTAAAAACATAGTCTAGCAAGATGAGAGGATGAAAGTGTTGTAAGATTATAGATCATCCTCACATAGAACATGAAATTGAAAGAATATGTGGTCTTCTTGAAAAATAATGATCAAAGTGAGTAGTAACACTTGTAGATCTAAAGATTTATGAATGGTCTTTCAAAGAAACCAAGTTAAAAATATAAGTTTTACTAAATCTTAGTTCTTACATAAACAAACCTTATTTGTGGGGGTTAAACAAGTGTAGAAACACTTGTGAAACAAGAAAATTTCATAAAGAAACATTTTCAGAAAACATGATCATAAGTTGTAAAGATCAATCTTCTTATAAAATGAAGTTTTTAAAGAACTAATCACACTTTAAAGGGTAACAAGGCTTACTAAGAACACTAGTAAGTTACTACAAATTTTTACAAATATTCAAGTTCATGAAGTGTTAGGTTATGCTTATTTTTAGCAAGATTGGTAAGTAAAGGTTGCTTATTGTTGATTATGAATTGATTGTGATGAGTTTTACAAAAGAAAATGATATGCTTGAAAGCATGGAAACCTCCATTTTTAGGGGAAACTATGGCAAAATTTTCTAAAAAATCTAAACACTTAGAAAATATTTATGAACATGCACTTACAAGTGTATTTTCAACAATAAATGGTTACATAAACTTTGCCATAATTTTTGCTACAAAAATTATAAATATTGGAGGTTGGTTTTTATTAATAAAAGTTGCTAAATATGTATTTAGGGAATATATATTTAGAAGACATCATGTGTGTGATTATTTGTATATCTTGTGTATTAGTTATATTATTTTAGGATTCGAAATAATATAATATAACACATCAAAACACTAAGAATTACAATCCAAAATATTACCAAAATTCCAAGGAATAAATATACAAATTATACACAAAATATTGATGAAACCGAACTATGGAATAAGACTTACGAAATATTCCGGAAATTATATTCACAAGTATATTTTGGTAAATGATATTTTGGACACCAAGAGACAAAATATGATTTTTATGAATATTACGAGAATATATCATATTTTGACAAAGGAAAAATATATTATTTTGGGTGAGTAAAAATATATATATTTTTTCTTGGAATTATTAGAAGATGTACTAGTTTTGGGAGAAAATATACATTTCTTAAACAAACATGAAAGACGATATTTTTGGATGAAGAAAATATTTTCTCAAATAAATATGAGATATATCATTTTTGGAGAAAGATAAGCTTATATATATATATATTTTCTAAGTTAGACTTGAAAATATATCATTTTGGAACTTATATGAAAATACAAATATTTTTGCCAAATGAAAAATTATAAATAATTTTTCTAAGTAATATTTATTGAAATATATATTTTGGAAATATATATTGGTGAACTTCTATTAAAGATAATATTCCGGAAAAATTAATACGAAATTAAGAATAAGAATACTTAATGAATACAATAAAAATGCGTATCCTCATACGTATAAATACACACCGGAATACGATACCGATACGTGGCAAAAATATGCAAATGTAAGAATACGAATACAAATACACCCATCCTTGGGAGGAAAATACATGTATAAATACTTGAGAAATATTAAGTCAAAATATATTGTTTTAACAATTATTCCAAAAATTAATAAATATAATTTAAGTTAAAATATTAATTATTTTAACAAATAATTATATGACTTGGAATAACATCGAAGACACAAAAGAAACGTAACTCAAAGACACTAACTAATACTAAATCAAGGCACGAACCGGTCATCTAATGGACCGTAGTACGCATGTAGGTAGTCGTGCGTTCTAGAAGAAGTTTTGAGTTACATTGGATACAAGGAACGCAAAACTGTGAGTTCATGTCTCCCTTTTCTTTTAACTATTTTCAGTTTTATAACTTCGGGGGTGAAGTACATGTTACTAAACTTTTACAAAAAAATACAAATGGTATGGTATGGTATGGTATGGTTAGCTAAGGAAAATATTGTTAAATCATGTGAAAGGGTAGGCGCACTCTTAAGACCATTAATCCTCGTTTTAGGACTGAGGGACATGAGTGATAGATCTATTTGGGTGTAGCGAGCCCACGCCCATGTGGACCAGGGTGGCCCATGAGGTGACTATGTCTTACAGCCGGAGGCCCGGTACAAATCTGCTAGGTTTGAGCCTTCCTACGCGGTTTCACGCATGTTAATGTATTAGTTACACGTTAATTGATCTATTCCTTGTTGCTTCATACCAGTTTACAAATACATACATACATACTTACAAATATTTTCAAGGATGATTCGTGCACACTTACAAATCACATGAACTCGCTCAACTTTTGTTGATGTTTTTTTTAAACTACATGTATTTCAGGAAATTAAGTATGGATCTGGCAGGCGTTTGGATGTTTCAAGTAAAGTTGAGAATAAAAGGTGTCGTCCTATGTCTGAGGATTTGGATTGTGTGTCTTATTCTAGATAACACACAACTTTCAAAGCCTAGTTTAAATTAATGTCTTTTGTCGAGTCTTTGTGAACTCTAAAACAAGTTGCATGGTTTGTACTCGAATTTGATGTCTGTATTTTAAACAATGTTGTCATGATTCAAAACTAAGTTAATGGATGATCACCTTCGGTTTTATCATATAGTTGTGTTATGATTGAATGCAATGATATTAAGCAAGTCACACCATAATCACGCTTCCGCAAAAGTCAGGGTGTGACAGCCGTGTCACCCCGTAGGTCTGCCACGTGTTTGACACGTGGCCTAAAGCTTATCCGGAGAGTTTTCAAGTTGTCGCGCCCCGCGTAGACCTTCCTTAAGTCTTATGCGGCCCGCGACAGATAAACAAATTTGAATTTTCTTGATTTTTCATAAGGATTAGGGTTTTAGGGGTCCGGGTTTGCACTTATGAAGTGTTTTGGGACATTTTTGCAGGTCCTTATATTGATGGTATGCACAAATAAAACTCACGATACACACATACGAGAGAGATGGACATGCGTTCGGTTACAGGGAAAAATAAACCACTAACAAAAGTTTTCACAAATTCTTCAAGTTCAAATTCATCAATAATAATCTTTTCTAATCCGATAAATCCATGTCTGTAACCCTCGTAACAAGTTTATCTGATAGTTCTCATATGTTTAGAGATTAATTCAGGTTTAATCATAAAATTTAAAATTTCAATTTGATTTCCAGGTTCCAATCAACAGGGCAAATTACATAAGGACAACAGGTAGACGGGCAACAAACTGCGCCGCCATCCCCTTCTGAATAGAAAACCATATTCTACTAAAAACAAAGGCTCGCCCCTAAGGGGTCGAAAAGTTGTTGTGGACCACACGCTGAACTCTAGCCAAGAACCGAACCGCCTCTGGCGCCAAGGAGCCGAACGTGTCAAACGGCAAGGGGACAAAGGCATGCTGATTATCCTCACAAGCTTTCGCGTGCTTTTCCACCTTCTTTGACTCTGCTTTCAGTACCACTTACCCCGCCACAAACTCATTTTCCCAGAACCCGGCTAGGGAGGATACACCTGTGAGATCGACACAAGCATGTTTCCCACCCTCCCAACCAAAAACTAGCACGACAGCCGGGCATAGGGTGGACCTCCCTTCTGCCAGGTCTGTAAGAAAATTAACCGGTGCCTTTTTCTTTGCCGCGATCCCTGCTCATCTGAGAATATCCATTAACGCGTCTCGAACAAAGTCATGGCGATACTTAACCCCGGCAACTCTCTACAGTGTAACGCATGCTACCCGTATTTATCCAGACATGCTTTACAGCAGACTAGGCAAGTTTCATCATTCGGGAGCATGAGGATCATCGGACGGTACTTAAGGATTGACTGGTACTCCACCGCTGACATACGTTGACCCAGACCTTCAATAGGAATAACAGTTAAGAAATCCTGAGCTTGAGGCCTATGTAGGCATTCAATGACGATTTTCTGGCGGAGGGACAAATGGAAATTTTCTCCCAAACTTTGTGTGATTCGACTACAAAGGGCATTCGCCAACGTTTTTTGTGGCTTTTTGGGGGGCGGTGTCTTTGTTAGAGAAACTGTTGAGATCAGAGTCAGGGATAGATTCATGCAAGCGCTCCAAGGCGCTGGCATAATCCGGGTCTGTGTTAAAAACCCCACTGTTACGTAAGATGTGGTTCTGCAACTCCTAAGATTGAGATCTGGAAGCCACAAAGGCATAGGAAGCCACATCTCGGGCCGAGAGAAGGCCCAACCCACCAAGCTGGGTCGGCAAGGTCGCGATCCGCCACTGGAGTTCACCAAAAAAAGGCCCCCTATATACGACAATGTCTTCTATTGCCTCCTGAAGAGCTTTATCAAAATATGAGAAAATATCATCCACAAATGGGGCTAGCAAGTTCACAAAGCAAAGCATAGATCATAATTTGTCTCTTTCGGTTTAATATTCTATTTTTACACACCTCATTGAAACAAACACCAACACCATAAAAATGGTCCTAAACAAATTAATTTTGAGCCCATATGCAATGTAGCAATCCCATTTTAGAAGCTAAATAAATTCTACCTTTTTTCTGGTTTTAGGAAGAAGCAGTAGGAAAAAATGGTTGTGGAATATGTTATTTTCTAATTTATAGAAATTCGTTTCAATAATTATTTTTATTAACAAGATATTAGTTTCAAAAAGTTGTGAAATGGTGAATAGTAAAGAGAAAAAGGATAGAGGATATGTAATACATGAACCCAAAAATATATAGGATTCAGAATGGATATTTACTAATCCATCGTATACTCACTCATTAGTCTTGCTTTAAGTATCTCACTATTATCTAATTCACTGATTCCATAAATATGCAAGTATTCACTATCTTTCACACTAACAATAAGATCATCTTTGTATATATTCTTCTTTATAATTTGGTAGACCAGTGACTTCTTCGTGACCTTAGTATGGACTACCAATCTACATCACATTTCTAATTTCTCTCTAAATTGTAGATGTTGTAGAGATAATTAATATCAGTTCTCCTTAATCTTGATAGGAGTTACTACTCACAATTTACACCATAAGTGTATGAAAGGATGTTGCAAGAAGAACACCTAAATAATTCTCTTATTTGTTTTGGATCTTTTATTGTGCCCTAATTGATGGGACATGAAGAAAAAAAGATCATTTTTATGAGTATATGCATCTATGTTTTTTTTTTGTTTACAAGATGTTTGTGTAAGTGTGTGGAGTATGCGTAATTAAATAGACGAAATGGTGGATGTTTGGAGGCTAGCCGTATTTGGGACTGGGTTTGGCTAGGTTTGACGCTTCTAGCTGATAACTCTCCGGTTTCGTTGATGGAACGTCACGAAGGTTTTAATGTGCATAATCAAAAGAAAGTTGTTAGTGGTGTGGTGAGCTATATGGAGATTCAGAAAGGACATGATTTCTTTAAGAATCGGCTATATTCGACGATATCATGCGTTTCTCATTTTTATGGTATAGCAGTCGTAGTCGTAATTATAAATGCACAATTTCATAGATCGAGTGGCTCATAAACCCGATTTTGTATATGTAATTATTTTATTCTTCTAGATTTTTGCTAGAGTTTTTTTTTTAATAAAATTCTGCCGTTCCAAAACATTATTGAGATTAATATTTCTTAAGAAAAAAACAGCATACCTAACACAATGTATGCATGGCTTGTACATGGTCAAATTGTGCTCCTTTTATGAGCACATGACTTTTTTTTTAAAAAGATATATTTTTTAGAGCTATTTACGAAAATAGCCATTGACTCACACCAATTACAAAAATAGCCATCTAAAGCATCCATATACAGACTCCTCAAGTATTTGATGCGTCTTCCAATAGAAAATGGACAAGTGGCATAGGCTTGCAGCCTTTTTGGGTTTCTTGTCTGCAAAAGATAATTAAATGGACTAGTGGCATAGGCTTGCAACCTTTTTGGGTTTCTTGTTAACTCCCCATTTTTGTTGCTTCCTCTTTCAACTAATTTTCAAAAAAATTAGTCTTCCCTGCTGCATTGTTGGGTAGTGAGCCAGGTTTCAAGATTAAATTTGTCCATTTAGAGGAACGATCGGGTATGCCGCTCCAGATTAACCAAAATAGATATAATAGTAGCTCAGCTGGAGTTAGAGGAACGATTGGGTATGCAGCTCCGGGTATGCGTCTGATATGAAAACAGGTTTCAAGATTAAATTTGCACTTGCCGGAAAAAATGGCGGAAACCTGCAACTCGCCGGAAAAAATGGTGGAACCCTGCAACTCGCCGGAAAACATCGCCGGAAACTTGCCCGACGCATCCCTTGCATGATGCCTCGCTCCAAGGACGCATCCCGTGCACTTTCAGACGCTTCAAGTTTTCAAGACGCATCCCGTGCGCTTTCAGACGCATCCCGTGTACTTTTCAGACGCATCGGTCAGTAAATTATTTTCAAAGACGCATCCCGTGAACTTCAGACGCATCCCGCGCATTTGAATCCGTGATGCGCCTCTCCAAGGACGCATGAGGTGGCCAATTTCGTAAGTCAACACTATTCTTGGCCAAATTCGTAATTTTCTCTATTTTTTATGTTTTGCCAAAAACCATGGATCAAATCAGGGGCGGATCTACCTCTTAACAAGGGGTAACCTACGTTGCCCCTTGATGATCCGATGGTAGTGTAAATTTAGTGTGAATTTTGGAAAAAATTGACGTTTTTTCGATTTCGTTACCCCTTTTCTTTGAAACGTTGCCCATATGAGAATTTTCTAGATCCGCCACTGGATCAAATCACACAAAACAGAGATAACACCTAAAACTTAATTGTACAATAGTTGAATAATATACATACAATCTCTACATCAAAATGATGTAAAGACACACCGACTCATACAATGAACACCTACTCTTAACAATACAACATACGAAGTATAAAAGATGATAAACACTTAACTTCGAATGAATCGAGAACTAATAATAAGGACTAAACCTCTGATGTAAAAGATAAGACGAGACCGCTGATGATGAAGACAAACTTTGGATCAAGTAGACAAGCAACCGATTAGGGAGACAAGACGAAGACAACGATGAGACTCTATGTCTAAGATAAAAACGCATACGCTTCTACTTTGATTCTCCCCACTTTACACCACTAACAAATTTAGCCCCACAACTCTAAACTCTAGCACACTCACTCCCTCAACTTGATAACCTCTTCAAGCTAAACATGCATGCATGCACCAATGGAACTAAGTTATAAACTGTACAATTATATGTTGTGTTTAAATTAGCCTTATCTTATTATCACATCTTCAAAATATTATTTTTACATCTTTTTCACTCTATCTTTCTCTGTATGTATCTAGGTGTGTGTGTGTATATATATAGAGAGAGAGAAGGGGTGTGAGAATATTAACACCCTTATAAATTAAACATGAGCTATTTTAACATGTTTTCACGCAATTTCGCATATAGTATAAATGATTCTTAGAAAGCACTGGTATTGATCAGGAAATAGTTTTTGACATGTTTTAAAAATAAACTTTTTCAATTTCTTGGGTGATGTACGTAAATTCAATATTATTCCATCCAGTATTGTTGTATATCTTTTATTTACTAAACATACAAAAATTTATTAACTCTAACTATATTATGTAAGAGTAAACTTCTGTTTTGCTTCCTGTGGTTTGGTCACTTTAACGGTTTTGCCCCAAACCTTTAAAAATAGTCATTTCCTCCAATAGTTTGCTATGGTTTTTTCCATTTTGCTCCCTGCATGGAGCAAAATGGAAAAAACAGACAATTTGGATGGAGTTAGAGGCGGGGAGCAAAATGTAAAAATCATAGCAAACTATTGGAGGAAAATGGTTATTTTTATAGGTTTGGGGCAAAACCATTAAAGTGACCAAACTACAGGGAGCAAAACGAAAGTTTACTCATTATGTAATATAAATATATAGACGGGATCAGGAGAAAACGACTGAAAGTGTGAAAACAGTGAGAACGGATCCTGGCCAACACGTGGCAGGGGGCGGCGCTAAATAATACGCAGGGGTACGATTGTCATTGTGCATGTTCCCCTCCATATTTCGCGTTATAAATCTGTTTTAAATAAAACTCCAAAAAATTCCTATTAGCAGTTACCTCCTCTCCAAGGTTTCCAGATCTATGGCATCTAACGTGGATTCCGTTCGGCAAAGTAATATTTGATGACGTTTTCATATTTGTTCCAGCAAATCATTCAACACATATACAACAAATATGGCGTTTTGTTCTTTATGCTTACTTCCGTCGTTTCAGTTACTGTTTGTTCAGCTTTATCGTTTAAACACAAAGTTTAGCGTTTTATATTTAATGACGTTTAGATGAGGATGATGTGTGCTTTGTAGTTTAAGGCGGGAATTTAATGGCTTTTTATTCATGACTTTGGCGTTTTGCCTAGAGAAGTCTAAAGATCTTTTTACCCTTAATGAAGCGCGTCCACGTAATAAAATTGATGTTATTTACGAAAACGCCACTGTGCCAATATAGTTCATAGATTGTTTTGATCCAACGGATGAGGGGCGTTCTCACCGTTTTCACACTTTTAAGCGTTTTCCCTAAATCCTGCCCATATATATATATATATATATATATATATATATATATATATATATATATATATATAATAGTAATATAATCATCTTCCACTTTGTATATCATTCATTGTATGTGGCTGGATCATGTACAACTGTTAAGACTAAATCTACGTATGAAGCATACGCGAGAAGTAGAGAAGGATAAGTGTCATTGGCAGTAAGGGTAATTTAATATTTATACTCTGAACAATTTCCCCCCGTGATTTTCAAACGTCTATAACATTTTCCTACGTTTATATTAAAAAAAAATACACCGTATTAACGAGTATTTTATTCTTTTAAATTCGAGCAGCCTATTGATATAGTTTTCTTAGAAAAAAATTACAGAATTTTGAATACCCATTAGTCAATTACGTGATTTTAAATACCATTACGTGATTACACATTCAACATAAACCATTATGTCATTGCAGATTCAATATAAATACATTACGTGATTACATATTCAATGTGATTAGACTGAAGTATTAGGTATTCCATATGAAATATTATGTATTACATGTTTTGTTTTTACGTAGTAATCACTTAGTGTGGTTTCACATAAAATACTATAATAAAATCACGTAATTACGAAATGAGTATTCAAAATCACGTAGTCACGTAATAATACTTAGTCAACTATTGTTACGTAATTACGTAATCACTTAGTGGGCATTCGAAATCATGTAATCACGTAGTCATCTGTTGCTATTCAAAATCACGTAATAACGTAATGAGTATTCAAAATCATGTAAATTTTTTTAAGAAACTATAGCAATAGACTACTCGAATTAAAGAAAATGAAATGCTCATTAATACGATATGGGCGGGGTTCGGCTACAAAGTCCATTTTTCCTACAAAGTGTATAAAGCCATAAAACACCACAATTTCAGCCATAAAACACAATCAAAACCCACAAATAACAGAGTGAAGATCACTAAAACACAATATTCAAACCCTAAAAGTCCATAAAAACTTCAAACACACCTTCGTAGAACTATAAATATAAAACACAACAAGATGATCAATATAAAACACACTAATATTAGTCATTCAATAATCAAAACCTTATCATCCAAAACACAACACAAAACCCACAAATATGGCGTTTTAGTAATCTTCACTTTGTTATTTGTGGGTTTTAAGTGTGTTTTATGGTTGACATTATGGTGTTTGATGACTTTTTACACTTTGTAGAAAAAATGGACTTTGTAGCCAACTCCCACCCAATACGGTATATTCTTTTTTAAATATTAGCGGATGAAAAGTCATAGCCGTTTGAAAATCAAATGAGGAAGGAGTTGTTTCTTCAATTGTTTGAACCTCATAATTACGAAAAATGTAACCGTCTAGTTTTGACAGAAAATTACCTATGTTTTATACAACATTCATCTCTTGTACCGACGCTGCACTCTTCATTGTATTAGATCATTATATTTTGTGCTTAATCTACTGTACTTTATAGTCTACTTATTAGATGCTTAATCTACTGTACTCTATAGATGGGTCTTCTGAAATTTATAAGATATTCTTTATGAAGACGTTAAAAGAACTTCTTTTCTAGATGGGCCAGATTTAATACCCACGGCCCACCCTCTCGACATGAAGGTTTTGGAAACATCGGATAAAACAGAAAATTAATTGAAATAATATATACATAATACATCAGGCTTAACTGTTTTAAAACCATTATAATTAATTGAAGAGCCACCCGAGACTCTTAAATTTTATTTTAAATCTTAACTCAGAATTTACCGAAGCATATTCATGAGGGCAAATTCAAATTCTAAAAAATAACTATCTTCTTGGGTTGTGAAGGCCTTTGGGCCTACTCTGATTAGAGGTGGAAGGCCCGCTAATCTAGTTGTAGTCGGTGTACGTAGATCAATCTCGTACTGTAATATTTGGGGTTACGTGCTTAATGAAATAATCTAGTTGTAACCCGTGTACGTAGGCCCTCCACTGGAATAGAACCATATAAATTTGTTGTGTCGTGTTTGTTGCTATATTTTGTTTGGGTGTTTATATCATTTTTGCATGTTTGTGTGTTTGTTTGGTTCCGCTACGCCACTTGATACCTAACACATCCAACTCGTTATCTTTATTAAAACTAGAGATGTAAACGCGTAATTAGTCATGATAGGCTTGCTTAAATCTTGAATCAAGCCTTGCTTAAAACCTTATCTTTATTAAAACTAGAGATGTAAACGCGTAATTAGTCATGATAGGCTTGCTTAAATCTTGAATCAAGCATTGCTTAAAAGAATATGAGCTTGAGCTAAAGATTAAATTGAAGCATAGTTTAAACCCGAGCTTTATATAAATAGTTTAATTAGATTTGTGAGTCTAAACAAATCAATTATTCGTATAATTATGTTAATATTTAATTAATATTTTATGGTATTTTTTCTAATTATAAAATAAATATTGTTGTTATATACAATTTTGAGAAAAATCATCTAAACAATATATATTACATCACCAATATAAAAGTAACTTATAAACAAATATTTAAATTATAAGCAAGCACACTCGTAGGTAAACAAAAATAGATAATACATAAGCAGGCCTAAGTAAAGTTATAGAAATAAGGGTGGAGGGTATGATTCAAACATTTTAGGGTGTTTGAGTTATTGTCCAACGAATAATATTATGTCATGTCAAGTCCTCATTCCACTCACAATTTTACACTCAATCACTGGCAATGATTCAAATACCTAGAGAGTGTTAAAGACTTTAAAAAAAAATTATGATTGGTTGAAAGGGGTTGGGACCCACCATTAAACCCCCTCTCTCCTCGTTCCCTCCTCTTTCCGGCAGCGGTGACTATACACCGAAAACCCAACTATCCACACACCGAAATGGGGGTGGCGGCAATTCACCGATCGGTGAAACATACTCCCCGATGGAGTCACCGAAATCATACCGACCCCCTAAGCTACTAAAAAGGTTTAACTTGAGCTCGAACCTAGTCTAGTACTGACTCGTATACTCACATAGTTTAAATCAACTTTTAACACTACAAAAAATTCAAACCTATACCCTCAAGTTGGTTTTGGTTTAAAATAATAAAAAATTATAATTAGAGTTAATGGCCCGGATAGTCCCTGTGGTTTACCATTTTTCACCTTTAGTCCCCACCTTTTCAAAATTACATATATGCTCGCTGTGGTTTGATTGTTTGTTACTCCGATAGTCCCTAGACTAGATAACTTTTAGTTTTTCTATGTCAATGTAAAATGACAAAATTACCCTTTCTATAAAAAACAATATTTAAAACATCAAAATAATAAAGTTAATTAATAAAATTTAGTGGGACCCACCTTCCCTTCCCTCTCTTTCTTCTCCACCTACACTCAAATTCCGATAATCTACATCACGATTTTCCGGCGACCATCGCACCACCGCCATTGGTCCATCACCATCAACATCTACAGCATGAAACTTACATATAAAGACAGAGCACACCAAAGACATCTCCCTCCATTTCTTGTCCACATTAATCCACCCACCGCCACCGCGTAATCACCTCCAACCACCACCGCATCACCATCGTCAATCATGTCCACAGATCTACAATTACCTCCAGATCCACTGGTTATTACATCCTCTATGAAAATAAAGCTTCCGCGCTCTTCTACACAACCTGACCAATCATGTAGTGTTCAATAACTTGAACCAGAAATTGAAATTGAAATTCACACGCCCGTAATCACCGGAGCATAAAATACCTGAAGTCGTTGCTTGTCCTCTTGCTCCTAAAAAACCGAGGATGTCGTGTAAGAGACGGATTTCTGAATTTGAATTCTTCGAGATCAATGAAATTGAATCGTTTTTCAAGTCTAGTTATCAGAATTCCAGTATGAATAAGCAAAGTTGTAGTCCTCTGTAAATCTAAATCACGAAATTATATTCGAAGAAGCATTCATTGTTATAAATGTTAATGCGTACGTATATTTTTCAATCGCCTCTGTTGTCTGAAACGTTGATCGGACCCATCGACTAGGCGTAAACAATAATTCAGATCTGAATCGTCCGATCAACGTTTCAGACAACAGAGGCGATTGAAAAATATACGTACGCATTAACATTTATAACAATGAATGCTTCTTCGAATATAATTTCGTGATTTAGATTTACAGAGGACTACAACTTTGCTTATTCATACTGGAATTCTGATAACTAGACTTGAAAAACGATTCAATTTCATCGATCTCGAAGAATTCAAATTCAGAAATCCGTCTCTTACACGACATCCTCGGTTTTTTAGGAGCAAGAGGACAAGTAACGACTTCAGGTATTTTATGCTCCGGTGATTACGGGCGTGTGAATTTCAATTTCTGGTTCAAGTTATTGAACACTACATGATTGGTCAGGTTGTGTAGAAGAGCGCGTAAGCTTTATTTTCATAGAGGATGTAATAACCAGTGGATCTGGAGGTAATTGTAGATCTGTGGACATGATTGACGATGGTGATGCGGTGGTGGTTGGAGGTGATTACGCGGTGGCGGTGGGTGGATTAATGTGGACAAGAAATGGAGGGAGATGTCTTTGGTGTGCTCTGTCTTTATATGTAAGTTTCATGCTGTAGATATTGATGGTGATGGACCAATGGCGGTGGTGTGGTGGTCGCCGGAAAATCGTGGTGGAGATGACTGGAATTTGGGTGTAGCCGAAGAAGAAAGAGAGGGAAGGGAAGGTGGGCCCCACTAAATTTTTTAATTATTAATTAACTTTATTTTGATGGTTAATTATTGTTTTTTATAGAAAGGGTAATTTTGTCATTTTACATTGACTTAATTGCAAAAACTAACAGTCATCCAGTCTAGGGACTATCCGAGTAACAAACGATCAAACCACGGGGAGCATACATGTAATTTTGAAAATGTGAAGACTAAAGGTGAAAAAATGGTAAACCACATGGACTATCCGGGCAATTAACTCTAATAATTAGCTATGGATAATGACAACGAAAATTATTTGAAATAATATGAGATTTTTATTTCTTTCAATCATTATTAGTTAATCGGTCACTAATAATTGCAATTATTAATTTCTAATAATGATTGTTTAAACTATCGACAAATAAATGAAGAATGCCATATATTATAGAGGCCTGCTTCACATTAT
Source organism: Helianthus tuberosus (assembly GCA_030545235.1). NCBI lineage: Eukaryota > Viridiplantae > Streptophyta > Magnoliopsida > Asterales > Asteraceae > Helianthus > Helianthus tuberosus. The sequence continues at coordinate 35,661,362 of CM060355.1, read as the reverse complement.
CTCCATCATAATTCCTTTAGGTTGAAAAAATTAAATATATTTTAGAGGCCTGCTTCACATATGTTAATATATTCCCGTATATTATTAAGTCCGTACAAATACAACCATTTTAAATGTCCTTATATTTAAGAACTATACTGTTTCACTATAAACACAACTTTTTCAAGTCTAAGGGGCTGTTTGGCAAGCCTCTTAATGATTCATTAAGAGGCTGGCCTCTTATTCGGACAGAGCTTGGGTGTTTGGTTGCCAAAATACCAACCTCTTAATTGGTATCATTCAGTCTTAACCATCCAGAGATAATAACACGCTGAAAGAAAAAAAAGACTCCTAAACCCTTTTCCTTCTCTTCTCCTTCTCTTCTTCTCTGTAACAAAAGGTAGGTTCACCATTTCCCCCTTTCCCCCTTCATCAACACCACCTCCCGCCGCCTCCTCCTCCTCACTCACGCTCGCCACCGAACAGCCGGCTCCTCCCTCTCCTCACCACCTCCTGCTGGAAAACGGCCGATTGAAAGTTAATCGCCATGGATCTGTGTGCTGTACAGATCAAAGCTGCAGCTCGATGCCCCTACGTATCGAAGAACACTCACGTTTACGATAAACCTAATTCTTCTCCATGGAGATCGAGGAAGGTGTTCGAGATCAGTGTGACGAAATCAACGGTTTCTTCTCGTCAATCGCTTGTTGTGCGAACTATGGGGAAGAAGAATTCGGAGAATAATTCTGATTCTTCGTCTTCTACAGGTGCGATTTATGTTTTTGTTTGATAAATTAGGGTTTCTTTAAGTTCTGATTGTGTTATAATATATGATTTGGATTTTGTTTTGATAAGTTAGGTTCTTGTGTGAGTGTAGCTGTTTTTGTTATTAATTTTGGTTTCTGATTGTTAGGACATTATTTTGCTATGAATTTGTTGTAAACTGCAACTAAAATTAGGGAGTTTGTAAATTGTAATTGCTAAATTGAAAGTAGATCTGTATGATATTTTTATTAGTAATTTAAATTGTTTTAGTTAGGTTTTCTAGCTGTTGATGATGATATTCACTATAAGTTAATGTGAAAGCATTTGGAGAGTGCTTTGAATTTTCCAATTATTTTGTTTGGTGACGGTGTAGTGGTGGTGGTGGTGGTGACGGTGGAGTTGCAGTGGTGTTGGTGGTGGTGGTGACGGTGGAGTTGCAGTGGGTGTTGTGGAGGTGCAACGGTGGTGGTGACATGTATATATATTTAATAATAAAATGGTTTTTTTAATTAAAAGGGGTAAAAATGTCATTTTACACAGTCATTCAGATGTGCAACCAAACAGCACTTTACTGGTTCAGCACTTTACTGGTTCAGCACTTACTGGTTCAGAGCCTCTTACCCATTCAGACCTCTTATTCATTCAGCACTTATTGATTCAGATGTTGCCAAACAGCCCCTAAATATTCATTGTCATGTCATACTTGCCTTGGAAACAACCAATAATCCATGTGTAGCGTAAATGCATAATCATCCAATGTTTATACTCAACGTGATCCATTTTTAACAAATTCAATGCAATAAGTAAAGTACAAACATGATCTAAGAGCTCGCATAACTCACCCATATTTTTTTTAATTATTCAGAAAGCTTATAATAATCAACGACAATAAAATTAGCGATTTATTTGTAATGCATACTGTTATCACATTACGTGGCACGTGACAAGTCCATGGCAAGATACCTTGCAAAAACGTAAGAGTTAATAACTAAATTTTACAATGTCACACTCACTCATGTTCATCGGACAAAAAACCAAATAGTTGATGCTCTTGACAAGCTGGCAACCTCGGGGCTAGAAAAAGAGGTCCATGTAGAAACCTTACAATCGCCATACATTGACCAAGCAAGAGCTCTTTCTGTCACACGAGTAGGAGAGTGCTGGATGACACCACTCCTTAAATTTATGAAACACGGAGAGCTACCCCCTTCAAAAGGAGAGGTTCGCAAGATTCAAACAAAGGCACTACAATATGAAATTAAAGATGGCGTGCTATATAAAAAATCCTACTTGGGACCATCGTTGCGCTGCTTCACACCTACTAAGGCCACATATCTGTAAGGGAAATACATCACGCGGGACCCACGACTGGTTCCTAAAGTTACAAATAGAGGGTATTATTGGCCATGTATGCAAGAGGCCGCCGTCGAGAAAGTTAGAAAATGCTAAAGTGGTCAAAGTTATGCACCACAGACACTCCGCCCAAAAAATAACCTGATACCAGTTACCGTTGCTTAGCCTATCCAAAAATGGGGAGTTGACATAGTAGGTCCCTTCCCAATGGCACCGGGCAAGCTGAAGTTTTTAATAGTCGCCATCGACTATTTTACTAAATGGGCCAAGGTGAAACCATTAGCTAAAATCACATCAGTAAAGAAATTCCTAAAGGAATATAGTTTGAAGATTCGAGCTACCGCTATACCTTGTCAGCGATAATGGAACACAATTCGTGGATAAACTTCTTCAAGAATGGTGCGTGGAGCTAAAGATACAACAGATCTTCACTTCCGTAGCACATCATCAAGGAAACGGACATGTCGAAAGGGCAAACCGTAGCCTACTTGATGGAATAAAAAAGCGCCTAGATTAAGGGGGTACCTCATGGGTCGAAGAACTCTTGAATGTCCAATGGGCGCACCGTACTATGCCTAAGACAGGAAACAACGAAACACCATTTAGTCTTACATATGACTCAGAAGCCATGATACCAACAGAAGTGTGGTTACCTTCGTTGCGCAGTCTGACTACTCAAAATGACAATGACCGGTTGTTGCGTGAAGACCTTGACCTTCTTGATGAGCGATGCAAAACCGCAACAATCAACGAGGCCAAATACAAAAAGCTTACAAAGAAGTATTATAATAAACACATCTTGGAGAAGTCCTTCAAGGAAGGTGAATTTATAATGCGCAACAATGAAGCTAGTAAGGCCCAACCAGCAGGAAAACTAGGTCCTAACTGGGAAGGCCTATACATAATTGCAACAAACTTGGGCAAATGAGCTTATACTTTGGCACACCTAGATGAGAAGAACACTCCGCGAACATGGAACATAACCCAACTAGACATTATTAATCAAACTACAACGCTATAAGACAACATTAATCAAAATATAATTCTAAGGACTAAGGCACCTTGGAAATAGATACATTCAACTACTTACATTCTGGTGGGTATCTTGGTAATAGATATATTCACCTACCAACAAAAACCAAGTACTTGTCCCATCAAAATTAAAAAACATCATGGGAAACACAAAAGCGGGATACCCAGTTGGGTAAGCTGGAGGGAAAGGTGAAGGATACAAAGCGTTATGAGCGACTGCCTCAATATAAGGGTCATAGGCAGGCGCTTGATAGTTATAACCCGTAGGTGCTTGTGTGTCACACCCCGATATTTCCACGTATTGCCGGTGGGCTATGTGGGGAGTATCGTGACGTAGTTGATATCATCATAGTCAAACAACACAATTTTAAATGCACAGCAGAAGCAAAAGATAGATTTATTTCAACCGAATAAATTGTAATATTAAGTATCACAAAATAGTTGAAACAGATCCACAGGCGGATCAAATAAAAAGGAAACGTAGTTCTTCAGACTTAAAATGCATCCAAGCTTGCGAGACTCTTATTGATGCTAAGGAGAGGCCAGCCTATTTCGAGTAGTACCTGCACTTAACCTTTTTGGGAAAATACGTCAGTTTACACTGGTAAATACAATTAACTGACTCATTTTGAAAAGGTTTAGAAAATTTATTTAAATGCACAAGGTACAAAACATTTTATAACTTGGGATAATTATTTATATATAAACTTGTAAAAGAATTACATGTTCGTTATACGTTCAGTAGCCCGGATTGACACCGGGTTAAAGATTAATAGACACACCACATGATATAGTCCCGCGGCGAGTTATTCCCATAACCGGCGGTTATACCTTATTATTTATTTATGCACTGTCGGGTGTACGCCTACACCCCGTGCTTAGGTCGTGGCCATTTCTTAAAATGATGTCAAGGATATCCGGGACATGGTCATTAACCCCCCAAAGGCTTTAAGCAAACAAAACAATTTAAACGGGACATTTCAATAAATTAATCTTCATACAATTAAAAATTCAATGCCCGACCAAGCGGTATTTTATATATCGTACCCCAAGCCCGTATAGGGAAAATAAGTTAAAAGTATTTTCCTTTGCAAGTATTAATCACAAACAGCAAGTGCACGTAGCTTTTACCGGGTCTCCTATTCTGGAACAAAGGTTTTTAATAACCTATTAGATTCCTAACGGATCTTTAATTAAGCCTAAACTTAGACCGGTTAGTTTTAAAGGAAGATACGGTTCAAACGCACGATTAAGCGAAGACCGGAATAGAATGTGATTTAGACCCGACAATTTTGGAGTCTTGTGTAATATGGGTAAACTAAACACATTCTGGATTTTGAGACAAAAACGATATGGTTTGACCCGTTTCGGTCAATTTATGCAAACTAGTTACATAAACCGAACTGAACGCGAAAAATGCATGACGGGTAACCATAAGAGTCATATACAGGTTTCCTAAGTTAATATTCCTTAAATATGTTGTGACATCAGTAAGATATCTTCTATTATGCCCAAAACGAATTTAAACTCAAACTATGCCCCGTAGGGGCATTTTGGTCATTTTAAAGGTTATAAAAGAGTTTAAATAATAATCTGAGTTACAGATCTGATATAATCAGTAAAAATACTTAATTTAATAAGTTATAACAGTAGGGTATTACATATATGTGAAATTTATCATTTATAACCAAACTATGCACGTTAGGGGCATTTTGGTAATTTCACATAGGCTTAAAAGGTCAAAACTGAAAATCTGAGTTTAAAAATTTTGCTTACTGTTAAAATATAAGAATTTACTAAAAATATCAGTAGGCATCAAACCTTATATGTTTAAAATAGTTTTGATACATACTATGCGTTAAAAATGCTTAAAAAGGCGATTTTGAGCTATTTCCGGGTTTTTAAAGGAAAGCTGATATTTTTATTATTCCAGAAGGCTCAAAATGTTTTACTTATCATATTAGATCAGTAGAAAAAGGTTTGGTATCAAAATAATTTGTAAAACTCATTTTATAGGCCAAAATGGCAAAACCGGCAATTACCGAATCAAGCTTAGAACTCTATGTTATGCTCAGCCTAAAATTAAATAAAAATCTTCAAAAATCCCAAAATATTATTTTTTATCGGTAGGTAAAAAGTTTGGCATCAAAAATTGAGTTTAGATAGGCTATATGCTAATTACGCCGTTTAATTAATAAAAAGCTTTTCATTTACGCTAATGAGCATAACTCCTAATCTAGACCTCAAACTGATGTCAAATTTTAAGGACAAGTCTAATAATCAGTAACTAAGGTTTCTATTATTTTACATTTTCAAAATTCACAATTTAAGGTCATATGGGCATAATAGTCAACATTAAGCATTTAACGGAAACATGCATAGGAATCGGATAACCAATGAACCAAGTTGTATAATCTCAGAGGGTTATACTAACATGAAACCTGGTCCAAACAAAGCTCTAAGGCATTTCTAAACTATGCTCAAACGGGTCAGAACTGAAAGTCAAAGCAGAAGTCAAATTATGCGACTTTCGGTTCCAAACCGAGCCTAAACAGAAAATTGCCGGGTTGAACATGTTTAGACATGTTCTTACATTAATTACCAAGTTATATTAGTGATAAAATAGGTTGCATGGGTTCTACATTGCTAATTATGCATTAATTTGAAAATAAGCTTTCTGTTGACTTTTTAAGATAAACTTTGACCCGACAATTGACCTAGTTAGAGTGGGAATCAGAGGGTGCCCTTTTAAGGGTTTATTGCCCACATAATTACCAACTCATAGATATTTTTAATTCGAGATTTGACTGGACGATTATTGATTAATCTCGAAGTCAAACTCTAATTATGACGGTTTGACTTTAAGCTAATTAACTAAGCTAAACTGAATTAAGGAAGGTTAAGGACACTTACTGAGGTCCTATGCATGACCAATGACTTGTGAGAAGTGTGCTTGAGCTCCAAAAATCTCCAGAAGTGAAGTTGTGAGAGTTTTTGAAATGAATGATCAAAATGTTGCAACAATGCTCCTCTTATATAGTGATTTTGATCGCATATGATCATGCCATGCAAGTCTACACATGTTATGAGATGCTTACAGGTGCCCCCTATGCATGAAATACCATTGGGGCAGCCCCTGGTATGCAAAACAAGCGAGTTAAGTCGGTTAACAGGCTGCAACTGGCACCTGTGTTCGTTTTTGTTGCTGGCAAGTGGGACGCGGCCCGCGTAAGGATCTCCCAAGGCTTATGCGGCCCGTGTGGATGATTAGAACAGGCCAAACAAGTTTTAAGTTTTGCATTTTAGGTCCTTGGTCCTTCCAAACGTGGTTTTGAGTTTATTTCTTGCACTTTTGGCCCCTTAACTTGACTTTTAAGGGTTCCAAGGGATTATCAAACACCATTAACTCCTTGGTTAACTTGGTGATCACCCGTAAGGCCTTATATTTCAACGTTGACGCTTTTAACCCCTCGTATACGAATATTGTCATAACTTTCTCATACTTTATCGAAACCTTGTGAAATTTTTATCACTTATTCTAGTGAGTATAATTAATCATTACAAAGCTTCGGGTTTGCTAAAAGGTCATTCAGAGGTACACTTTAAACATGTTGACACATTTAACCCCTGTAGTTTGTAATTTCTCACTTTTTCTCACAATTAGCTTCGTATGATCCATGATTCCTTCGTTTAAGGGTGTAAACATCGTGTAGGGTTATTGCAAGATATATTTATCCAACGTTGACACTTTGAACCCTTTTATTCACATACTTTATTTGTTTGTCAACTTTAGTCCTTCATAAGAAATCTTCTGCACGTTTAAAGCTCATGACACGTGTCGATACATTATTGGACATAAATTTTCGAGGTGTTACATTGTGGTTCAAACGGCTTATCCGCAGTTGCAGCAGGGTAAGTGGGAATTGGGTTTTCAAAACCCGTTTGCGGTGGTGGTGCAAAAGTAGCCGGGTAATATCGATTACCGGCATAGCATTTGAGGGTCCTCCCATTTGGGGATCCTCAGGAATGGAGGGATAGTTGCTTGAAGCTTGGGGTGTACTAATTTGTGGGCCCCCACGCACAGACATACGTGTGTTTCTTCTCCTTCTTTGCGGTTCTGGCAGTGGAGGAGGTTGTTCCTGCACTGGCGGCGGTGGTGGTGTCACCGCTTGAAAGTACGGTTCTTCTGGTGGAGGTGGTGGTGGTGGTGTGTTATGATATGAAGGAGTATACTCCCACTTCCACTGGCCCTACCATTCAGCATATGTATCAGGACCCTGGTAAGGTGATCCTGCGTAAGAGGAACCGCTTGAAATGTCAATGGGATGCGTAGGCGTCCCAGATGGTGGCATCACTGGATCTGGATCCTCGTCCACATCCATGTCTTGGTATTCTTCTGGGTAATGATCCTCGGTACCCAATGGGTTTGGACCAACCGGAGAGTTTATATAGTCATTCGGGTCAAAGTGACCTTGGGAGTATTAATGGTGTGAATGTAGTGAATGCTGCGACTGCTGGGAATGGTAGGACTCATGCCATTGCTGAGCCCCGAATGAATGGTGATAAGATGGCCATGTGCTCAGAGAGACAGACCGCCTTGCGGGTTCTAATGAGTGCCTCCAATCCTCATGAGGATCGGAACTGAATGAAGCAGATGGTGTACGACGGTGAGATGGCCCCGCCTGGCTTGATGGTCCTCCTCTCATTGGACCTTTTCCTTTTCCCTCGCGTACTCTTGGAGACAACTTTGAGTCTTATCCTGTCAAAAACAAGAAAACAATATATATAAACCAAATAAAGATTAGGAGCAATCCTAGGTCATTTGCCTAGACTCGGAAGTCTAAGGAATGTGTTGCTGTGTCATTGAGATTAAACACAAAAGGCTAGTGTTTAATTCAGTCAATGTTGGCTCTGATACCAACCTGTCACACCCCGATATTTTAACCAAAACCGGTGGGCCCGGTGGGGAGTATCGTGACGTAGTTGATATCATCATAGACAATTAAACACAGTTATAGCATAGCGGAAGGCTTGGAAGGAAAATTACTATTATAAACTAAAAGTTCAAAGTTTTAAGTAATAATTATATAGACAGTTATAGAAATGTATCCACAGGCGGATCATGAATAAATACAAAACGATGTTAACAGACTTTAAGGCAACTTAAGGACTTGCAAAATCTTCTATTAGACACCAAGTAGCTCCCAGCCTAATTGCGTATAGTACCTGTCACTTAGTCTTTTGAAAATACGTCAGTTTACACTGGTAAATACAATTAACTGACTCATTTGAAAGTTTTAAGAAAATTGGTTTAAGTGCATAAGGCACAAAACATTCTTTTTATAACTTGGGACAATTACATTTATAATCTTGTATACAGATTTACATGTTTGTCATACAATTAAGGCCCGGTATAAAAGCCGAGACATGATTAACCGACACACCACTTATAGAACCCACAAAGGAGTTATCCCCAACTTGTGGGTAATTTTATATTTTAGCATTTGCATCTGGCAGGTGTATGCCTACACCCCGTGCATAGGTCGTGGCCATTAGTATCTTAAATGAGCCAAGGATATCCAGGACACGATCTCATTAACCCCCAATGTTTATGTAATCAAACAATACAGATTAAAACGGGTTATGCGGATTTATTAATCACAATCCGACCAAATGATCCCATACCTGACCAAGCGGTAATCATTTACCGTATCCCAAGCCTGTAGAAGGGAAAATAAGTTAAAAATATTTACCTGAGTAATAATCCTTGAATTTTAATGTCGCAACCCTCGACCCCTTGCTCCGAGGGGAGGGCGACCGCGAGATGCACAGAGTCGGTGGTATAGGTGTTTATTAATTTGGCAGCTGAAATTAAAAATCAGGACCGTAGTTAGGAAATAGTTTATCAGAGTTAAAACACCATTCTTTTATAAATAATAAATACATGGGACAAAACCCAAGTTTCCATTACAATATGTTTTTAGGGATAAACCCTAATTTATTGAAATAAAATTTCTTTTTATTTAGGTAACTTTTATAGCCACTTTTCTAAGCCTTCAGCGCTCTCCAGTTGGCTTCTATTAGCTTCACATTAAGTTACCTGAAACGCGTTTTAAAAATATTTTATCAGCAAGAAATACTGGCGAGTGCATCCCAGTTTAATCAAAACAAGTTTTTATATTTTTACAGTATTAAGAGCGATTACAATGTTTATATCTACCAAATTACCACCCACGGTACTGTTAATCCTGACTTGTGGTCATGCTACCATTCACAAATAGTAACAAGTAATGTATACAAAACCCCAACATGCTGACAGTAATTGTAGAATACATAGACTCAATCACTGCTATCATAATTTAAAACATTTGAGGTTTTGTTAAAACAGTTTGGTAGAAAAAGAGAATGACTCACTTTGCTGATTTAGATAATATTAGTGCTTCCTGGTGACTTCCTTGTTATAATCTATTAAATTTAAACAATGCACACATGCTAGTAGGATAACCCAATTTACATTAGCCATGCCACCGAGACAGAACTCCAACAAACTGAGTCAGGTAGAGCCTTGACATGCGTTACGGAGCCCTAGATCAATCGGGTAGGGTAACCAATACGTAACCGAGGGTTATAATACTTACAACGAGGCAGAGCTTCGCTTTTTAGGGGTATAATACCCGAGTATTATTACTATAACTTTGAGAGAAGAAAAGAATTTTGAACGAGGAACAACTGAGCTCTCGTTCTCCATTTATAGCGCTGATCATAGGTCGGCTCGCGCCCCGCGAAGCCCACCGTGATATCATTTGCGGCCCACGAGAAGACTAGGGTAGGATCTAGCTTAGGTGAATCAACGGTGTAGGTTTAACACGCAAGGGACACATGGTGCAATGTGGGCTCGCCTGGTGTCTTGTCGCGGCCAGCGACTACTTTTCTTAAGTGGGTCTCGCCCCGCGAGAACCCTAAAATTTTGTTTTTAGTTGATTTTTAATAATATAAATGTATATTAGGGTTGTTTTCGTATACGAGGTATATTATAGGCAGTTTAGGGCATGCTAAGGGTTTTAGGAGGGCTGTTATATAATCCCCACCTTGTTTTAGATCTCGTCCTCGAGGTCTACTGGAACAAGTGTGGATATTTGCGTTGCATCTCTGACTCGAGTTCCCAAGTGTATTATGGCCCTCTCTTGGAATCCCATTTTACTTTGACCAGAACTAATCTCTTGTGTTTGAGATTCTTGATCTTTCTATCTTCAATCTACAGTGGTTTCTCTACGAACTTAAGTTTCTCATTTACCTCTATCTCCTTAAAAGGTATCACTAATGATTCATCTGCTAATCACTTTTTGAGATTGCAAATATGAGACACATCATGTATTCCTACCATTTCCTCTGGCAGTTGTAGCTGATAGGCTCGGGTCCTATTCTTCTAATAATCTCAAAAGGTCCAACATACCTGGGGCTTAGCTTTCCTCTTTTAACGAATCTGACCACTCCTTCCATGGAGAAACTTTTAATACTACCTTATCTCCTACTTGAAATTCCAACGGTTTTCGTCTGTTATCAGCATAACTCTTTTGACGATCGCGTGCTGCTTTTAGTCTTTCCTTGACTTGAATAATCTTGTCCGTTGTTTCTTGCACTATCGCTGGTCCAGATAGTTGCTTTTCTCCGATTTCTGCCCAACAGACCGGAATTCGGCACTTTCGTCCATAAAGTGCTTCAAATGGTGCAGTATTAATGCTAGTATGATAGTTGTTATTGTAGGAAAATTCTATTAATGGTAAATGATCGTCCTAATTTCCTCTGAAATCAATTACACAAGCTCTAAGCATATCCTCCATTGTCTAAATTGTCCTTTCGCTTTGTCCGTCCGTTTTAGGATGATAAGTTGTGCTTAGTTTTAACTTGGTTCCCATTGCTTTCTGGAAACTGGTCAAAAAATGAGAAGTAAAACGCTATCTCTATCAGAAACAATAGATAAAGGAATCCCATGTAATGAAACTATTTCATTTACATATAACTTGGCTAATTGTTCCATACTAAAAGTTTCCTTCATTGGTAAGAAATGAGCAGATTTGGTTAATCTGTCTACAATCACCCAGATTGCATCATTACCTTTTCGTGTCTTGGGTAATTTAATAACAAAGTCCATTGTTATCAATTCTCATTTCCATATTGGCATTTCTAGTTGCTGCAATAAACCTGAGGGTTTCTGATGTTCAGCTTTAACCTGTGAACAGGTTAGACACTTAGCAACATAGGTTGCTATATCTTTTTTCATTCCTATCCACCAGAAATTCTTTCTTAAGTCTTGATACATTTTATCATTACCAAGATGTATCATATATTTAGACTTATGGGCTTCTTCTAAAATTCGGTGGCGTAGGTTTCCTTGTTTGGGTATCCAGATTCTTTTCTTATGGAATCTCCAAATTCCATCTATTCCTTGTTCTAATTCCTTAATCATTCCTTTTAATCTTTCAGTACCTTCCTTGATTACTGTTTCCTATATCTCTCTAATTTGCTCATTTAAATCTATCTGCAGATTTAGTTTGAGAGAACGTACTCGTCTTGGCTTTTCATGATACTTTCGACTTAAAGCATCAGCTACTACATTAGCCTTTCCTGCATGATACTCGATATCATAATCATAATCACTAAGAATCTCCATCCAGCATCTCTGTCTCATATTTAACTTCTTTTGCCCAAAAACATATATTAGACTCTTATGATCGGTGAAGACAATAAACTTGCTAACGTAAAGATAGTGTCTCCAAATCTTAAGGGCAAAAATCATGACTCTTAATTCTGAATCATGGGTTGTATAATTCTCTTCATGATTCTTAAGTTGTCTAGAGGCATAGGCTATAAACTTTTGACGTTGCATCACCACACATCCATAACCTAACTTAGAAGCGTCACAATAGACTATCAAGTCTTTAGTTCCTTTTGGTAACGCTAGTATAGGTGCGTTGGTTAACTTTTGCTTCAGAATTCTAAAAGCTACCTCCTGTTTTGGTCCCCATTCAAACTTAACTGATTTGCAGGTCAATTTGGTTAAGGGAATGGCTATTCTAGAAAAATCTTGAATAAAACGTCTATACTAACCTACTAGTCCAAGAAAACTTCTTACTTCTGTTGGTGATTCAGGGACTTTCCACTTAGTAATTGCCTCGATTTTTGTGGGATCAACATGAATTCCTTCATGATTGACCAGGTGTCCAAGGAATTGCACTTCTTTTAACCAAAATTCGCATTTTGAAAATTTAGCGTAAAGCTTTTCTTTTCTCAGCAAATTCAGAAGTATAAACAAATGCTCTGCATGATCTTCTTTACTCTTAGAGTAAATAAGAATATCATCTATAAAGACAACTATGAATTTATCCAGGTATGGTTTACATATTCTGTTCATCATGTCCATAAGTGCGACTGGGGCATTGGTTAAACCACATGGCATGACTGTAAATTCATAATGACCGTACCTTGTTTAGAAAGCAGTTTTAGGAATGTCCTCTTCCTGTACTTTCAATTGATGATATCCTGAGTGTAAATCGATCTTAGAAAAGAATCGAGCTCCTTGAAGTTGATCGAACATATCATTGATTCTCGGTAGTGGGTACCGATTTTTAATCGAAACCTTGTTCAATTCTCGGTAATCAATGCACATACGCATTGATCCATCCTTCTTCTTGACAAACAAGATTGGTGCTCCCCATGGGGATGAACTAGGCTGTATGAAACCTTTCTCCAGAAGTTCGTGCAACTTTTTCTTCAGTTCCTGCATCTCCGTTGGTGCTAAATGGTAAGGTGGCTTGTCAATTGGTGCTGTCCCTGGTATTAGGTGAATTTTGAATTCACCCTCTCTATCTGGCGGTAATCTAGGTAACTCTTCTGGTAAAACATCTGATAATTTAGATACTATGGGAATATCTTTTAATTCTTTTCCTTTAGTGTTAATGATTATGGAAATCATATACAGTAGTGATCCCTTCCTTGCAAAGCTTGCTGCTTTCATCACAGAGATGAATTTTGTGGACCTGGTTGGCTTATCTCCTTTAATTGTGATCATTTCACCCTTTGGTGAACTTACTTGCACTGACTTTTGATCACATAGAATGCTGGCTTGATTGGCTACCAAGCAATCCATTCCTAATACGATATCAAATCCAGCCATATTCATTGGATAAAGGTTAGCAATAAAATTATGGTTTAACATTCCTATTCTTGCTCCTGCAAGATTTCAGTAATCTTAATGGATTCTCCATTTGCTGTCTCTACTAGACAATCTTGTTGAAGTTTAGTTAATGGTTGATTGAGAAGTTTGCAAAAAGAAGTATTGATAAAACTTTGGTTTGCACCAGAGTCAACTAAAAACGTACCGGCAATCACATCCGGAATCATCTTGGCTTCTTCAGCTGTCAGAACAAATGCTCCGCATTCTTAGTAGATTTGCTGTTTGTTGCTAGAGCTAGTTTCGGACAGTTCGGTTTGATATGCCCAGTTTCTCCACAATTGAAGCATAGCTTATTGCTGGGTTTCTTCCTGCAGTCTTCTTCCTTGTGTCCAGACATTTTGCAGAAGTTGCAGTATATTGAGCATTTCCCTGAGTGCTTATTTTTTGTAGTACTTACAGTAAAGTGAAGAAGTAGAACCTGTACTTTTCCCACGATAGGTATTTCCATAACAGAATTCTTGGGTATGTCTCTAGGCTAGGTTCTTTCTCTGATTCTCTTCTTGCGTACGTATCAATTCATCAGTCAAGGTATTGGCTAATTCTACTGCTTCTTCTATGGTTTGTGGTCTAGCTGCCTTGACTACGTGTCTGATCCCAGACGTAACGGGAATTAATACTGATTCTGGTGAGGCTAGGGTTGGCACTATTCTTGCATATTTGAAGAATATGGTAGTGTAACCTTTGCAGTCTATTCCAGTCATTTTAAGATATAAGAATTTATTAGCGATTTGTTCTTTTTCATGAGGAGGACATAATTTCCTTTCGACTGCGTCCTTAAAGTCGGTCCATTCCATATTATAAATTTTATCACTTCCTCTAGACTGGAGAATAGTATTCCACCATTATAAGGTTGCATTCTTAAAAAGATTAGAAGCAAACATAATCTTATCTTCATCTGCACATTTGCTTATTTTTAAGACTGCTTCTGTCTTTTCTATCCAACGTAAAGCTGCAATGGCTCCTTCATTGCCAGAGAATTCTATTGGTTTGCAAGACCAGAATTCTTTGTAAGAACAACCATATGACATGGTTCTTCTTCTTTTTGGAATAGGTACGTGGATAAGCGGTCCATTATTCACGCTATGACTTGGTTCAGTAGGTTGTCGTTTACTTCCACTTATAGTTTTATTATTTTCTGCTTCTTTAACAGTCTTTATAATATATGGTATAGCGTCTATAATTCCTTGTGCTACTATGTGTTGAATGGCACTGTTATCTACTTGATTTCCATTAGTATTGTTATTCGGGTTTTCCTGATTTACTTCATTGTCCATCTGGATTGTAAACATTTATCAGGTATTAATATCACAGAATAAGATTTAATGCAAATAATCATACAACCAAATTGATCAAAAACGTCGAACATTGCGACTTTTACTCTTTTCATATATATATATATATATATAAACGGGATCAAGAGAAAACGCCCAAAAGTGTGAGAATGGTGAGAACGCATCCTGACCCAACACGTGGCGCGGGACATGATCAGGGTCCGAGGGGTTTTTTTGTCTTTTCAGTATTCTTCTCCTTTCCCGATTTTCGCGTTTGACATGCTGCTTCATTTTTGGCGTGCAAGATAATTTTGGCGTTATCTAGAATCATTAATTACTTGGTGTTTTACGGTTTTTCCCAGATTTCTTCGCGTTGAATTAATTCTTTTTGTGTCACATGGTTAATTTTTTTGGCATTATGGCGTTTTCCATGTCATTTTTTTTGGCGTTCTGGGTCTTTTTGTTTATAATTGATTACCATAGATTAATATTTTATAAAATTACAATAATACGAAATCAAAATAAACTAATAGTCTTCCGTGGATGGGATTACATCATAGATGTACCCATCGCCTTGTTCATCACTTTCTTCAGATTCATCATCATCAAATTTAGATTGGCGTATAACGCCATTAGCTCGTCTCTTCTTTGCTGCAGCCTATTCTTGAATATCATTGCATCTTTGGATTTTGGATCGTTCGAAGGTGCTAAATCACATAGTTGTTCAATGAGAGATAGCCTCCCTGTCTTCAACATTTCCTTCAT
Source organism: Helianthus tuberosus (assembly GCA_030545235.1). NCBI lineage: Eukaryota > Viridiplantae > Streptophyta > Magnoliopsida > Asterales > Asteraceae > Helianthus > Helianthus tuberosus. The sequence goes on along the minus strand of CM060355.1, from coordinate 35,645,963 downwards.
TGACAATGAATATTGCACCCCGTGTTTATAAGTCACTTCAACCGTTCCTTCTTCTTCATGCATCACCCAACTGCTAAGTGTTGGTAGAGGAGTATCGTCAATATCATCATCTTCTGCCGGAAATTTTCTCTTCAGTCTTTTTATTACAGTTCGGGTTCTTTCACAATTGTTGGCCATTGGAACCCCAATGGCCAGGATATCCCTCTGAACCCCTTTATTCATACAAAGCATGGCTTTGATTGTCCTTACCTTCACCATTCTCCTATTAGAGAACTTTATGATGAATCGTTTCTCTTTCCTTTCAAACCTCCATGCAATAACCTTAGCCATTTTTAAAGTTTTTGGCGTTTTGGACAATATGTGGCATTTTTAGTCAATGTTTTTGGCTTGTTTGAGCTTGTGTTCTCATGGTCTTCTTTTATATTAACTTTATTTCCCGCGCATGACAGGTAATTATGACGTTTTGAAAAAGATAAATAAATTCAATTCCCCAAGAATTTGGCTTTCAATATAATAAATGTTAGTAATTATGGTGTAACACGTCTAATCTTTGACGACTGTAATTATGGCGTTTTGTTTTCCAATGGCGTTTAGATAACGATGAGACTTTTTTTTTTGCACATTGTTTTAATCTTTTTTTAGATATATTATAATAACACTTCTTCAAAGTAATTTTATTATAGTTTGGTAGTTTTTGGGGCGTTTTTATGGCATGATGGTGTTTTACTAGCATTTGCTCGTTTTGGCGTTTTATTATATTTTTCATTACAGGATTAATGTACTTTGTTGTTTCTTAGCTGAAATTACATAACAAACAACAGATATAGAAAATTAAAAAAAAAACAAACAGAAGCAATTTTATGATCTAAATCTTCAGTGTCATCAGTCTCTTTCTTCTTTTGAAACTAAAAGAACTGTCACAAATAAATGGCGTTTTAGGTTTGGCGTGGTTTATTTTCTTTGTTCATGTGTTGAAGTGTCTTTGTGGATGTTGGAGACATAGATCGACCCCGTGTGGGTGGATGCTATCTGCCCGTCACCTTCATTATAATCATCGAGGCCAAAGTAGCATTTACACTGGGATAGGTCTCTTCTAATCATCCAAACCTTCTTCAAGAACAAAGATGACAGAACGACATATGGGTGTCACCAGTCCCACTTTTTTGAATTTTGTCCATCTCGTGCCGCAAAATCTTACTACACTTACCTAATAAATAATTTAGCGAAACTTCATGCAGAACGTTAGTGAGTATCAAAGAAAAGATGTTTGCCATCGTTGTATTTTTTGGCGTTTTACATTGAGTTGTATTTTTTAGGAACCACTGTGTTTTTTGTGTGTTTTTTTGGTGTGATAAACGTAAGGTGGTGAGACGTTTCTATTTATAGGATTTTTTGGCCCGTAGATTAGGCGGGATATTTATTTTTTTAACAAAAAACGTAATTAACATTTTATCCGGATGTAAGGCTTGGCATTATATATTATGGCATTTCACATTTTTATGGATTTTTTGTAGCCTGAGAGCTTAAATAAAAACACAGAAAAAAGTATGCAGTGATAAAATTGGCGTTTTGTATTTATTTGGCGTTTTATATTTCAACGGTGTTTTATGCGAGAAATGATGTTTTACCTTTTTTACCCTTAATGAAGCGCGTCCACGTAATAAAATTGATGTTATTTACGAAAACGCCACCGCGCCAATCTAGTCCATAGATTGTTTTGATCAGACGATCCATAACCGTTCTCACCGTTCTCACACTTTCCACCGTTTTCTCTTAATCCTGTCCCTATATATATATATATATATATATAGGGAGCCGCTAAAATGAAAACCACCCCCAGTTGTAAGAACCATAAGAACCATTCTCCACCAATCAGATTTTGCTAACAATAAGGGTATATTGGTCATTTACCCCAAATATCATATCCTTCCTCTCTCCTCTCTCTTTCTTTTCTATTTAAAAGTTGCAGTCTCTTTCCATCACCATTACCGATCCAATTTTAAAACTCGCCCCCCTGTTTCTCTCTCTTTCAACCACCATTATCGTCGCCATTACCGGCGTCGGTTTGTTGCCGGCTGTCCCCCACGACGCTGCTTTCGCCGCACAATTCCTCCGCCACCTCTCTCTCTCTCATCGAGTTTCTCTTTCTCCGTCCCTTCTCTCTGTCTGGTCGCTGCAGGCCGTTACTCACCACCACCGGATGGTGGTGGTCGTTCCTTTAGCCGACGAAGGGTGGGTGTTGGTGTGTGTGAGTGGTGTTTGGCAGTTCAAAAGACGGTGGTGGGTACAAACCCCACCTTAAACTCCGACGGCGACTGTGGCAGTGGTGGAGAGAAAGAGGACGGCGGCGGCGACGGATGGGTAGCGTAGCAGCAGGTGGGGCTCCGGCAAGTGACATCAGCAGGTGGGGTGATGGCAGTATACATCTCCTCAGGTACTGGGTTCATCAAATGCAAGTAAAAAGTGCAGGGGTTCATTTTTTATTCAGTTGGGTTTTGATTAATTGTGTTTTAATTCAGTTGGGTTTTTGATTATTTGTGTTTTTGGACCCAATCTTTGCTGTTTGCAGGTTGTTTGGATGTGATTTTGGATCTGGGAAAACTGAGTTGCATTTTTTTGAATGTTTGGATGTGTTTTTGGATCTGGGAAAACTGAGTTGCATTTGTTTGAATGTTTGTTGAATGATGTAGGTTGTTTTGAATGATGCATTTGTATTCTTTGATTCTCCCGGGTTTTGATCTGTTTTGGGGTGGGCGGCGATGATAATGCAAAAAAAAATCGTAGACTTTGATGACGATGGCGCGGCAAGGTCGGCGGAGGGTAGGTTTTTTGAACCTGCAACCCCACTTTTGCAGCCTTTTGATTATCCGTTAATCTGAGCCAAACCCCGTTTTTTTTCGAGATAGACTTTGTTTTGATGTGTTGGTTTTTAATTTCCCCCCCCCCCCCCTAGTCAATGATGATAGCGATATATCTGAGACATCTCCCGAGTTTGCGATTTCTACGTGCGTTCGTTTTTGCGTAAAGAAGTTTTTGTAAAAAAAAGTTAACCCGTAAACTTTTTAACGTAAAACGTAAAAAGTTTTCACGTAAAACGTAAAAGGAAAAAGGTTTTAAAGTAAAACGTAAAAAGTTTTACGTAAGAACGTAAAACGTAAAATTTTTTTCGTAAAACGTAAAAAGTTTTTCGTAAAACGTAAAAAGTTTTACGTAAAACGTAAAATGTTTTACGTAAAAAGTAAAAAGTTTAACGTAATACGTAAAAAGTTTAACGTAAAACATAAAAAGTTTAACGTAAAACGTAAACTTTTTAACGTAAAACCTTTTTCTACGTAAGTTGTAAAACGTAAAAAACCGTGTGATAAAACGGCGCCTAAACAAGGGGCGTGAATGTGGCGCATAAAAACGCCGCGAAAAAAAACAGGACGTAAAAAACGCCGCGTTAAAACAGGACGTAAAAAACGGCGCGTTAAAAAAAACGACGCTTGAAAAAGTCGAGCGTAAAAAACGGCGTGAAAAAACGACCCATTTAAAAAACGATGCGTAAAAACGGCGTGCAAAAACCGGCGCGAAAAAAAATTGTCTTTTGTTAAAAAAATCTGAATTTAAAAATGTTTTTAATAAAAAAATCTTTTAAAAAAATAAAAAGTAATATAATAAAACTAAAAAGTAATATAATAAAACAAAAAAGTAATTTAAAAATAATAAAGATAAAAAGACAAAAAAGTGTTATTTTACTAAACTACCCTTTTGGATTAAAATATTAAAGACATAATAAGACAAAATGTATTTAATATTAATTTTTGTTACTTTTAATCTCATCCATCCATCTTGTTGATCTAAAGGCTAGAAAGTGGTTCCTATGGTTTTTACAACTAGAGGTGGTTTTCATTTTAGCGATCCCATATATATATATATATATATATATATATATATATATATATGCGTCGATTACAACCTACAACTGAAATTTAAACATACTAGTAGTTATGCATCGATAGGTATTATGTTATCTATTTTAGTTGATTTTTTTTTCAAACTACACAAATATATATATATATATTATTAGGTGCCGTTCATCCAGAACTGCATTTCTCGCTCGTCATACTTCCACACGAGCTTCTCTCCTATCTGTCGTATCCTCTCTTCTTTTTCCACTAATTCTTCACCATATGTGCGGAGTTCCTACACATTCTCTTTACTCATGGGTGGTCGTGGTGCTGGTACTTGGTCAGGGTATCGAGGTATAGGTTCTCCATATGGGTACGGGTTGCTTAACACACTTTGAATATACCGGTCGTTATTCCGAAATGGATCTAAAGGATTAAGGTCGGTATACCGTGCTATGGGATTTGGTATTGGTTCTTCCTGAGGATAGAGTTCCTAATATCCCCTATGGTCATCTTCCCACGGATCATACTCTAGAGGATTAGGTGCTGGGATTCTAGGTATCTTGTTAGGGTCAAATGCTGGTATGGGGAATTGGTTTTTTCTTGGGTAGGTTCTATCTCCATTGGTTATGTTGGAAATAATGGCAACGGTTATGGTTCAGCTATGTGATCAAGGTTTGGATCTACTGCGATGGTGGCTAGCATATGGAAATCTACAACTGTCTATTAACTGCTTCCTGGGTTTGGGCATTCACTTCTCTATTGGCTTTCGCTAAGGCTCTCTGTTGTTGTAACTTCTTCATCCTCTTTCTCCTCTCATGTCCTCCCCTACTAAACCATCCTCTCTTTTTCGGAGGGAATGGTTCCTCGGATTGCGCCTTAAAGATGAAAATTCCTTTCTCAGTATCAGCAGAATACCCCGAAGGAGTAGGCTGTGATGAGGTTCCTTCACTCTTTGGGGAACTAGCTAATTGACGGTAAGCGTCAGATGTACATTGCTCACTCATACTGTCAACTAATAGATTGTCAAATAACACAAACAATAATATATACATACATATATATATATACACACACATAGTCACATAGATTATTTCTAACATAACTGATAAAAATCTTGGTGTCAGCAGAACACTCCTGTGGCTTAAACCAGTGGCTGTAGCTCTGATACCACCTCCTGTCGCAACCCCCGACCCCTTGCCCCGAGGGGCGGGCGGCCACAAGATGCACAGAGTCGGTGGTATCGGTGTTTATAAATTTGGCAGCGGAAATTAAACATCAGGACCGTAGTTAGGAAATAGTTTATCAGAGTTAAAACACCATTCTTTTATAAATAATAAATACATGGGACAAAACCCAAGTTTCCATTAGAATATGTATGTAGGGATAAACCCTAATTTATTGAAATAAAACTTCTTTTTATTTAGGTAACTTTTATAGCCACTTTACCAAGCCTTCAGTGCTCTCCAGCTGGCTTCTATTAGCTTCACATTAAGTTACCTAAAACGCGTTTTAAAAATATTTTATCAGCAAGAAATACTGGCGGGTGCATCCCAGTTTAATCAAAACAAGCTTTTATATCTTTACAGTATTGAGAGCGATTACAATGTTTATATCTACACCCACGGTACTGTCAATCCTGACTTGTGGTCATGCTACCATTCGCAAATAGTAACAAGTAATGTATACAAAACCCCAACATATCGATAGTAATTGTAGAATACATAAACTCAATCACTGTTATCATAATTTAAAACATTTGAGGTTTTGTTGAAACAGTTTGGTAGAAAAAGAGAATGACTCACTTTGCTGATTTAGATAATACTACTGCTTCCTGGTGACTTCCTGGTTATAATCTATTAGATTTAAACAATGCACACGTGTTAGTAAGATAACCCAATTTACATTAGCCATACCACCGAGACAGAACTCCAACGAACTGAGTCAGGCAGAGCCTTGACATGCGTTACGGAGCCCTAGATTAATCGGGTAGGGTAACCAATACGTAACCGAGGGTTATAATACTTACAACGAGCCAGAGCTTCGCTTTTTAGGGGTATAATACCCGAGTATTATTATTATAACTTTGAGAGAAGAAAAGAATTTTGAATGAGGAACAACTGAGCTCTCGTTCTCCATTTATAGGGCTGATCATAGGTCGGCTCGCACCCCGCGAAGCCCACGGTGATATCATTCGCGGCCCGCGAGAAGACTAGAGTAGGATCTAGCATAGGTGAATCAACGGTGTAGGTTTAACACGCAAGGGACACGTGGCGCAATGTGGGCTCGCCTGGTGTCACCTTGTCGCGGCCAACAACTACTTTTCTTAAGTGGGTCGCGCCCCGTGAGAACCCTAAAATTTTGTTTTTAGTTGATTTTTAATAATATAAATGCATATTAGGGTTGTTTTTCGTATACGGAGTATATTATAGGCAGTTTAGGGCATGCTAAGGGTTTTAGGGGGGCTGTTATATTTAATGCAAGAGTTAACTACTCAGCCGTATGATTTATTAAGACTTGTGAAGGTAGCTTTTACTGGGGCTTCCTAGTCTGGAATGAAGATAATATTTAACCTATTAGAATAATAACGGGCCTTATTTAAGTCGTAGACTTAGACCGGTTAGTTTAAAGAATGATTTACGGTACGAAACGCTAGATTAAGCGATGACCGGAGTGGAATGTAACTTAGACCCTACAAGTATGGGGACTTGTATAATATGGGTAAACTAAATTCTGGATTTTGAAGTTTAAATGATAAGGTTAAACCCGTTTCGGCTAATTTATGCAAACTAGTCACATAAACCGAACCGAACGCGTATAAGTATTAACGGGTAACCGGATGAGTCATATACAAGTTCCATATGTTATTATACTTAAAATATGTTATGACATCAGTAAGATATCAACTTTTATGCCCAAAAAAGATTTTTAAACCGAATTAAGCCTCATAAGGGCATTTTGGTCATTTTATGGTTTATAAAAGAAACTTGAAAGAGTTATGATGTTTTGGTCATATTCATTCTGCAACATATTTATTTTATATTATTATATCAGTATGATATCAATTATATGTGTGGTTTATGCTTTATGACCAAACTATGCACCGTTTGGGCATTTTTATCATTTCACACATAGTTTTAAGGACTTATTTGGGTTTCTGAGTTCATGACTTGTACCTACTGTAAAAACATTCAAAATGATTTATAAACTTAGTAGGTAATAAGTCTTGGGTGCTAAGTATGGTTTAAAACCATACTTTGCACCTAAATATCGTAAAAGTCGATAAATGACGATAATTCAGATGTTAAAGAAATTATGAGATTATGACCAGCTTTAATTAGTCAACATATTTTATTTATCATAATATATCAGTAGCAAAAAGGTTTTGCATGTACACCATGTTTAAAGCTCATTTTAAGCATAAAAGGTGTAAGACCCATCTTAAAATAACAGAATTTATGATATATAATACGCATTTAGTACAAAAAACGCGAGCTTACAAAAACTTTGTTGGGTTTAAGATCATACTGGATCAAAATATTCGAGTCATCATCCTACTAATTAAACTTTCAAAACGTAATTTCAAGTGTTTACATATTACTAAAACAAAATAGATCAATGCGGAAGCTTTGTTTGGTGCGTTCGGTTCTTGAAAGTCGCTTGATCTTCACCCGGAGTCTTGTACGCTACCTAATGCCAAAACCTCGTTAATTGTTAGTTTTGACCGAATTAGAATGCATAAAACAAGTTCTAATGTTAAACAATGAAAATAGAACAGAATTGCTGAAAATTGGGGCTGTCGCGCCCCCCGACAGCTTAGACCTCATTCTATGCGGCCCGCGACAGCCGTCGCGTCACGCGACGGTGTTTCCATATTGGCGTCGCGTAGCGCGACGCCCAGTTTTTCACAGAATGTTCGTTCTTTTGTGCTGAAAACACCCAGCTACGAAAAATAAACAAATATTAACTTTAAACTTGCATAACTTTCACTACACAAGTCCGTTTTACGTAATTCTTTTTCCTACGCGACCGTAATTTAATTACGGACTCGTTTATCAACACAATTCACATAAAAATTCAGTTTAAGAATAGTTAGCCTATAATTCGGCTCTTTGTTTATTCGACCCGTTTGTTTACAAGTTCTACAACTTGTTTTGTTGTCATCCCATGTTTTCGGCCATTTTACCCATTCCTGGGTTTACCAACCATAGCGTTTCGCTCCCCACCCGAGGGTTATTTACGCAATAATTATCATGCTTGTTTTCAAGGATTTTTAAACATGCTCTTCTTAACCATTTGACGAGCATAATTTCCGAACTTTAATCCCCATAACAAGGGTTCATTTTTTGCAACAAGTTTAGCGTGTCCGCTTCACGGCTTATGCTTTGTTTATAACCAATCAACGAGTGATGGTCATTCACTTTGAATTTTACAACTCAACTTTGTTTTGACCCGTTTGGATGTCGAATGAAGACCACCATTTCAAAGACATACCAACTCTATTTTAACAATTGTTTTGACCCGTTTTGTTTGTCTAGTGAGCTTCATCACTTCCGTGACTTAACGGGTCTCTTCTCTCGCTAGATTTCAATATAACAAGCTAAAACAAACAAATAAACGTAATGTAACGAAACCACAGGTCACGTACCTTTAGAGTGCACCCTTCAAGCGCGTATCACCTCCGACTTGTCCGCTTGACGATCCGGATTCTTTACCTAAAGAGTTCCATTCACAACAAATTTAGAACTCTTTTTATAATCATTAACGCATAATTCATTAGGATATTTGAATCTGCGTTTTCATCCAATCTTTAACATTTTAATCCTCACTTAGGCGTTTTAGCAAACACCTAGCGGGTCAGATTTTTACATAATCATTACTAAGTTCATGACTTGTTATTTCCATCTATATCAACTTCAATTAGGCAATTCTACACAAAATTTTAACATCAATATTTCAGAATTTACCACATAAATTCAGATTTCACTAGAATAAGAATCATAATCCTAGTGTTTATCTAGTTCCTACAACTCCATTAATCACCTACAATGGTGATTATAAACTCCACAAGTATCATGCAAGGTTTTAACAAGAGATCATCTAGGGTTTATCCCTAGACATCATATTACTTCTAATTTCATCTATACAACACATAATCAAGCTCAATTTTCGTTTTTCACAATTAACCTAGAATTCAAGATGCATCAAAATACCAAAATTTTGCATACCTTATGATCCCTTCAACAAGGTGATCACTAATTCGTGCTTGAAACTTGATTTAGAGCTGATTATGGTTTTCAATTTGTGAGTTTTTGTGAGAATTAGGGTTTGAAGAGGAAACCCCTGATCGCCCCCTTGTTTTGTTCGACCCAGACACGCACACATGTGTGTGTTTGGTGTGTTATTTGCTATTTTAACATTCAAGTTTCAGTCTTTACAAGTTTGATCCCTTAACTTTTGTTTAGCTTATAGTTTAGATGTTTTAACCTTATTATATGCCACTTCAAGACTCGTAACTAACTGGGTTATAAATTCCTAGTTAGTTGGTTCTTGTTTGATTGATACTTTATAAATCTGATTTAAAGTTTTATAAATTCCGGGTTGTGACAAGTCCACCCCCTTTAAAAGGGTTTCGTCCCGAAACCGGATTACGTACCGAATAATGTAGGGCAGAGTCGTTGCATCTCTTCCTCGGATTCCCATGTGGTATCCGAGCCCTTTCTGTGCTCCCACTTGACCTTTACTTGGTTAATCTCTTTGTTCCTTAGGCTCTTCACCTTACGATCCAAAATCGCAATCGGCTTCACCACATAGTTAAGGCTATCATGCACCTCGATGTTATCGTAGTGGATATAAAATGTTTCGTCAGCTAGACATTTTTGAAGATGTGACACATGGAATGTGCTATGAATTCCGCTTAATTCCTCCAGTAGTTCAAGGCGGTATGCTACCTTTCCTACTCGTTCGACAATTTTAAACGGCCCAATAAATCTCGGGCTTAATTTTCCTCTTTTTCTGAACCGGATAATCCCCTTCCATGGGGATACCTTAAGCATGACCTTGTCGCCAACCTAAAACTCGACCGGTCTTCTCCTTTTGTCCGCATACGACTTTTGTCTATCTTGAGCCACTTTCAAGTGTGCCCGAACCATATCAATCTTCTCATTAGTGGCTCAAACTATGTCTTTATGGGCGAGTTCACGTGAACACACCTCATCCCAACACACTGGGGTCCGGCACCTCCTAACATAAAGCATTTCGTACGAAGCCATAGCGATACTAGCATGGTAACTGTTATTATATGAAAATTCAACCAATGGTAGATAAATATCCCAACTACCTCCGAAGTCGATAATACATGCCCGTAGCATGTCTTCCAATGTCTGTATTGTTCTTTCGCTCTGTTCATCCGTCTGAGGATGGTACGCGGTGCAAATGAACAATTTCGTCCCCATTTGCTCTTGGAAATCTTGCCAAAAATTTGAAGTGAATCGGGTATCTCTATCGGACACGATGGATACCGGTACTCCGTGGCGTGCCACTATCTCATTAGTATATACTTCGGACATCTTTTCCGACGTATATGTTTCACGTATCGGGATAAAATGAGCACTCTTTGTCAGTCTGTCAACAACTACCCATATAGCATCAAATCCGCGGTTCGTCTTTGGTAGTTTGGTTAATAGGTCCATTGTAATATGTTCCCATTTCCAAACCGAAATTTCCAACGGTTGTAGTTTGCCGTATGGTTTTTGGTACTCCGCTTTGACTTGTAAACATGTCAAGCATTTTTCCACGTATTTTACCACATCTCTTTTCATTCCGGGCCACCAATAATTTTGTTTCAAGTCGTTATACATCTTGGTCACTCCCGGATGAATGGAATAACGGGATTTGTGAGCTTCATCAAGTAGAGGCTTTTTAACTCCACACGAGTTAGGAACCCAGATTCTACCAAAACGTGTCTTCAAACCGTTGTTGCCATCTACAAGATCCTTAAATTGGCCGGTTATTCATTCCTTCTTCCTATTTTCCACCTTTACTGCTTCAACTTGTGCTTCTCGGATTTGTTCTAGTAAGCTCGAGGTCACAATAAGCTGCATCGATTGTACCTGTATCGGGGCATAGTCTGTCTTTCGGCTCAACGCATCCGCCACTACATTGGCCTTCCCGGGGTGGTAGTGTATCTCACAATCATAGTCCTTGACCGTTTCCAACCATCGCCTCTGCCTCATGTTTAATTCCTTCTGATCGAAGAAATATTTCAAACTTTTATGGTCGGTAAAGATGGTACATTTTACCCTATATAAATAATGCCTCCATATTTTTAAGGCAAATACCACTGCTGCTAATTCAAGGTCATGAGCCGGGTACTTCTTTTCATGGATCTTCAGTTGCCTCGAGGCATAGGCTATGACATTGCCTCGTTGCATTAAAACACACCCGAGCCCCGAATGTGACGTATCCGAGTAAACCACCATGTCGTCGACTCCATCCGGCAACGTTAATACCGGAGCGTGAGTTAACTTTTCTTTGAGTGTTTGGAAGGCTTTCTCTTGTTCAATGCCCCATACAAATCTTTCCTCCTTGCGAGTCAATTTGGTTAACGGTAAAGCAATTTTGGAAAAATCTTGTATGAATCTCCGATAATATCCCACGAGCCCTAAAAAGCTTCGGATTTCTGAAGGATTCTTCGGAGGGTTCCATTTTGACACGACTTCTATTTTTTACGGATCTACTAGTACCCCATCTGCACTAATAATATGCCCAAGAAACTGCACCTCTCGTAACCAGAAAGTGCACTTTGAGAATTTTGCATACAGGTTTTCTCGTCTGAGTGTCTCTAACACTTCTTGCAAATGATATACATGCTCAGCTTCACTTTTCGAGTATACTAGAATGTCGTCGATTAACACGATTACCGACTTATCCAGCATAGGTTTGCAAACCCGGTTCATGAGGTCCATGAAAGCCGCGGGTGCATTGGTCAACCCAAAGGGCATCACGAGGAACTCGTAATGCCCGTACCATGTACGAAAGGCCGTCTTCGGTACGTCTTCCTCCTTGACCTTTAACTGGTGATAACCCGATCTGAGGTCAATCTTTGTAAACCAACTCGCTCCTTGTAGCTGGTCAAATAAGTCATCAATTCTAGGAAGTGGGTATCAATTTTTCACCGTGAGTTTGTTTAACACTCGGTAATCGATACACATGCGCATACTTCCGTCCTTCTTTTTTCACGAATAGTATTGGTGCGCCCCACAGAGATACACTCGGTCGGATAAACCCCTTGTCGAGCAGATCTTGAATTTGAGACATCAGTTCTTGTAGTTCCGACGGCGCGAGCCGATACGGCGCCTTGGCCACAGGTTTTGCGCCCGGAATCAATTCGATTCCGAACTCTACCTCTCGTTCTGGTGGTATTCCCGGCAAATCTTCCAGGAACACATCTTCATACTCACGTACCACCGGTACGTCTCCGATTTTTAGGGATTCTTTCTCCAACTCGCTTGCGTATACCATATATGCTTTGCATCCATGTTTCATAAGTCTGTGAGCCTCTAGCATTGTACAAACCACAGGGTTAACCCCTTTTTCACCATATATGGTAACGTGCTTTCCGCTAGGAGACGTCAGTTTTATCTCCTTCCGGAAACATGCCACCTTTGCGTGGTATCGGGAGAACCAATCCATACCCACGATTACTTGAAATTCTCCCATTGACATCGGGATCAAGTCTATTGGGTACTCTTCGTCATCGATGCTCAATTTGCAATTTTTACATACATCACAAACGATAAAACTCTTGTTATTACCTATCTCTACTTCTAAAGGCATAGGTAACTTTGTTAGAACAAATGAAGGATGTCGAATAAACCCATATGAAATAAAGGATTATTCGCACCCGTATCAAACAATACACGTGCAGGAATCGAGTTTACAGCAAATATACCTGAAACCACTTCGGGCTCTATTTTTGCTTCTGCGGCGGTTAGGTGAAAAGATCTAGCCTTTGCTTTCGGGGCTTCACCCTTCATGTCTTGCCCATCTTTCTTCCCCGCTAGCTCTGGGCATTCCAACTTTTTGTGACCCAGTCGATAGCAATTGTAGCAAACTGTCACTTTATCCGGGCATGATGAAGCCATATGCCCCGTTTTCCGACATATGGGACAGGGTTTATCCTTGAAGCGACACTCGCCTTTATGACCCTTTCCGTAGATTTTGCAACTTGGCGACCCGCCTTTTGAGTCTGATTTCTTTCCAGTTTCGTTCGTCCGTGCTTTCTTAGTAGGGCTTGGATTAACATCATGTGCCCTTCGTTCTCCCCGTTCAACTTACTTTTTCAATTCAATCTCCCGTTCCCGAGCAACATTTATGATCTCGGTAAGGGTCTCATATTTTGAAGGAGTCATAAACTCCCTATACTCGGCGCTCAACATGTTGTAGTAGTAATATATCTTCTGTTCTTCATTTGTCACTAGTTCGTCACAAAACTTCATCTTATCTATGAACATTCCCGTGATTTTGTCAATGGACTCACCCTTGTGTCTAAGTTGCATGAATTCTTCTTTAATTCGGTTAATGAACGCCTTGGGACTGTGATGTTTAAGAAACGGCGTTTTAAATTCATCCCATATCATAGCCTTAACTACTTCACTTCCAATTTCTTTCTTCTTGTTATCCCACCAGTCTTTCGCTTGACCCCTTAATTGACCCGTACCATAGGCTACGTAGTCGTCTGTATCACAATGGGTCCTTTCAAACACTCCCTCGATGTCACTTAGCCATCGTTGGCATACTATCAGGTGAACCTCCCCATTATAGACTGGCGGTTTGCACGCCATGAACTCTTTGTATGAACAAGGCTTTCGTCCTCCGGACTTTTCCTTCACTAAATTGGCACTATCTTCCAATTTCTTGATTCTTTCATCCACCACCGATAGCACCGTGTTTTGGATCTTATCGATAAAACCGGACAAACTATTTTCGATTGCCTTTCCAACTTCCTCGGCAATCACTTCTCTCATTTGCTCGGTGACTCTCGGCACCGCATCGTCGTTACCTTTATCCGTCATCTTTAAAACTGAAATGTTTATATCAACCATTAAACATTAAATTTAAAACATATGATTTACTTGTTTCGGTTTACTCAAGTCTGTAACTTGCTTTAACCGTTCTTGTTTAATGCACTTCCCGTGTTTGAGTGTGTTAACACACTCTTTCCGTGCATGTCAATTCACGTTTTCTTTCTATATTTACTAAGTCTACTTAAAAAAATTAACTCTTACCGGATGCTTGATCAAGCTTGAACCGAACACACTTTATTAACAACATGACGCTCTGATTACCAACTTGTAAGACCCATCTTAAAATAACAGAATTTATGATATATAATACGCATTTAGTACAAAAATGCGAGCTTACAAAAACTTTGTTGGGTTTAAGATCATACTTGATCAAAATATTCGAGTCATCATCCTACTAATTAAACTTTCAAAACGTAATTTCAAGTGTTTACATATTACTAAAATAAAATAGATCAATGCGGAAGCTTTGTTTGGTGCGTTCGGTTCTTGAAAGTCGCTTGATCTTCACCCGGAGTCTTGTACGCTACCTAATGCCAAAACCACGTTAATTGTTAGTTTTGACCGAATTAGAATGCATATAAACAAGTTCTAATGTTAAACAATGAAAATGGAACAGAATTGCTGAAAATTGGGACTGTCGCGCCCCGCGACAGCTTAGACCTCATTCTACGCGGCCCGCGACAGCCGTCGCGTCACGCGACGGTGTTTCCATATTGGCGTCGCGTAGCGCGACGCCCAGTTTTTCACAGAATGTTCGTTCTTTTGTGCTGAAAACGCCCAGCTACGAAAAATAACCAAATATTAACTTTAAACTTGCATAACTTTCACTACACAAGTCCGTTTTACGTAATTCTTTTTCCTACACGACTGTAATTTAATTACGGGCTCGTTTATCAACACAATTCACATAAAATTTCAGTTTAAGAATAGTTAGCCTATAATTCGGCTCTTTGTTTATTCGACTCGTTTGTTTACAAATTCTACAACTTGTTTTGTTGTCATCCCATGTTTTCGGCCATTTTACCCATTCCCGGGTTTACCAACTTTAGCGTTTCGCTCCCCTCCCGGGGGTTATTTACGCAATAATCATCATGCTTGTTTTCAAGGATTTTTAAACATTCTCTTCTTAACCATTTGACGAGCATAATTTCTGAACTTTAATCCCCATAACAAGGGTTCATTTTTTTGCAACAAGTTTAGCGTGTCCGTTTCAAGGCTTACGCTTTGTTTATAACCAATCAACGAGTGATGGTCATTCACTTTGAATTTTACAACTCAACTTTGTTTTGACCCGTTTGGATGCCGAATGAAGACCACCATTTCAAAGATATACCAACTCTATTTTAACAATTGTTTTGACCCGTTTTGTTTGTCTAGTGAGCTTCATCACTTCCGTGACTTAACGGGTCTCTTCTCTCGCCAGATTTCAATATAATGAGCTAAAACAAATTAATAAACGTAATGTAACGAAACCACAGGTCACCTACCTTTAGAATGCACCCTTCAAGCGCGTATCACCTCCGGCTTGTCCGCTTGATGATCCGGATTCTTTACCTAAAGAGTTCCATTCACAACAAATTTAGAACTCTTTTTATAATCATTAACACATAATTCATTAGGATATTTGAATTTGCGTTTTCATCCAATCTTTAACATTTTAATCCTCACCTAGGCATTTTAACAAAAACCTAGCGGGTCAGATTTTTACATAATCATTACTAAGTTCATGACTTGTTATTTCCATCTATATCAACTTCAATAAGCAACTCTACACAAAATT
Organism: Helianthus tuberosus; assembly: GCA_030545235.1. NCBI lineage: Eukaryota > Viridiplantae > Streptophyta > Magnoliopsida > Asterales > Asteraceae > Helianthus > Helianthus tuberosus. The sequence goes on along the minus strand of CM060355.1, from coordinate 35,630,205 downwards.
TTAACATCAATATTTCAAAATTTACCACATAAATTCATATTTCACTAGAATAAGAATCATAATCCTAGTGTTTATCTAGTTCCTACAAGTCCATTAATCACCTACAATGGTGATTATAAACTCCACAAGTATCATGCAAGGTTTTAACAAGAGATCATCTAGGGTTTATCCCTAGACATCATATTACTTCTAATTTCATCTATACAACACATAATCAAGCGCAATTTTTGTTTTTCACAATTAACCTAGAATTCAAGATGCATCAAAATACCAAAATTTTGCATACCTTATGATCCCTTCAACGAGGTGATCACTAATTCGTGCTTGAAACTTGATTTAGAGCTGATTATGGTCTTCAATTTGTGAGTTTTTGTGAGAATTAGGGTTTGGAGAGGAAACCCCTGATCGCCCCTTGTTTTGTTCAACCCAGACACGCACACATGTGTGTGTTTGGTGTGTTATTTGCTATTTTAACATTCAAGTTTCAGTCTTTACAAGTTTGGTCCCTTAACTTTTGTTTAGCTTATAGTTTAGATGTTTTAACCTTATTATATGCCACTTCAAGACTCGTAACTAACTGGGTTATAAATTCCTAGTTAGTTGGTTCTTGTTTGATTGATACTTTATAAATCTGATTTAAAGTTTTATAAATTCCGGGTTGTTACAAAAAGGTATTATCGTCATTTAATAACTTTATACAAGAACATTTGCATAAACTCAACAAGTAATCTAACTTGATATCCCACTTAGTCTTAAATATGATATCATAACAGTAGGTAATGAGTTTTGTCAAGAAATCATGTTTAAAACTCAATTTGTATGTTAAAAGGGTAATTTAGTCCTTTTAAAGCATAAATTACGATCATAGGTATAAACATAGTTTATGACCAGGATGTGAATGTCAAAATAGGTTAAATATGTTTACTATTTAGTACTTAGTTCGTTTGCATGCTCACTTATATCAAAAACCTCATTTTTAAACCAAAGGGCATAATAGTCAACATTAAGCAAAATAACGGAATCAAGTAAATAAACTCAGATTACTATGTGACCATGTGATATAACCACGGAGAGTTATACTACAACATAATATGGTCACAAAGGAACCTAAATGCATAATGAAAGTATGCTAATTTGGGTAAGAACTGAAAGTCAAAGCAAAAGTCAAGTTTTTGCGACTTTCGGTTGCGAACCGAGCTTATACTTAGAATTGTCAGGTTGAACATGTTTATACATGTTCAATTAATATATACCAAGTTATTAAAGTGACAAAACACATTTTATAACCTCTACATTATAAGATTTGAATTATTTTAAAAAACTGACCCGTTTGACTTTTTATTTTAATAACTTTGACCCGACAATTAACTAAGTAAACGTGGTAATTAGGAGGTGCCCTTTTAAGGGATTAACACCTACCTAATTACGATCACATAGCCATATTCGCCTCGAACAATGGCTGGACCGTTAAGGTCTAAACCGAAAGTCAAAGCCTTTTATCGAAACTTTGACTTTTCGGCTTTTATTAGCTTATAAACTGAAAGGAGAGGTTAGGAACACTTACAAGAAGGTCCTAGCTCGAAAATCTACTGAAATGGAGTCTCCCTTTAGCTGGGAATCTCCAGGAGGTTGAGAAGAAAGGATTTTTAGAAGGTGCAAGTTCAAAGAGTCAATCATGGCACCTATTTATACTAAATTAAGAAGTTCTAGGATGAAGCCAGGTTTTTAGAGGCCTTCCCTAATCATCACAAGTGTCCAAGAGGTTTTTAGAAACCATTAGCATGCTCCTTGTATCGAAAACAGACAGTATAGTGGTTTGATTGGGGATCAAGGCTGCTTACATGCACCTGGCAGTTTATTTCGACACTGGTCGTTGGCTCGCGGCCCGCGAGAGATAAGGTAGTCCGAGTCGCGGCCCGCGACTCTCCTTCCATCAGGTTAACAAGTTTTTCATATTTACAGTTTTAGTCCCTGGTCCTTTATAACATAATATATGTTTTATTTTAGACACCTTTAGCCCCTAAAGTTAGTTTTTGATGATCTTGGAAGTTATAACGAACACCATTAGGCTCCCGTTTGGTTAAAAGATCACCCGGAGGTACTAGTTTCTATGATTGACGCTTTTAGTCCCTTCACATACATCTACTCACTGTTAGACAAGTTTAGTCCTTCATAGTCAAAATCTGACTTTATTAGGGTTTATGATGCGTTTCTTCACATCATTGGACATAATTTTATGAGGTGTTACAAGGCGGGTCCTCATTCATGATCATTGGCACCGCCTCGGGTTAGATCACCATAGCATCAGGAAATGGATCCTCATCCATAACAATAACAAGATTTTCTGGTTGACCTACAATGACAACCACATTTGGTTGGCCACGACGACGGCGACGGTAAACCAGCTCATGACGATGAGTTGGATGAACCGCCGCAAATGAAGTCATAGCCATCGATGCTGATGTTCCACAGATAGGGTAGACGCCCCACCAACGTCTAGGGACGAAGATTCAGGAATCAGCCAATAAGTTGACCCTCCCCCCAATCTCTAACTCTATTGGCTCCAAAAGAGAGATGAGGGCACTAGATAAACCATTGGGTAATCGAGATAGAATCTTAGGCACCATTACCCCATGAATGTCCATCGCCTTAACCAGAATGGGAGTCCTTTCAGAATCTTGGCGGGTCTTCTGGAAGCTAGCTTCCATATCATCAAGCTCGCTGGTCATCTGCTGTAGCCGTTTTTGATCCTGTGAGACAAACTTCGCAGCAATAAAAAAACTGTCAAAATCGAGTGACAATAAACACACCTTTTTTCTTTTCCATCATTTCCTTGCGCTCCAGCTCGGTTTCCCCTATTAGCCACGCGCAATAATGTGATCTTTCTCCTAGCTATTCTATTCCCAAACAAGTCTCTTTTCCAATAAAATTGAAGTTACCTGCTTAAAATCATTCTTAATTTTCTCCAAATCCGATCAGAGATCCACTCCCTGACCTCAGTAGCATTCAAGAAACCCATCAAGCGATTGTGCTCATCCATCAAATATTGATTGGACATCCAGATCTGGCGCAATTCCTGAATGTCATGCTGCCAGCGGCACCTTATTTCTCTCTGCCTTGGGAAACAACATCAACAAGGCTTCATCCATTAACTGTGCGGTATCAACTCCCTGCACATACAACACCTCAACATAAGGGAACGCAAGGTCGATCCAGTGTTTCACCATTTCTGGGTGTATCAGTCAGGACAACTTAGCTATTATCCACCTGGGCACAAAATGTTTATGTTTAGCACTTGGATTCCACACGACGGATGGAAGATATAAGTAATCAATTACTTTTTCCTCCTCTATATGACCTGTAACGCTTCGCATTTATGTACTTTCCTTATTTAGAAAGTATTGTTGTAATTCTATTTTTGGAAACTTATACTTGTGTTGTATTCTATTTCTTTTCAAACCTTGTAATCCGAGACTATTGATCATAATGAAATTTAAGCATTTTATTAACATTTATGTTATACATATTACACTTGTTTGCATGTTTATACTCAAAATCAAGTTTTAAACACCATTGTACATATTTTATATTTGTACAATACACGATTGTGCTTGTTACACGTAAAACCGGCTAAAATACGCGAATCAAAACTTGGACCTTCGAGAGGATGGGCAATGCCCTTCGCATGAAAGGACTCCCATTCATGCGAATTGTAACACCCCGTGTTTTGAAAGTCAAAGTCAAGATTGAAGTCAAAGGAAGAAAAGATTTCTAATTGTGATATGTCTCTCCTTGCTCAATTCCTGTTTTGGCTTCTTTGACTTGTAATTAATCTATTTTATTATCGCTTTATTTGTATTATGTGGAGTATCTGGTAATAATCGCATAGTAATCTCTATTTATCGCTTGATTAATCGCTTTATCGCTATCGCAATCGCACTCGCAACTCGAATTACGTATTTTGGTTATGGTTATACGTGTGTGTGCCTTATGTGTTACTTGTGCATGTTTATTTATGTTATGTGTGGTAATCAATCGAAACGCAATCGAAACTCAATCGCAATCGAATCATAAACGCTAAACGAATACGAAATAAGGATGATTGTATGTTGATATAGTAGTTGGGATTAAAAGTAATTTAACTAGGAAACTCTAACGCATCGAAACGCTCGTAATCGCAATCGAAACGGCAAAACTCATCGCACCAAACACTTGAACAAGTGGCCAATCGACCAGGTGGCCAGTCGATCGACCAGCTGTTCGATCGAGCTGCCGCTCGATCGGCCAGCCAATCGATCAGGCTGCCAACCGATCGACCAGCCCCTCTCCTCCCCTTTCCTTTTTGGGAAACCCTAGAAATACCCCCTGTCACCATCATACTTTCCACTTTTGGCAACTCTCCCCCGACCAGCTCATCTTCCCCACTTTTCTTCAGATTTCTCGTGATTCCGGTAAGATCTCATCCTAAATCTTGTACTTCCTTAATCTACACGCACTCCTACACCTTTCTATCTTTTGAATCTTAACTTTTAACCGTGAAATCATCAAGATTCAAAGTGTTCTAGGATGACGTCATCATGTGTTCTTGAGAACTTCATGTTTTGGCCTCAATCCACCAAGAACAACTTAGATCTAACCGATTTCCACATAAACAAACAAAGATCGTTCATAGATCTAAACATATTCACAATGAAAAGGATTGAAAGATGGTTTTCCAACTTTCTTTCAACTCTTTTACACTCAATGCATTCAAAACCGATAGAATCGGAGCTTGTGCCGACTTACTACTCATTCTTGTGGTTGTGTTGGTTCAAGATCTGGATTCTGTCCATGAGACTACCGATTTTGGGTTAAACATGGAACACCGTCTCGAACAGTTAGCTGGTCGGATTTGGGTGATTCCTGTCCGATCAGGGGTACCAAGTATTGACAAGGTTTCTGTTGCTTAATACGTTATCAAAATGTCTCGATAAAACGACAAACAATCAAAACAACCAAGTGTAAGACGAACAGGTCGACCAGGACGGAGTGTCGTCCGATCGGACAGCCATCCGAACGACCGGTCATCCGATCGACTTGCACCTTGGCCCCACAATTAATTTTCAAATCAACCCTCAAGAGTTTTGGGAACACCGAACGGATTGCCGTCCGATCGAGTTACCACTCGATCGACCGACCATCCGACTATGTGGTGTTTTGAAACTTCAAATCTTGAACAATTTTCAACATGTTCAATGCACAAGGGATGCCACCCGATCGAACAACCCTCCGATCAAGTGACAACCTGCAGAGAACTTGTTCTCGCTGAAGTGCCCAACCTATCGGATTATCGCCCGATCGAACGGTCGTTCGATTTACTGACCTGAAAGGTAGAGATACTTCAATGTTTTCAAAATACTACAACAAAAAATTCAAAAGTCAAGCCATCATACACAAACACATTCTTCACAAAGGAAGAAACAATCCACTCGAAAGGTCACCCGACCGGATGACCATCCGAGCGGACTGGCAACCGAACGACCGGTTGTCCGAGCGGACTACCATCCGATCAAACTGTTATTCGACCAACTATCACATGTTCCGTTTTACGCGTCGCTTATCGTTATACTATCAATCTGTTCAGACTAACCCTACTCTCTAGCGCTCCCTTCAATCCATCAATCGCTGAGAGTATACTCGATCCCTTTTTGCTTTACGCACTTTTGGGTGTTACATACGTTACTTATACAAAATCACATCGAACACACTACGCAATACTTTAAACGCTAACCGTTACCGCATGTATACGTGACTTAATGAATGCTTGTTTGTTATGTTTACACATGGAATGCTGTCTACCTGCCTTAGCAACGATAGTACTATAGTTTGGACTCAGCACCTGTTCACTCAGGGGTTGTTAAGGACAATTAGTTACATGGCTCACAGTGGTGAGTGTGTATCGCGAACTTCCTTGGGCAGTCAACCCGCAGTCATTGGTATCGATAGGTTCATGTCGATAACTAACATGCCTCATTTTACACTGTGTACGTGCTGGTTATGCATAACGATTTCGAACTCTATATGCTATTATCAAACTTGTATGCTCACCTTTACACTATGTGTATTGACTTTTACTTTAATGTATGTGACAGGTGCTTAGGATGCTTATTTGCTTACTTTGCTGTGAAATCGAGGCTAGGAAAGACCTAGGTCAACAATAAACAATTGTCTGTAATGAAAATCTGAGTTGTCGGAACAGAACAATTTGACTAGATCTTTCTGTGATAATTGTATTATCATTTATGACATGGTATGGGACGTGTTGCTTTAAATATTTGGTAAATATAGTTGTTATGGAAACTTCTGGACAATCTGTTTCGCTCAGTGCCACGCCCCGATGTTTCTGCCATCATTTGGGGTGTGACAGAATGGCCCTGTCGTTCCAAACTCCCATCTGCCCGAAAGGTCCATTAGTCCCAACTCACCTTTTTAGCCTATAAATAGGTGCACTACTTCACTCATTTTCCTTGCTCGTTCACTCAGACTTCTCTCAGAAGCTCTCAACTTCTGTCTCGCGATCAGAGACTTTTGGTATCGATTTTCTTCCATTTTCTTATACTTTCCATTCATTTCTTTACATTTCGTGCATTTCAATTCAAGTACTCAAACTTTTCTTGCAAAACCTCTTTATTGAACACGTCTCATTGATGGCTTTCACGAGTTTGCTTGGGAAAACTGATGTTGAAGCCTCACCACATATGAGATGCAACCAAGATTTACAAACTTTGATGTCTTACAACTTGTTCATATGTTTCATTTTAATTTCTATATAAGCTCGGTGGAATCTGGAACCCATCAGACTCTCAACTCAATCCATAGTTAAGGGTTTGCATTAGGGTTATTTTCCACCAAGAAATTATCTGTTTTGGATTGATTAAACAAACATTTTCGACAAAACTGACACCTTTCGCACAACAGGGCATCCCTCTCGCGCGAAAAGAATCCTTCTCGCGCGAAAGGGGCCTCTTTCATAAGCTTCGTTTTCGATTACTTTTCTGTTCAATGCCAGTTCATCAAGGATGAACACTAAACAGTTTGCTAGTCACAAAGTAAGTTAACCCCGTCCAGCCTCCGACACTTAGTTCACTTTTTCTATGTTGTGTCGGCACACCTGGGTTGTCGTTACTTGACTGTTTGGATAACTTTACTTTCCGTTTTCATTTTAATAACATTTACAGCTTCTGTGTTTAGCTAAAACAGTTTACAATTTAATCATTACGCACAAATCCACATTTAAACAGTCTTGTCGCTTGAAAGGATCCCTTTCGCACGAAAGGCTACTGCCTTTCACACAAGAGGACCCCTTTCGCATGAAAGGGTCTGTTATTTATTTCGCACTTTCACGTATCTTAAAGTCTGATCCGAACCCTTTTCACATCAGAACACTCACACCTCAGTTTACCCATTTCAGGGTGACTTCGGTGTACCAGCTCTCGCTAAATCAACTCTCGGTTTTTGTGGAACTCTACGCAAAAGTGTGAGTATTCTTGATCCCTTTTCATTTTTAAACACTTTGGGTGCAACATGTACATATATATAAAAACACGTAGTCACAATTAAACATGTTTATCAATCACACTCTATCCACCATTAAACATGAAACTTGTTATACTTGTTAAACTCATATGTTATCTTTACATTGTGTCTATATGCTCATTAACTTTGCAAGCCTACCTTAACAATTATAGTGTTATAGGATTAACGCCCTGCCCGTATTCTTGTGGTATTGTTAAGTGAACATCATTACACCCTCTTCGTCTCGATGATGTTGGGTAATCACCATTGCGTTAAACTCCGGTTTGACATATAGTTTACACTAGTACAACATGTTAGTAACTTGTTTACATTTATCATGTTGGATATAAGCACAATTAAAACGTTTTTCATTACTATGCTATGTGTAAAACTTGTATACTCGCCAACATATTTGTTGATCATATTTTAATACATGTTGCAGGTTGATAGATGACGACGTGAAGAAACAAGTTAGGGGGGACTTAGATACACACCTAAACAAATAAACTATTCTATGTTTCATGCTATGTTTGCTACTATTTTGATTGTATTTGTTTGAAACAATGTATTCATATAGAATTTATGCAATTGAATTTTAATCATTGTCACATTTAGTGTTATGATGCAATGAGCAATCTCGTTTTTATCTCACTCTGATGTTTCCGCCATCGGTTGGGGTGTGACAAGATCACAGCCACTCGATCTTGTCATTTCAATTGGGATTGTATTTTTTCCCAAAAACAATTTCAGTGCTTGTACGTTGCTAACTGGCAAATCAACTGCTTGATCTCTCAGACTTGAGGAAAACAAAATGCCTGCACACCTGTTATTCTTTGGCGTCCCACTCAACTCAAAGATTGGATCAGGTTGGGGAATAAATACTAGTTCCACAGTCACAACATAGAGTCACTCATCACCGGAACAGTTAGTATAACTTTAGTGGGGTGACTTGATACTATGGGACTTGAAACTTGAGAAGCAATCGCAACCGAAATCAAATCCATCAGTGGTTGGCTATGTCACACCCCAACCTATGGCAGAAACATCGGAGTGACACAGAATGAGATTGCTCGAGAGTTCATAACATACTAGGAGTGACAATAATTTAATTAACAATATTTCATTTCATTTCTAATTCAAAGGTACAAGGGTTGAAAGGAAATTACAACTTGTTCGTAACAAAATCAAAAAAGTAAATATCAAAATAACAAAATTGGGTGCGTTTTTAGTCCACCATTTGTAGATTTCATGTGCATCAAGCTAGTTTTCTGCAACATGTATTAAAGTATCCGTCAACACAAATAGGTCGGTGGGCATACAAGTTTGGTTTTACGTAGCATATAATAAAAGATTCTCAAATCCAACATGGCAATTTGTATACTAAGTTAAGTTACATACTAACATGCACAACCTAAGTGTCAAACCAAAGATTCCACGAGCGTAATCATGTCAAGAAGTGAACAAGGTCGTTCACAATTGAATGCTTAACATAGACCACGAAAACGGGCGGTGTGCTACACCTATAGCGCTATACATGTTAAGTGTAACACCTCGAAAATTTACGTCCAATAATGTACTGACACGTGTCATGGGCTTTGAATATGTGAAAACATACTTTGGAGGGACTAAAGTTGACAAACAGTGAAACTGTGTGAATATAAGGGTCCAAAGTGTCAACAATGGATAAATAGGCCCTAAAAAAACCCTACATGATGTTTATAATCTTAAACGGATAAATCATGGATCATACGAAGCGGAAAGTGAAAGAAAGTGAGGAATTACAAACTACAGGGGCTAAACGTGTCAACATGTTGAAAGTATACATCTGAGTGACCTTTTGGCAAACCCGAAGCTTTGTAATGATAAAATATACTCACTAGAATATGTGATAAAAATTTCATGAAGTTTCGTGATCGTATGAGCAAGTTATGATCAAAACCGTACACGAAGGGTTAAACGCGTTAACGTTGAATTTCGTGACTTTTCGGGTAAGCACAAATTTAACCAAGGACCTAATCAAGTTTGTGGATGTCCCAAGGTCCTTAAAAATCAAGCTTTAGGGTCTGATGTGCAAGAAAATGAGCCAAAACCACGTATCAAAGAACAAGGACCAAATTGTAAAACTTGAAAACCTATTAACCTGGTCGTCAGCTTGTACGCGGCCCGCGTAACAGGCCTCGCGGCCCGCCTACAAGTGCCCAGCGACAAAATAAGCGACCAGCTGCCAGTTCATGTCTGTTTGCGAGTTGTAACCAGCAGTTGTCGATTCAAGAGGCTCACCAATGAACTTACATGCAACTAGGGACACTTGTATTCTTCTTACAACATCAGTAGACCTCTATGGCAGCCTCTAATCAGATCAAAATTGAGATAAAAGGATCTTGAAGCTTACTACATTGAACACTTGCAACTTCAAAAATTCACAAGACAACTTCTGGAGCTCTCTGGACGTCAAGACATCTTCCTAGTGATCTCTAAGCTTTATTAGGACTCTTGTAAGTGTTCATAACCTTCTCAAATTCGTTCTAGCTTAGTTATTTATCCGAAAGTCAAACTATCGTAATTTAAACTTGACTTTGTGATTAAACGAGATTTGCTCAGTCATTTCTCAAATTGAAAGTACCTACAAGTTGGTATTTATGTGGGTAACAAACCCCTAAAAGGGTATTCTCAGATTCCCACTCTAAGTATGTTAATTGTCGAGTCAAAGCTTTTCTTAAAAAGTCAACAGAATGTGTTTTTGCAAATTTAAGCATGATTAGCAATGTAGGCTACATGCAACCTGTTTGATCATCAAAATAACTTTGTAACTAATGTAAGAACATGTTTCAACATGATCAACTCGACAATTTTCAGTTTAAACCCGAATCGGAACCGAAAGTCGCATAAATTGACTTTTGCTTTGACTATCAGTTCTGATCCGTTCGTGCATGTTTGAGATCTGCATTAGAGCTTATTTTGGACCAATTTTCATATAAGTTTAACTCTCTGAGATTTTACAACTTGGTTTAACACTTATCCGATTCATATGCATGTTTCCGGTTTATGATTAAAAGTTGACTATTATGCCCTTTTGACTATAAAACGTGATTTTTGAAAAAGTGAAAGAGTAGAAACATTTATTACTGATTTATAAACTTGCACCAAAAATTTGATATCAGTTTATGGTCTAGATTAAGAGTTATGCTCATTATCGTAATTTGAAAGCTTTATGTTACTTCAACGGCGTAATTAGCGTATAACCTATTTAAACCCACTTTTTGATACCAAACTTTTTACCCACTGATATAATATAATATTTTGGGATTTTTCAAGATTTTTATTTAATTTTTGGCTGAGCATATCATAAGTCTCTAAGTTTAATTCGGTAAATAACGATTTTGCCCTTTTAAGCCATAAAATGAGTTTTACAAATCCTTTTGACCCCAAAACTTTTTATACTGATTTTATTTGATAAATAAAGTATTTTGAGCATTCTGGAAATATAAAAATATCAGCTTTCTTTTAAAAACCCGGAAACGGCTCTAAATCGCCTTTTTAAGCGTTTTTATCGCATAGTATGCACTATAACCATATTAAACATATAAGGTTGATACCTACTGATGTTTTTAGTATATTTTTATATAATAACAGTAAGTATAAGTTTTTGAACTCAGGTTTCCAGTTTTGACCTTTTAAGCCCTTGTGAAATTACCAAAATACCCCTAATGAGCATAGTTTGGTTTTAAATGATAAATTTCACATATGGGTCATACCCTACTGTTATAACATGTTAAATTAAGTATATTTACTGTATAAACCAGACCTGTAACTCAGATTTCTAATTTAACTCTTTTATAATCTTTTAAATGACCAAAATGCCCTTATGAGGCATAATTTGTGTTTAAATCCATTTCGGGCATAATAGAAGATATATTACTGATATTATAACATATTTAGAGCATATTATCTCAGGGAACTTGCATATGACTCTTACGGTTACCCGTAACGCTCTTTTCGCGTTCGGTTCGGTTTATGTAACTAGTTTGCATAAATTGACCGAGACGGGTCAAACATTATCATTTTTGTCTCAAAATCCAGAATGTATTTAGTATACCCATATTATACAAGTATTCAAACTTGTCGGGTCTAAATCACATTCTATCCGGTCTTCGCTTAATCGTGCGTTTGAACCGTTTCGTCCTTAAAGCTAACCGGTCTAAGCTTAAGCTTAAATAAAGACCCGTTAGAAATCTAATAGGTTATTATAAACCTTCGTTCCAGATTAGGAGCACCGGTAAAAGCTACCTTCACTTGCTTATTGTGAATTATACTTTACTCAGGTAAATACTTTTAACTTATTTTCCCTATACGGGCTTGGGTTACGGTATATAGAATACCGCTTGATCGAGCATCAAATTCTTACATCGTTTGGGTGGTTAATTGAATAATTTGATCGGCTCGTTTAAACAGTCTTGTTCGCTTAAAGCCTTTGGGGGATTAATGACCATGTCCCGGATATCCTTGGCATCATCTTACGAGATGGCCACGACCGAGCACGGGGTGTAGGCGTACACCTGTCAGTGAATAACTCAATAATGTGGAGGGTCTATTGATCTTTAACCCGGACAAGATCCGGGCTACTGAACGCACAAGTAACATGTAATTCGTTCACAAGTTTATATTAAATAATTGACCCAAGTTATAAAATGTTTTGTGCCTTGAGCATTTAAATCAATTTTCAACCATTTCCAAATGAGTCGGTTAAATTGTATTTACCAGTGTAAACTGACGTATTTTCCCAAAAAGGTTAAGTGCAGGTACTACACGAAATAGGCTGGCTGTCTTCTAGGGCGTCCACAATAAGTCTCGCAAGCTTGGACGACAATAAACTGTTGAACAATATCTTATTTTATTTTGATCCGCCTGTGGATCTGTTTCAACTATTAGTGATATTTAATATTACATTTTATTAAAGTTGAAATGAATCTATCTTTGCTTCCGCTGTGCATTTATATATTGTGTTGTTTGTCTATGATGATACCAACTACGTCACTATACTCCCCACCGGGCCCACCGGTGACACGTGGAAAATAGGGGTGTGACAGGTTGGTATCAGAGCCAACTCTGAGTGAATTAAACACTAGTCTTTTGTGTTTAATCTCAATTACACAATTGCACATTCCTCGATTCTCTAGTCTAGACAAAGAACTTAGGAATTTTCCAAATTTTTGGTTTTATTTCTAACTTTGTCTTAATTATATTTTTGTTGTATCACTTGTTGTTGTTTTACAGGATCACAAAATGCCGCCACGTATGAGAGGCCGAGGAAGGGGAAATGGGGCACATGTAGCCCCAAACGATCACGAAGCCATACCGTCACTCCGGCGAACACCTTCGGATCCTCACAACACTGACGCTCAAGACCTTTGGAGGTCTCTTACCGAACCTGCTAGGCGCTCAGTCTCACTGAGTACCTCTCCTTCAATCCCACACTCCTTTGGGCCTCATTCGGAGAATGAGCCCCACAACTCTCAACAGTCCTACATTCCCCTACTAGGACACAACTCACCATTTAACCAACCATCACCTATCTTCCAGGGTCAGTTCAACCCTGATGACTACTTAGCAGCAGCAGTGGGTTTTAACCCACTTGGACCAGAAGACCACTTTTCTGGTGGCAACCCGATGGACATCGATGAGGATACTGATCCTGCAATGCCACCATCCGGAACACCGAACCACCCCATCGAGATTTCAGATGGGTCACCGTTTATGGGATCACCTTACAATGGTCCCGACAGCTTTGAGGAGAACTTCAAGCAGTATGACTGGGCATTTACTCCCAGTTATCATAACTCTCCCTTGCACCAGCCACATCACTCTCCCCTGCACCAGATTCATCCCAACTCTCCCCTGCATCAGCCACAGCAGCAGCAGCAGCAGAATCCTTCTGAGGATTCTCGACTTGTCGCGGTCACTCCGCCGCCACCGCCGCCTCAGCTTCAACCTCCCTCGCCTCCGAGGCGAAGGAGAACGACAGTGCGAATATCCGCACGAGGGGGAATACGCATCAGCACCCCTCCACATTCAGGTGGCAGCCGGTGCTCGCCTGTCCATGAAGAACCAGAGATGGGAGAATCTTCACACCCCGTCTCTGAAGTAGTCTCTGCGCCAGTCGCGCCACAGCCACCATTGGGTTTTGGAGACCCAATTCCCACTTATACCGGTGTTGCAGCATTCAACCCCTTCGAGCAGCAGTTCCCCACAGGTTACAACTTTACAGAAGATCCCTACTGGGTAGCGGCAAACTCTCTTCAGCCGGGAGGTTCTTACGGAGGTCCCTGGGCTACGGGACACTCGACCTATGGATACCCATCGTATGGGTATCAGCAGTCACAGCCTCCTCAACCTCCGCTTTATCAACCACAGCCTCCTCAACCACCGCATTATCAGCAACCACCTCAGGCGCCGGCGATGTCACCGCCCCAAATGCAAGAAATCCTTCATGAGATACAAGAGGTGCGTCAAGAGATGCGGCATGAGTTGCGGCATGATCGGAGGCATAACCGGGGGATGTTTAAGAAGATGGTGGATTTAATTAAGGGTAAAAGCAAGAAGGGTCACTGAATCCTTTGTTTGTTGGTTATTTTAGTGTGGTACTCATGTCCCTGCGTGGACATTTATTTATTTCAGTGCTCTACCCCTGCGTGGGTATTTCTTTCTGTTCTGCCCCTGCGTGGGCATATCTTTTTATTTGACCCCTGCGTGGGTTTGTTTGTTTTGTTATTTGGCCCCTGCGTGGGCATGTTGTTTATGTAAAAGACCCGTTTAGGGCAAACTCGTACTGATTTAATTTTTATTTTGAATGGTTAATTTAAGATTTTCATTTTAAATTATGTGCATAAACATAGTATATGAATAAATGAAAAATAACATTTATTATTTTGATGTACCATTTTAATTAAATAACAAGTATCTTAAAAGGTAAAACCTAGCTGTTATGTTGTCATAAATCTAGCCAATATGGTAGGACCTGTTTAAAAAGATTCAAATCTCTGTTAACATCTGTAAACATGTTAACATTCTTGGCTAGTGTGATCCGTAAAATCACACACGCCACCCTTTTAATAAATTATCCAAGTTTAATATTTCTATATATATTTGGTTGTGACAAAATGCCTACGGGTTATAATTAATGTCATATAAAACAAAAAGGCAGCTGTAGTTTATAAACTCCCTGCCAAGAAAAGGATTGATTTTTCTTTTTATGCAAACTTTAATCCTACAATATCTAAATTTGTAATTTAGAAATTCGTCTACGTGACTAGGCTTATTATGCCAATATTATATTTCATTCTAAAAAGATTATTAGTAAAAGTCCTGAATGAAATTATTAAATTAACTAATATGGCTTTATTTACCATGGTTAATAAATCGTCAAGAACGATAATACTGTTTAGACTTCTAAATAGACCTTGTCCTTATTTTATGTAGCAATTAAGACTACATGGCTAAGTCTGAAGAATTAAACAGTCGTCCAGCGGAAAACCCTGATAATACTAAAATATTAGTAACGGGTGCGGAGTTGAAAGCATTAGTGAATGATGCTGTTGTCGAAGCACTAAATAGGCAATTTAGTGAAGCAAGTGGGACCCAAAGTAGGACCCGATCCGCATCACGTTCCAAGCCAAGGACACACTCGGAGGCTCATAGCAAGCCGCCCTCTAAGAAAGTTGAACCTAAGAAAGATGAGCCCAAGAAGGAAAATGATCGACACTCATCGAATCAAAATAGTGTTCCCCCAAAGAAGAAAGAGTTTGATGCTAAACCTCAAACCAAATCATGTACTTACAAGTACTTCGTTTCTTGTAAACCCAGAGACTTTACTGGGGAAAAAGGAGTGGTCGATTGCATGACTTGGTTGGACGAAATGGATACCGTAGTGGACATCAGCGGTTGTGCTGAAAGAGATGTAGTGAAATACGTATCCCAATCGTTCAAAGGAGACGCACTGGCGTGGTGGAAATCTCTCATACAAGCTGCCGGAAAGAACACGCTTTACAGTATGTCATGGGATCAGTTCGTAGCTCTTATTAAAGAGAATTATTGCCCACAACACGAAGTTTAAAGGATTGAGTCAGACTTCGTATCGTTGGTGATGAAAAATTTAGACTGCCAGGCATACCTCACCACTTTCAATACTCTATCACGGTTGGTTCCGTACTTGGTAACCCCAGAACCGAAAAGGATTGCCCGTTTCATCGGGGTTTAGCCCCTGAAATTAAAGCAAGTGTTAAGGCGTCACGACCTGCAACCTTTAGATCAGCAGCTGATCTATCTCTCTCGCTTACCCTGGACGTAGTCAGGTTGAGAGCACTCAGGAACTCAGAAGAGAATAAGAGAAAGCGTGAGGACGATGCCTCACGAAGATCAGAAAAGAGACACCGAGGAAATAACGACCACAGGAAAGGGTCGGGATCTAAAAGAGATGGGCAACAATCGGGGGATAAGCCCAAATGTAAAACTTGTAAGAAAAACCATTTTGGGAAGTGTCGTTTCGAGTCGAAATCCCAGTCTCATGTGAGACCCTGTGGGATTTGCAAATCTACGGATCATAAGACTTTGGAGTGTAAGAAACTGAAGGATGCAACATGTTACGGTTGCAACGAAAAAGGGTACATCAAGTCTAATTGCCCAAAGTACGCCAAGAAAGCCGAAGATGGGAAGAAGACCAATGCGAGGGTCTTCAAAATGGACGCTAAGGAAGCTGTTCAAGATGACAACGTGATTACAGGTACTTTTCTTGTAAATGATGTTTTTGCTTGAGTATTGTTTGATTCTGGAGCAGATAAGTCTTTTGTTGATGATAAGTTCTGTAAGTTATTAAACCTACCTGTAAAACCCTTAAGTGTGAAATACGAGGTGGAATTAGCTGATGGAACCATAGAAACCGCCTCAACTGTTTTAGATGGATGTGTTATATCCATTAGGAATCATTCTTTTCCTTTGTCCTTACTTCCCTTTAAGCTAGCCGGCTTTGATATAGTTATAGGTATGGATTGGTTATCGCATAACCAAGCCCAGATTATGTGCAGCAGAAAGCAAGTGGTAGTCAAAACCCCGTCTGGGGAGTCACTTACCATCTAAGGGGATACTCAGCATGGATTGCCCGAGCAAGTGTCCATGCTCAAGGCATCCAGATGTCTGCAGAAGGGTTGTGTCATTTATATGGCACAAGTTACTATTGATGAGCCAAAGCCAAGGATTGAAGACATCCCTATCATTTCGGATTATCCTGAAGTTTTTCCCAAAGAACTACCTGGTTTACCACCAGATAGACAAGTGGAATTCCGAATTGACATCATCCCGGGTGCAGCACCAGTAGCAAGAGCGCCTTATAGGTTAGCACCAACGGAGATGAAGGAATTAAGGACGCAGTTAGATGATCTATTAGCTAAAGGTTTTATTAGACCTAGTTCGTCTCCTTGGGGAGCGCCGATCTTGTTTGTCAAGAAGAAGGATGGATCGATGCGTCTGTGCATCGATTACCGTGAGCTTAATAAAGTCACTATCAAGAATAGGTAGCCTTTGCCCAGGATCGACGATCTGTTCGATCAATTACAAGGGGCAAGCTACTTTTCTAAGATCGATTTGAGATCAGGCTATCATCAGTTAAAGGTTAAAGATGAAGATGTTCACAAGACAACGTTTAGGACTCGTTATGGTCATTACGAGTTCCTAGTGGTGCCTTTCGGGCTCACTAATGCACCAGCCGCATTCATGGATCTCATGAATCGCGTCTGCAAGCCTTATCTGGATAAATTCGTCATCGTCTTCATTGACGACATCCTCATTTACTCGAAGAGCCAAGCTGATCACGAGAAACACCTTCGTTGTATTCTCAAACTTCTACATCAAGAGAAACTCTACGCCAAATTTTTGAAGTGCGAATTTTGGCTTCGAGAGGTCCAATTTCTTGGACATGTGGTAAGTGAGCGTGGAATCCAAGTGGATCCCGCTACGGTGGAAGCAGTTATGAATTGGCAAGAGCCAAAGACGCCTACTGAGATTCGCAGTTTCCTGGGTTTAGCAGGATATTATAGGCGCTTTATCGAAAACTTTTCAAGGATTGCTGCGCCCCTAACTTCGTTGACACACAAGAAGGTTAAGTTTGATTGGGGCCGTAAGCAGCAGGAATCCTTCGACATTCTGAAGAAAAAGTTAAGCAATGCACCAGTGTTAACATTGCCCGATGGTATAGAAAAATTTGTGGTGTACTGTGATGCATCACACACTGGTATGGGCTGTGTACTCATGCAGAAAGGCAAGGTTATTGCCTACGCTTCACGATAGCTAAAGGTGCACGAAAAGAACTACACTACCCACGACTTGGAGCTGGGTGCTGTTGTATTTGCATTAAAAGTTTGGAGGCACTACTTATATGGTACCAAGTGTGTGATCTATTCAGATCACAAGAGCCTTCAACATTTGTTCAATCAGAAGGACTTGAACATGCGACAAAGACGATGGATGGAAACTCTAAATGATTATGATTGTGAGATAAAATACCATCCAGGCAAAGCAAATGTAGTTGCTGACGCCTTAAGCAGAAAAGAAAGAGTGGAGCCAATAAGAATCAATGCCAAGCGCATCGAAATCAGGAATAGTTTGAACGAAAGGGTGTTAGCTGCACAGAAGGAAGCTGTGTTGGAAGCTAACTATCCTGAAGAAAGGCTAGGAATAACTGAAGAGCAGTTATCTCACGACAAAGACGGAATGCTTAGATTGAATGGACGAATATGGGTTCCAGTTTATGGAGGACTTCGAGATGTTATCCTCCAGGAAGCCCACAGTTCCAAATATTCCGTTCATCCTGGAGCTGATAAGATGTACCAGGATCTAAAAGCAAACTATTGGTGGATTGGTTTGAAAAAGTCTGTAGCTGCTTATGTAGCAAAATGTTTGACTTGTGCGCAAGTCAAAGCTGAACATCAGAAACCGTCAGGTTTGTTACAACAACCTGAAATTCCCACATGGAAGTGGGAGATGGTGACAATGGATTTCATCACCAAGTTGCCAAAGACGAGAAAGGGAAACGATACTATATGGGTCATAGTGGATAGACTGACGAAGTCAGCACATTTCCTACCCATAAAGGAAACTTACAGCTCAGATATGTTAGCTCAATTGTACGTTGATAAGATTGTAGCTCTGCATGGTATACCTGTGTCTATTATCTCTGATAGGGATACTAGGTACACGTCACATTTTTGGAAAAGTTTCCAACAATCTTTGGGCACACGTTTAAATTTTAGTACGGCTTATCATCCTCAGACTGACGGTCAGAGTGAGCGTACTATTCAAACATTGGAAGACATGCTACGTGCATGTGCGATCGATTTGGGTGGTAGTTGGGATAAGAACCTACCATTAATCGAATTCTCCTACAACAATAGCTACCACACCAGCATAAAAGCCGTGCCTTTTGAGGCCTTATACGGTAGAAAGTATAGATCGCCTATTTGTTGGGCAGAAGTTGGAGATGTCCAACTATCAGGACCAGAGATAGTTTTTGAGACGACGGACAAGATTGTCCAGATTCGCGATCGTTTGAAAGCTGCCAGGGATAGGCAGAAAAGTTATGCAGATCCAAAGCGTAAAGCTTTTCACTTCGAAGTGGGTGATAAAGTGTTGCTTAAAGTATCACCCTGGAAAGGGGTAATGCGATTTGGTAAGAAAGGCAAGCTAAGCCCGAGATACATAGGACCTTTCGAGGTTATCGAACGTGTCGGGTCAGTTGCTTATAAGTTAAACTTGCCTGAAGAACTTAGCGCTATCCATAATGTGTTCCACATCTGTAATTTGAAGAAGTGTTTCGCTGATGAATCACTAGTTATACCGCATACGGATGTACATATAGACGAAAGCTTGAAATTTGTGGAAAAGCCATTGTCGATTGAAGATCGACAGGTAAATAAGCTTCGAAGGAAGCATGTACCTATTGTTAAGGTCAAATGGGATGCCCGTAGAGGTCCCGAATACACTTGGGAGGTAGAATCCACGATGAAAGAAAAATACCCTCATTTGTTTCCGTAAATCTCGAGGTCGAGATTTCTTTTAAGGGGGTGAGGATGTAACACCTCGAAAATTTACGTCCAATAATGTACTGACACGTGTCATGGGCTTTGAATATGTGAAAACATACTTTGGAGGGACTAAAGTTGACAAACAGTGAAACTGTGTGAATATAAGGGTCCAAAGTGTCAACAATGGATAAATAGGCCCTAAAATAACCCTACATGATGTTTATAATCTTAAACGGATAAATCATGGATCATACGAAGCGGAAAGTGAAAGAAAGTGAGGAATTACAAACTACAGGGGCTAAACGTGTCAACATGTTGAAAGTATACCTCTGAGTGACCTTTTGGCAAACTCAAAGCTTTGAATGATAAAATATACTCACTAGAATATGTGATAAAAATTTCATGAAGTTTCGTGATCGTATGAGAAAGTTATGATCAAAACCGTACACGAAGGGTTAAACGCGTTAACGTTGAATTTCGTGACTTTTCGGGTAAGCACAAATTTAACCAAGGACCTAATCAAGTTTGTGGATGTCCCAAGGTCCTTAAAAATCAAGCTTTAGGGTCTGATGTGCAAGAAAAGGAGCCAAAACCACGTATCAAAGAACAAGGACCAAATTGTAAAACTTGAAAACCTATTAAGCGGGTCGTCAGCTTGTACGCGGCCCGCGTAACAGGCCTCGCGGCCCGCCTACATGTGCCCAGCGACAAAATAAGCGACCAGCTGCCAGTTCATGTCTGTTTGCGAGTTGTAACCAGCTGTTGTCAATTCAAGAGGCTCACCAATGAACTTACATGCAACTAGGGACACTTGTATTCTTCTTACAACATTAGTAGACCTCTGTGGTAGCCTCTAATCAGATCAAAATTGAGATAAAAGGATCTTGAAGCTTACTACATTGAACACTTGCAACTTCAAAAATTCACAAGACAACTTCTGGAGCTCTCTGGACGTCAAGACATCTTCCTAGTGATCTCTAAGCTTTATTAGGACTCTTGTAAGTGTTCATAACCTTCTCAAATTCGTTCTAGCTTAGTTATTTATCCGAAAGTCAAACTATCGTAATTTAAACTTGACTTTGTGATTAAACAAGATTTGCTCAGTCATTTCTCAAATTGAAAGTACCTACAAGTTGGTATTTATGTGGGTAACAAACCCCTAAAAGGGTATTCTCAGATTCCCACTCTAAGTATGTTAATTGTCGAGTCAAAGCTTTTCTTAAAAAGTCAACAGAATGTGTTTTTGCAAATTTAAGCATGATTAGCAATGTAGGCTACATGCAACCTGTTTGATCATCAAAATAACTTTGTAACTAATGTAAGAACATGTTTCAACATGATCAACTCGACAATTTTCAGTTTAAACCCGAATCGGAACCGAAAGTCGCATAAATTGACTTTTGCTTTGACTATCAGTTCTGATCCGTTCGTGCATGTTTGAGATCTGCATTATAGCTTATTTTGGACCAATTTTCATATAAGTTTAACTCTCTGAGATTTTACAACTTGGTTTAACACTTATCCGATTCATATGCATGTTTCCGGTTTATGATTAAAAGTTGACTATTATGCCCTTTTGACTATAAAACGTGATTTTTGAAAAAGTGAAAGAGTAGAAACATTTATTACTGATTTATAAACTTGCACCAAAAATTTGATATCAGTTTATGGTCTAGATTAAGAGTTATGCTCATTATCGTAATTTGAAAGCTTTATGTTACTTCAACGGCGTAATTAGCGTATAACCTATTTAAACCCACTTTTTGATACCAAACTTTTTATCCACTGATATAATATAATATTTTGGGATTTTTAAATATTTTTATTTAATTTTTGGCTGATCATATCATAAGTCTCTAAGTTTAATTCGGTAAATACCGATTTTGCCCTTTTAAGCCATAAAATGAGTTTTACAAATCCTTTTGACCCCAAACCTTTTTCTACTGATTTTATTTGATAAATAAAGTATTTTGGGCATTCTGGAAATATAAAAATATCAGCTTTCTTTTAAAAACCCGGAAACGGCTCTAAATCGCCTTTTTAAGCGTTTTTATCGCATAGTATGCACTATAACCATATTAAACATATAAGGTTGATACCTACTGATGTTTTTAGTATATTTTTATATAATAACAGTAAGTATAAGTTTTTGAACTCAGGTTTCCAGTTTTGACCTTTTAAGCCCTTGTGAAATTACCAAAATACCCCTAATGAGCATAGTTTGGTTTTAAATGATAAATTTCACATATGGGTCATACCCTACTGTTATAACATGTTAAATTAAGTATATTTACTGTATAAACCAGACCTGTAACTCAGATTTCTAATTTAACTCTTTTATAATCTTTTAAATGACCAAAATGCCCTTATGAGGCATAATTTGTGTTTAAATCCATTTCGGGCATAATAGAAGATATCTTACTGATATTATAACATATTTAGAGCATATTATCTCAGGGAACTTGCATATGACTCTTACGGTTACCCGTAACGCTCTTTCCGCGTTCGGTTCGGTTTATGTAACTAGTTTGCATAAATTGACCGAGACGGGTCAAACATTATCATTTTTGTCTCAAAATCCAAAATGTATTTAGTATACCCATATTATACAAGTATTCAAACTTGTCGGGTCTAAATCACATTCTATCCGGTCTTCGCTTAATCGTGCGTTTGAACCGTTTTGTCCTTAAAGCTAACCGGTCTAAGCTTAAGCTTAAATAAAGACCCGTTAGAAATCTAATAGGTTATTATAAACCTTCGTTCCAGATTAGGAGCACCGGTAAAAGCTACCTTCACTTGCTTATTGTGAATTATACTTTACTCAGGTAAATACTTTTAACTTATTTTCCCTATACGGGCTTGGGTTACGGTATATAGAATACCGCTTGATCGAGCATCAAATTCTTACATCGTTTGGGTGGTTAATTGAATAATTTGATCGGCTCGTTTAAACAGTCTTGTTCGCTTAAAGCCTTTGGGGGGTTAATGACCATGTCCCGGATATCCTTGGCATCATCTTACGAGATGGCCACGACCGAGCACGGGGTGTAGGCGTACACCTGTCAGTGAATAACTCAATAATGTGGAGGGTCTATTGATCTTTAACCCGGACAAGATCCGGGCTACTGAACGCACAAGTAACATGTAATTCGTTCACAAGTTTATATTAAATAATTGACCCAAGTTATAAAATGTTTTGTGCCTTGAGCATTTAAATCAATTTTCAACCATTTCCAAATGAGTCGGTTAAATTGTATTTACCAGTGTAAACTGACGTATTTTCCCAAAAAGGTTAAGTGCAGGTACTACACGAAATAGGCTGGCTGTCTTCTAGGGCGTCCACAATAAGTCTCGCAAGCTTGGACGACAATAAACTGTTGAACAATATCTTATTTTATTTTGATCCGCCTGTGGATCTGTTTCAACTATTAGTGATATTTAATATTACATTTTATTAAAGTTGAAATGAATCTATCTTTGCTTCCGCTGTGCATTTATATATTGTGTTGTTTGTCTATGATGATACCAACTACGTCACTATACTCCCCACCGGGCCCACCGGTGACACGTGGAAAATAGGGGTGTGACAGGTTGGTATCAGAGCCAACTCTGAGTGAATTAAACACTAGTCTTTTGTGTTTAATCTCAATTACACAATTGCACATTCCTCGATTCTCTAGTCTAGACAAAGAACTTAGGAATTTTCCAAATTTTTGGTTTTATTTCTAACTTTGTCTTAATTATATTTTTGTTGTATCACTTGTTGTTGTTTTACAGGATCACAAAATGCCGCCACGTATGAGAGGCCGAGGAAGGGGAAATGGGGCACATGTAGCCCCAAACGATCACGAAGCCATACCGTCACTCCGGCGAACACCTTCGGATCCTCACAACACTGACGCTCAAGACCTTTGGAGGTCTCTTACCGAACCTGCTAGGCGCTCAGTCTCACTGAGTACCTCTCCTTCAATCCCACACTCCTTTGGGCCTCATTCGGAGAATGAGCCCCACAACTCTCAACAGTCCTACATTCCCCTACTAGGACACAACTCACCATTTAACCAACCATCACCTATCTTCCAGGGTCAGTTCAACCCTGATGACTACTTAGCAGCAGCAGTGGGTTTTAACCCACTTGGACCAGAAGACCACTTTTCTGGTGGCAACCCGATGGACATCGATGAGGATACTGATCCTGCAATGCCACCATCCGGAACACCGAACCACCCCATCGAGATTTCAGATGGGTCACCGTTTATGGGATCACCTTACAATGGTCCCGACAGCTTTGAGGAGAACTTCAAGCAGTATGACTGGGCATTTACTCCCAGTTATCATAACTCTCCCTTGCACCAGCCACATCACTCTCCCCTGCACCAGATTCATCCCAACTCTCCCCTGCATCAGCCACAGCAGCAGCAGCAGCAGAATCCTTCTGAGGATTCTCGACTTGTCGCGGTCACTCCGCCGCCACCGCCGCCTCAGCTTCAACCTCCCTCGCCTCCGAGGCGAAGGAGAACGACAGTGCGAATATCCGCACGAGGGGGAATACGCATCAGCACCCCTCCACATTCAGGTGGCAGCCGGTGCTCGCCTGTCCATGAAGAACCAGAGATGGGAGAATCTTCACACCCCGTCTCTGAAGTAGTCTCTGCGCCAGTCGCGCCACAGCCACCATTGGGTTTTGGAGACCCAATTCCCACTTATACCGGTGTTGCAGCATTCAACCCCTTCGAGCAGCAGTTCCCCACAGGTTACAACTTTACAGAAGATCCCTACTGGGTAGCGGCAAACTCTCTTCAGCCGGGAGGTTCTTACGGAGGTCCCTGGGCTACGGGACACTCGACCTATGGATACCCATCGTATGGGTATCAGCAGTCACAGCCTCCTCAACCTCCGCTTTATCAACCACAGCCTCCTCAACCACCGCATTATCAGCAACCACCTCAGGCGCCGGCGATGTCACCGCCCCAAATGCAAGAAATCCTTCATGAGATACAAGAGGTGCGTCAAGAGATGCGGCATGAGTTGCGGCATGATCGGAGGCATAACCGGGGGATGTTTAAGAAGATGGTGGATTTAATTAAGGGTAAAAGCAAGAAGGGTCACTGAATCCTTTGTTTGTTGGTTATTTTAGTGTGGTACTCATGTCCCTGCGTGGACATTTATTTATTTCAGTGCTCTACCCCTGCGTGGGTATTTCTTTCTGTTCTGCCCCTGCGTGGGCATATCTTTTTATTTGACCCCTGCGTGGGTTTGTTTGTTTTGTTATTTGGCCCCTGCGTGGGCATGTTGTTTATGTAAAAGACCCGTTTAGGGCAAACTCGTACTGATTTAATTTTTATTTTGAATGGTTAATTTAAGATTTTCATTTTAAATTATGTGCATAAACATAGTATATGAATAAATGAAAAATAACATTTATTATTTTGATGTACCATTTTAATTAAATAACAAGTATCTTAAAAGGTAAAACCTAGCTGTTATGTTGTCATAAATCTAGCCAATATGGTAGGACCTGTTTAAAAAGATTCAAATCTCTGTTAACATCTGTAAACATGTTAACATTCTTGGCTAGTGTGATCCGTAAAATCACACACGCCACCCTTTTAATAAATTATCCAAGTTTAATATTTCTATATATATTTGGTTGTGACAAAATGCCTACGGGTTATAATTAATGTCATATAAAACAAAAAGGCAGCTGTAGTTTATAAACTCCCTGCCAAGAAAAGGATTGATTTTTCTTTTTATGCAAACTTTAATCCTACAATATCTAAATTTGTAATTTAGAAATTCGTCTACGTGACTAGGCTTATTATGCCAATATTATATTTCATTCTAAAAAGATTATTAGTAAAAGTCCTGAATGAAATTATTAAATTAACTAATATGGCTTTATTTACCATGGTTAATAAATCGTCAAGAACGATAATACTGTTTAGACTTCTAAATAGACCTTGTCCTTATTTTATGTAGCAATTAAGACTACATGGCTAAGTCTGAAGAATTAAACAGTCGTCCAGCGGAAAACCCTGATAATACTAAAATATTAGTAACGGGTGCGGAGTTGAAAGCATTAGTGAATGATGCTGTTGTCGAAGCACTAAATAGGCAATTTAGTGAAGCAAGTGGGACCCAAAGTAGGACCCGATCCGCATCACGTTCCAAGCCAAGGACACACTCGGAGGCTCATAGCAAGCCGCCCTCTAAGAAAGTTGAACCTAAGAAAGATGAGCCCAAGAAGGAAAATGATCGACACTCATCGAATCAAAATAGTGTTCCCCCAAAGAAGAAAGAGTTTGATGCTAAACCTCAAACCAAATCATGTACTTACAAGTACTTCGTTTCTTGTAAACCCAGAGACTTTACTGGGGAAAAAGGAGTGGTCGATTGCATGACCTGGTTGGACGAAATGGATACCGTAGTGGACATCAGCGGTTGTGCTGAAAGAGATGTAGTGAAATACGTATCCCAATCGTTCAAAGGAGACGCACTGGCGTGGTGGAAATCTCTCATACAAGCTGCCGGAAAGAACACGCTTTACAGTATGTCATGGGATCAGTTCGTAGCTCTTATTAAAGAGAATTATTGCCCACAACACGAAGTTTAAAGGATTGAGTCAGACTTCGTATCGTTGGTGATGAAAAATTTAGACTGCCAGGCATACCTCACCACTTTCAATACTCTATCACGGTTGGTTCCGTACTTGGTAACCCCAGAACCGAAAAGGATTGCCCGTTTCATCGGGGGTTTAGCCCCTGAAATTAAAGCAAGTGTTAAGGCGTCAAGACCTGCAACCTTTAGATCAGCAGCTGATCTATCTCTCTCGCTTACCCTGGACGTAGTCAGGTTGAGAGCACTCAGGAACTCAGAAGAGAATAAGAGAAAGCGTGAGGACGATGCCTCACGAAGATCAGAAAAGAGACACCGAGGAAATAACGACCACAGGAAAGGGTCAGGATCTAAAAGAGATGGGCAACAATCGGGGGATAAGCCCAAATGTAAAACTTGTAAGAAAAACCATTTTGGGAAGTGTCGTTTCGAGTCGAAATCCCAGTCTCATGTGAGACCCTGTGGGATTTGCAAATCTACGGATCATAAGACTTTGGAGTGTAAGAAACTGAAGGATGCAACATGTTACGGTTGCAACGAAAAAGGGTACATCAAGTCTAATTGCCCAAAGTACGCCAAGAAAGCCGAAGATGGGAAGAAGACCAATGCGAGGGTCTTCAAAATGGACGCTAAGGAAGCTGTTCAAGATGACAACGTGATTACAGGTACTTTTCTTGTAAATGATGTTTTTGCTTGAGTATTGTTTGATTCTGGAGCAGATAAGTCTTTTGTTGATGATAAGTTCTGTAAGTTATTAAACCTACCTGTAAAACCCTTAAGTGTGAAATACGAGGTGGAATTAGCTGATGGAACCATAGAAACCGCCTCAACTGTTTTAGATGGATGTGTTATATCCATTAGGAATCATTCTTTTCCTTTGTCCTTACTTCCCTTTAAGCTAGCCGGCTTTGATATAGTTATAGGTATGGATTGGTTATCGCATAACCAAGCCCAGATTATGTGCAGCAGAAAGCAAGTGGTAGTCAAAACCCCGTCTGGGGAGTCACTTACCATCTAAGGGGATACTCAGCATGGATTGCCCGAGCAAGTGTCCATGCTCAAGGCATCCAGATGTCTGCAGAAGGGTTGTGTCATTTATATGGCACAAGTTACTATTGATGAGCCAAAGCCAAGGATTGAAGACATCCCTATCATTTCGGATTATCCTGAAGTTTTTCCCAAAGAACTACCTGGTTTACCACCAGATAGACAAGTGGAATTCCGAATTGACATCATCCCGGGTGCAGCACCAGTAGCAAGAGCGCCTTATAGGTTAGCACCAACGGAGATGAAGGAATTAAGGACGCAGTTAGATGATCTATTAGCTAAAGGTTTTATTAGACCTAGTTCGTCTCCTTGGGGAGCGCCGATCTTGTTTGTCAAGAAGAAGGATGGATCGATGCGTCTGTGCATCGATTACCGTGAGCTTAATAAAGTCACTATCAAGAATAGGTAGCCTTTGCCCAGGATCGACGATCTGTTCGATCAATTACAAGGGGCAAGCTACTTTTCTAAGATCGATTTGAGATCAGGCTATCATCAGTTAAAGGTTAAAGATGAAGATGTTCACAAGACAGCGTTTAGGACTCGTTATGGTCATTACGAGTTCCTAGTGATGCCTTTCGGGCTCACTAATGCACCAGCCGCATTCATGGATCTCATGAATCGCGTCTGCAAGCCTTATCTGGATAAATTCGTCATCGTCTTCATTGACGACATCCTCATTTACTCGAAGAGCCAAGCTGATCACGAGAAACACCTTCGTTGTATTCTCAAACTTCTACATCAAGAGAAACTCTACGCCAAATTTTTGAAGTGCGAATTTTGGCTTCGAGAGGTCCAATTTCTTGGACATGTGGTAAGTGAGCGTGGAATCCAAGTGGATCCCGCTACGGTGGAAGCAGTTATGAATTGGCAAGAGCCAAAGACGCCTACTGAGATTCGCAGTTTCCTGGGTTTAGCAGGATATTATAGGCGCTTTATCGAAAACTTTTCAAGGATTGATGCGCCCCTAACTTCGTTGACACGCAAGAAGGTTAAGTTTGATTGGGGCCGTAAGCAGCAGGAATCCTTCGACATTCTGAAGAAAAAGTTAAGCAATGCACCAGTGTTAACATTGCCCGATGGTATAGAAAAATTTGTGGTGTACTGTGATGCATCACACACTGGTATGGGCTGTGTACTCATGCAGAAAGGCAAGGTTATTGCCTACGCTTCACGATAGCTAAAGGTGCACGAAAAGAACTACACTACCCACGACTTGGAGCTGGGTGCTGTTGTATTTGCATTAAAACTTTGGAGGCACTACTTATATGGTACCAAGTGTGTGATCTATTCAGATCACAAGAGCCTTCAACATTTGTTCAATCAGAAGGACTTGAACATGCGACAAAGACGATGGATGGAAACTCTAAATGATTATGATTGTGAGATAAAATACCATCCAGGCAAAGCAAATGTAGTTGCTGACGCCTTAAGCAGAAAAGAAAGAGTGAAGCCAATAAGAATCAATGCCAAGCGCATCGAAATCAGGAATAGTTTGAACGAAAGGGTGTTAGCTGCACAGAAGGAAGCTGTGTTGGAAGCTAACTATCCTGAAGAAAGGCTAGGAATAACTGAAGAGCAGTTATCTCACGACAAAGACGGAATGCTTAGATTGAATGGACGAATATGGGTTCCAGTTTATGGAGGACTTCGAGATGTTATCCTCCAGGAAGCCCACAGTTCCAAATATTCCGTTCATCCTGGAGCTGATAAGATGTACCAGGATCTAAAAGCAAACTATTGGTGGATTGGTTTGAAAAAGTCTGTAGCTGCTTATGTAGCAAAATGTTTGACTTGTGCGCAAGTCAAAGCTGAACATCAGAAACCGTCAGGTTTGTTACAACAACCTGAAATTCCCACATGGAAGTGGGAGATGGTGACAATGGATTTCATCACCAAGTTGCCAAAGACGAGAAAGGGAAACGATACTATATGGGTCATAGTGGATAGACTGACGAAGTCAACACATTTCCTACCCATAAAGGAAACTTACAGCTCAGATATGTTAGCTCAATTGTACGTTGATAAGATTGTAGCTCTGCATGGTATACCTGTGTCTATTATCTCTGATAGGGATACTAGGTACACGTCACATTTTTGGAAAAGTTTCCAACAATCTTTGGGCACACGTTTAAATTTTAGTACGGCTTATCATCCTCAGACTGACGGTCAGAGTGAGCGTACTATTCAAACATTGGAAGACATGCTACGTGCATGTGCGATCGATTTGGGTGGTAGTTGGGATAAGAACCTACCATTAATCGAATTCTCCTACAACAATAGCTACCACACCAGCATAAAAGCCGTGCCTTTTGAGGCCTTATACGGTAGAAAGTATAGATCGCCTATTTGTTGGGCAGAAGTTGGAGATGTCCAACTATCAGGACCAGAGATAGTTTTTGAGACGACGGACAAGATTGTCCAGATTCGCGATCGTTTGAAAGCTGCCAGGGATAGGCAGAAAAGTTATGCGGATCCAAAGCGTAAAGCTTTTCACTTCGAAGTGGGTGATAAAGTGTTGCTTAAAGTATCACCCTGGAAAGGGGTAATGCGATTTGGTAAGAAAGGCAAGCTAAGCCCGAGATACATAGGACCTTTCGAGGTTATCGAACGTGTCGGGTCAGTTGCTTATAAGTTAAACTTGCCTGAAGAACTTAGCGCTATCCATAATGTGTTCCACATCTGTAATTTGAAGAAGTGTTTCGCTGATGAATCACTAGTTATACCGC
Organism: Helianthus tuberosus; assembly: GCA_030545235.1. NCBI lineage: Eukaryota > Viridiplantae > Streptophyta > Magnoliopsida > Asterales > Asteraceae > Helianthus > Helianthus tuberosus. The sequence goes on along the minus strand of CM060355.1, from coordinate 35,600,195 downwards.
ATACGGATGTACATATAGACGAAAGCTTGAAATTTGTGGAAAAGCCATTGTCGATTGAAGATCGACAGGTAAATAAGCTTCGAAGGAAGCATGTACCTATTGTTAAGGTCAAATGGGATGCCCGTATAGGTCCCGAATACACTTGGGAGGTAGAATCCACGATGAAAGAAAAATACCCTCATTTGTTTCCGTAAATCTCGAGGTCGAGATTTCTTTTAAGGGGGTGAGGATGTAACACCTCGAAAATTTACGTCCAATAATGTACTGACACGTGTCATGGGCTTTGAATATGTGAAAACATACTTTGGAGGGACTAAAGTTGACAAACAGTGAAACTGTGTGAATATAAGGGTCCAAAGTGTCAACAATGGATAAATAGGCCCTAAAATAACCCTACATGATGTTTATAATCTTAAACGGATAAATCATGGATCATACGAAGCGGAAAGTGAAAGAAAGTGAGGAATTACAAACTACAGGGGCTAAACGTGTCAACATGTTGAAAGTATACCTCTGAGTGACCTTTTGGCAAACTCGAAGCTTTGAATGATAAAATATACTCACTAGAATATGTGATAAAAATTTCATGAAGTTTCGTGATCGTATGAGAAAGTTATGATCAAAACCGTACACGAAGGGTTAAACGCGTTAACGTTGAATTTCGTGACTTTTCGGGTAAGCACAAATTTAACCAAGGACCTAATCAAGTTTGTGGATGTCCCAAGGTCCTTAAAAATCAAGCTTTAGGGTCTGATGTGCAAGAAAAGGAGCCAAAACCACGTATCAAAGAACAAGGACCAAATTGTAAAACTTGAAAACCTATTAAGCGGGTCGTCAGCTTGTACGCGGCCCGCGTAACAGGCCTCGCGGCCCGCCTACATGTGCCCAGCGACAAAATAAGCGACTAGCTGCCAGTTCATGTCTGTTTGCGAGTTGTAACCAGCTGTTGTCAATTCAAGAGGCTCACCAATGAACTTACATGCAACTAGGGACACTTGTATTCTTCTTACAACATTAGTAGACCTCTGTGGTAGCCTCTAATCAGATCAAAATTGAGATAAAAGGATCTTGAAGCTTACTACATTGAACACTTGCAACTTCAAAAATTCACAAGACAACTTCTGGAGCTCTCTGGACGTCAAGACATCTTCCTAGTGATCTCTAAGCTTTATTAGGACTCTTGTAAGTGTTCATAACCTTCTCAAATTCGTTCTAGCTTAGTTATTTATCCGAAAGTCAAACTATCGTAATTTAAACTTGACTTTGTGATTAAACAAGATTTGCTCAGTCATTTCTCAAATTGAAAGTACCTACAAGTTGGTATTTATGTGGGTAACAAACCCCTAAAAGGGTATTCTCAGATTCCCACTCTAAGTATGTTAATTGTCGAGTCAAAGCTTTTCTTAAAAAGTCAACAGAATGTGTTTTTGCAAATTTAAGCATGATTAGCAATGTAGGCTACATGCAACCTGTTTGATCATCAAAATAACTTTGTAACTAATGTAAGAACATGTTTCAACATGATCAACTCGACAATTTTCAGTTTAAACCCGAATCGGAACCGAAAGTCGCATAAATTGACTTTTGCTTTGACTATCAGTTCTGATCCGTTCGTGCATGTTTGAGATCTGCATTAGAGCTTATTTTGGACCAATTTTCATATAAGTTTAACTCTCTGAGATTTTACAACTTGGTTTAACACTTATCCGATTCATATGCATGTTTCCGGTTTATGATTAAAAGTTGACTATTATGCCCTTTTGACTATAAAACGTGATTTTTGAAAAAGTGAAAGAGTAGAAACATTTATTACTGATTTATAAACTTGCACCAAAATTTTGATATCAGTTTATGGTCTAGATTAAGAGTTATGCTCATTATCGTAATTTGAAAGCTTTATGTTACTTCAACGGCGTAATTAGCGTATAACCTATTTAAACCCACTTTTTGATACCAAACTTTTTACCCACTGATATAATATAATATTTTGGGATTTTTAAATATTTTTATTTAATTTTTGGCTGATCATATCATAAGTCTCTAAGTTTAATTCGGTAAATACCGATTTTGCCCTTTTAAGCCATAAAATAAGTTTTACAAATCCTTTTGACCCCAAACCTTTTTCTACTGATTTTATTTGATAAATAAAGTATTTTGGGCATTCTGGAAATATAAAAATATCAGCTTTCTTTTAAAAACCCGGAAACGGCTCTAAATCGCCTTTTTAAGCGTTTTTATCGCATAGTATGCACTATAACCATATTAAACATATAAGGTTGATACCTACTGATGTTTTTAGTATATTTTTATATAATAACAGTAAGTATAAGTTTTTGAACTCAGGTTTCCAGTTTTGACCTTTTAAGCCCTTGTGAAATTACCAAAATACCCCTAATGAGCATAGTTTGGTTTTAAATGATAAATTTCACATATGGGTCATACCCTACTGTTATAACATGTTAAATTAAGTATATTTACTGTATAAACCAGACCTGTAACTCAGATTTCTAATTTAACTCTTTTATAATCTTTTAAATGACCAAAATGCCCTTATGAGGCATAATTTGTGTTTAAATCCATTTCGGGCATAATAGAAGATATCTTACTGATATTATAACATATTTAGAGCATATTATCTCAGGGAACTTGCATATGACTCTTACGGTTACCCGTAACGCTCTTTTCGCGTTCGGTTCGGTTTATGTAACTAGTTTGCATAAATTGACCGAGACGGGTCAAACATTATCATTTTTGTCTCAAAATCCAGAATGTATTTAGTATACCCATATTATACAAGTATTCAAACTTATCGGGTCTAAATCACATTCTATCCGGTCTTCGCTTAATCGTGCGTTTGAACCGTTTCGTCCTTAAAGCTAACCGGTCTAAGCTTAAGCTTAAATAAAGACCCGTTAGAAATCTAATAGGTTATTATAAACCTTCGTTCCAGATTAGGAGCACCGGTAAAAGCTACCTTCACTTGCTTATTGTGAATTATACTTTACTCAGGTAAATACTTTTAACTTATTTTCCCTATACGGGCTTGGGTTACGGTATATAGAATACCGCTTGATCGAGCATCAAATTCTTACATCGTTTGGGTGGTTAATTGAATAATTTGATCGGCTCGTTTAAACAGTCTTGTTCGCTTAAAGCCTTTGGGGGATTAATGACCATGTCCCGGATATCCTTGGCATCATCTTACGAGATGGCCACGACCGAGCACGGGGTGTAGGCGTACACCTGTCAGTGAATAACTCAATAATGTGGAGGGTCTATTGATCTTTAACCCGGACAAGATCCGGGCTACTGAACGCACAAGTAACATGTAATTCGTTCACAAGTTTATATTAAATAATTGACCCAAGTTATAAAATGTTTTGTGCCTTGAGCATTTAAATCAATTTTCAACCATTTCCAAATGAGTCAGTTAAATTGTATTTACCAGTGTAAACTGACGTATTTTCCCAAAAAGGTTAAGTGCAGGTACTACACGAAATAGGCTGGCTGTCTTCTAGAGCGTCCACAATAAGTCTCGCAAGCTTGGACGACAATAAACTGTTGAACAATATCTTATTTTATTTTGATCCGCCTGTGGATCCGTTTCAACTATTAGTGATATTTAATATTACATTTTATTAAAGTTGAAATGAATCTATCTTTGCTTCCGCTGTGCATTTATATATTGTGTTGTTTGTCTATGATGATACCAACTACGTCACTATACTCCCCACCGGGCCCACCGGTGACACGTGGAAAATAGGGGTGTGACATTAAGGTAGGCTATCAAAGTTAATGACAACTAGTTTCATGTATGAATATCTAGTATGAGTAACCTAAGCATAGCAAATAGCATGTTTAATGGATTAAGTGAATTCATACGTTTAATTGTGTGCATAAGTGAGTTTGTTTGTGTTATACATGTTACACCCCAAAAGTGATTAAAGCGTAAAAGGGGTTCGAGTATACTCACGGTTTGCAAAGCTTCCACAAACGTGAGTTGAAGAGTGTCACACCCCAATCGATAGCAGAAACATCAAAGTGAGATGAAAACGAGATTGCAAAAGACTTCATAACGAATAATTGTGACAAGTATTTAAGGTAATGATTTTTTCTTTTCATGCTAAAGGGAATATGTTGTTCAAAAAGGGAAATACACCAATTAGAACATACAAATTAAACAACAAAACATAAAATTAAGCTAAGTGCGTTTCTAGTCCTTCCTACTAGATTTCTTTTCGACGCATCAACATTAAGCTCCTGCAATATATATTAAAGTAACATGTCAACACAAAAGCATTGGTAAGCATACAAGTTTAGTGTACTAGCACATGTATAAAAGAATTTTAACGAGATCCACATGGCAAAAACGTATACTAAGGCATAACATACATGAACTAGCATGCCTCACATATGTTTCAACCCAAAGATTCCACTAGCGTAATCTTGTCGTTGCAACGACAAGACCGTTTGTAAGATTACTTAACATAGACCCAACAAGGGCGGTGTGCTACTCTATAACTCTATACATGTTAAGATTGGCTCATACGAAGTTAATGACAAAGTATAGTGCAAGAATGGCTTCTAGCATACATGTAGTCCTAAAGCATAATTGTATAACACATATATAACAGATTCCTTTGTATAAATTAAGTATTTGCATATGTGTATTTATTTGAGTTTTAACATGGTAATATAGATTACACCCAAAAGTGTAAAAACAGAAAGAGGGTCATGTATACGCATGGTTTTCAAAGTAATTCCACTTAGTGAGTTTGACGAGTCTTGAGTTTTGGAACACCGAAGTTACCCTAAGAGGGAAATGAAGGTGTGTGAGTTGCGGTTTTTGTTTAACGGACTGGATTCGGAATTTAAGAGTTAATGTATATGAGTGTAAAGTAAGGTACCATGAGAATGGTCATGCAAGGAGGTAGGATGACTTCCATCCATTTAACCTCATTATATGATTCACCAAAGCACAAATCATCAACTTAGTTGATGGTTTCGGTTGGTCATGAATATAGACTAAAAATTAAAAATACATAAACTACTAAATCTTACAACAACCAAGTGAGCAAGCTAGATGTGTGCATCCCAATAGAATTCGGGATAAGTGATCCCCCACTACATTTTCACATCCTTTTTTTATCCCGAATTTCCAAATCAAACTCTAGTAACAAAAGCACCCAACGAATCAAACGGGGCATTGAATCCTTCTTCTCCATCAAGTATCGAACAGCACTATGGTCCGTGTAGGATCGTTTTCCCGACCAAATGAGTCGTTCAGAAGAGTTTTTGCTCAATACGAAAGGCGGAAACAGACGTATCAAGTTTGATTCAGCTAGATATTCACTTTAAACTGTCTTTTGATTGATATAACAACGTTTTACAGCGAGTAGACACTTCGGCAGCAGTTCGACTCTGAAACCGGAAAAGTTACAAATGAAATGAATCAAGGCACTATATATAGGGCAGCCTATTTCGCACGAAACAGCCCAAGCGAAATAGCCAGGCTATTTCGTACGAAATGACAAAGTCATTTCGTGCGAAATACCTTATCCTATTTCGTGTGAAATCAACTTCTAACATGTTTTCTCGTATTTTGTGCCCTGATCTTTCTAATCTAATGCAAGACTCGATACAAGACGAAGTCGACAGACATATGCACCAACAGACTCCCCCTTGGATGTTGACGAAGTCTTCAGTGTCGAGTCTTCAATCTTCAGTCTTTATCAGTCTTCTCGTTCTCTCCTGAAGTATCTAACATTGTAAGTATCTTCAATCTTCTTTCTTCTTTCTATCAATTAATCTCCCCCTTGGATGTTGATCTATCTTTCTAATTCTCCTGATCAGATCTCTTGATTCATTAAGTTCATCAGCATCAGCAGTACCAAGATCGTAACCTGGCTCACATTCTGCTCAGGATCAGGAACCTGGCTAACCTGCACACATCTCTTCCTCACAATAAATTTCACAAATTTAAAATTTGACAAATTTAATCTCTGCTTACCACATTTATAAACAACCATAAAACATCATTTGCAAGTATCGTACAAAATGATTTAACATTTTTAATCTCTAATGAATCACTTGAAAGAATAACTATTTCAAACACACTCTCCCAAACCTGTTCATCATGTTTAGCTCTTGGAATTTTGAAAATCAGCTCTCCAACATCAGTTGTCGAAAATCTTTTTGAATTTTCAAAAATTTTATGCTAAAACACACTTAAAATCTTTTTGGATTTTTATCAAATAAATGCAGTAAAGAAATATTTACAAACAATATTTTTGCGAGTTTGTGTAAGAGGATCATATCAGTTTTTGAGACAAATCACCAACACCGTTAAGCTTTAAACATTTTAAGTTCTAAACGATTAACCTAGATTGTCAGTATACTGATCCACTTAAATTTTCACACAAAGTTCAACTGTTACGAGATACGAGATTAATGTTTTAGATACTTAAACTTATACGCGTGTCCCACCTCAGAATATACTCCTGTATCCAGATCCCAATATTCAGTCTTACTGGTGAGTATACCTAGATGATATCTGTAAAGGGTTAAATGCGAGGGCCATGAGAGCTCAGGCTATTGCTTCCGCAAAATCAGAAAGATGATGGCTTCGACTTTAGGTGTGTTCCCTTTAGAGAATCTTTTCTTCAACAGCACATGATTAGCATTTTGCAATGTTTCATCATTTTTTATGCTGAGGGTGGTGCTATATTTCAAGCAAGCGAAAAGTATTATACGAGGACTAGGCCATTGCTTCCGCAAAATCAGAAGTCCCGGGATAATACCCCAGATATCACTAAGCATAAAGACCTAGTATCTCAGAAAGAGGGACCTTTCAAACAAGATTTCGGGGGTTACCCATATATCTGAGAGATGTTCCCCACGAGATACGTAAGTTTGAAATTTGTGTTTATATCTCGACACAATCTACTAAATATGCAAAAACCTACTGGCACATCATCAGTGAGACCGTTTATCACATTTTGACTTTCCAATTCTTTAGCATGCTGTGATAGTCTACTGATGTACTATCATTTCCTCTTTTTAACAACAAAACTCATTTTTTATTTTATCATGTTTTTGACATTTTCAAATTTTCAATGTTTTTGGATTTTCTGAAATTTCTTACTCCCCCTAAAATGCAAAAACATCTAAAGAAAATTTTGAAAACAAACTATACAAAGTAAAGTGGCAACTGATATCGAATCACTTCAATTTGCCATCCACTTGGCATAAACAATCAGAACTCCCCTTGACAACAAAATATTTTCCCATTATGATTTCAAAACACTTAAGTTTGTTTTAATCAAATGGTTTTTCCGAAAAAATAGTTTTGTTGATTTCATAAAATCACTTGTAAGTTAGGGGATAAACTCATCACCTTGTTCTTTCATTCAAACAACAAATACCACTTGTAGAAAATAAAATACAACTCAATGTCCCTGATTTACCACTTGTAGATTATCACAAACACATAAAATTTTAGAAAGATGCCGATACCTGCTCCACACTTACCAACCTGGAAGCTCCGGCAAGTCATACTTTTCACATATGAAAAACAGACATCCAATCCTGACCAAACTTGGATGTGACCTCTTCAGTCTCACTCGGGGTGTAAGTTGCCTTCTTTGTTTCATAAAAATCTTTTACCCCTTTTACCTTTCCCTCAACCATTTTCCCAAAAATCTTTTTCACATTTCCATTAAAAACCTTTTCGACATCAAATTCTTTCTTCTCAGAATAGAATTGATTCGAGATTTCCACTTTACCAACTTTTTTTTTAAATTTTCAGCTCGCAATGGTGGAAAATTAACATCATCCATTGGCGGTACTGATGTTTCTATTTTTAGATCAACTTGTGTCTCCTCTGACTTTGACGAGTCAGATTCATCGCCAGATTTCACATATGTTTTCTTAACAACCCACTTCTGGTTGTCAAGATTCACTCTTCTCTTGTAAAATCCTTTCGAACATTCACCAACCTTATATGTTGAGTTTTTAAACACTTTGAATTTTTCAGTTGGTGGTTCAGTTTTATCAACAATTTTCTCTTTGAGTTTAGAAACAACTTCCTGTTTTGTATTGGTAGCCATTGGATAATTCCAGGCGATGTGACCAACTTCTTGACATCTATAACAGGTTCTTGTCTCTTTTCTCTGATAACCTTCATTCTTCTCAAACTTTTGTTTTTCTGCAAAGAACTCTTTGTTTGACTGCTTCCAGAATGAGCTCTTTTCTTCTTCCTCCGAACTTGCTCCTGAAACAAATACAGTTTTTGGTTTATAATTTTTTTCATTTTTATGATTTTTAGGTGGAATAAAACCATGTCCTTTCTTTTTGAAATTACTGTTATGGTTTGGTTTCTTTTGATAACCTGAACCAGAACTGTAACTCTTTTTCTTGTTTAAACGTTGTTGAACTCTTGAGGTGTAAGGTTTAGGTTTTTCAGAAAGATTTACATCTTTTATTTCAGAAATATTGATTTTTGTTAGTTTGAAAACCTTTTTAATCATTTCATTTTTAACACCTCTTATTGGAAATTCTTCATCAGAATATAATTTGTCTGAATCATTCAAAGTATATGCCACTTTGATTGGTTCGTCATTCAAATTAGATTTTGATAACAAGAATTCTTTATTGTAAACCCTTTTGACCGATGACTTTGAACTGTTAACTGATGAACTCGAACTCTTGGATTCGGACTTTAACTCTGACTCCTCATCTTTATCCAACACCTGATCGACCACTTTCTTTATTAACTCAGACTCATGATCAGTGTCAGATGATGTGAACGTGACGTCAATATTTTCTGGTAACTCATCAGTTGTTTCAGACTTCAATTTTATATTGGCTACCTTTTTTACTTGCTCCTCATTTGGTTTTCTGGGAGAATAACCTTCCCAGATCGGAGGCGGACACTTGTTATAATTTGCACTATGTTTCTTACCAGTATCCTTCTCTTCAGACTTCTTGTCCTGAAATGCTTCTAAACCTGCAACAGTTGGATAAATTCTATCAATCAGATAATCAGAACTTGAGTTACTTTGCAGTAATCGTCTGATTCTTTCATTTTCTATCTTTTCGATTTCCAATTCTTGCTTCAGCTTTGCACATTCTTCAATGTAATGATTGATAGCCTTTTGCTTCGACATCATTACTGCATTCATCATCGTTAAAGTGTCTTCTCTTTCAGAATTTGTCTTCTGAAGACCATTCACTGTTCTGTTCAAAACGTCATACGATTCTTTCACATAATTGAGATCGAACAATAATTTTTCCTTCATCTTATCTTGCTCACACAATTTCTCATCTTTTTCTTCACATTTTTTGCAAGATTCTGAACACTTTAAACATGGCTTAATGACTTCAACAATCTTTTCAGCTTCGATCACCTTTTTAGCTACAACTATCTTTTCAATCTCAATCACCTGCTCAGTAACTTTATCTTCTTCACTTTGTTCAGAATTCTTTTCCTGAGTGACACTCTCATATTTCACATTTTTCTTTTCTTTTGCTGCTCGTTTCTCCTTCAGCTTCTTCAATCTATCAGCAAAATAAAATTTAAAACTTTCAGGAGATAATACAGATTTTCCAATATTTATTTGATCTTCTTCTTCATCATCAGTGCTATCAGATGATGATTGATCAAAAACTGTTGTCTTTTCTGAACTATCATCTGAAGAAACAAACTCTTCATCTTGATTCTTCTCAACACTAGCAAACCCTTTCATCCATTCCTTCATCAAATCTGGTTCTTGAACTATTTGTGCAGTGAGAGCTACCACTTTTGAAGTAGGTGGAATGTATTTGTCCCAACTAAAACCTTCTGCCATTTTTTCATCATCTTGATCAATTATACCAAAATAAGCTTTCTTGGTTGCCTCTTCGATTGCCTTCTTAGCATGTGCAGTTTGTGGTTCTTGTTGTTGATACGGTTGATGAGCAACTTGTTGATATATGGCTTTCCGATAATAATCATTATTTCCGAAAGGATTCTGTGCTCCACTTGCTTCTCGATTTTTACATTCCCTCTTGAAATGTCCTTTCTCCTTGCATCGAAAACAAGTAACTTTAGATTTATCAAAACCCAAAGTAGAAACATTAGCATCTCTAAAATCATCTCTTCCTGTAATCATCTTAAATTTTTCAGCTCTTCTTAAAACACTCGCTAAACACCATTTAATATCCATAAGTTCCATCTCCTCTGCATCTATCTGATCGTAATCCTCTTTCGTTAGCATAGGATTTCCAATCCTTCCAGCAACCAATCCCTCATATGATTCTAACACAGTGGCAAGTAATGACATGTGACCTTTAGCAACCTCTTCAGAGAAATTTTGACCATTCTGAAGATGCAACGCGATGTTGCAATGTAAAACATGACCATTCCCGTTATTTGAACTTTGGAACTGATGACTTGAGGTTGACTTTGGACTAACACTTGGATATGAAGACAAACCACTGCTGCTATTTGGACTTTGGTTGACTGATCCAGATGAGTTTTCAGCACTAAAAGCGGTTTGTACCTTTGGACTAGCTTCAACATCCGGAACACTCCCTTTGTAATAGATTTTGATATCTTGTTGACCACTTGGACTATTCATTCTAGCAATCTTTTGCTGCTCAAGATCTTGTCCTTCAATCTTTTCAATAAACTGGGAAATTGTCAATTTGTCATATTCTCCAGTGTTCTTCAAGATCATCAGATAAGTACCCCACTCTTTTTGAGGTAAAGCATCAGCTAGTTTGTCAACCCATTCTTCTTGATCTTAGACTATTTCCAACAAATACATAGATCGCACTAAGTGACAATATCTTTCAATCAACTTCTTTGAAGATTCACCTGGTAAACTTGTAAACAAGTCAAATTCTTTCTTTAGCAAAGATTTCTTACTTCTGATCATCTTTTCACTTCCCTCAAACTTAATTCTAAGTGCTTCCCAAATCGAACGTGAAGTGTTATCATGTTGAAGTAGAATGAAAATGTCTTCTTTCACAGCTTGTTGTAGCAGACTAATCATCATCTTTTCTGCTTTGTACATGTCACGTTCTTTGTCCGTTAGTTCAGAAATAGCTTTAATAACCCCCAAATCTGTACGAGGTTTAACATACTTTTTCTCAATACATTCCCAAGATCTCAAATGATTTGCTTGAACCCAGTTTTCAAACCTATCTTTCCAACCATAATACTCCTCAATGCCCATTAGCTTCGGGGGTTTTTGCAAAGTTCCAGTCTCATTTTCCATGTTCATGCTTTGAGAAATGGTAGACGGAGTAGTCGGGGCAGTAGCAAATGCGATATAAAATTCCTCTTCCATGATTCGGTAACAAGTTTCTCAAAATCAGACACTTTCAAACGAAATCAGCCCTTTCAAACGAAATAATCTTTTCAAGCGAAATACCCTGTTCAAACGAAATGACCTGCAAGACAACTTCAAACGAAATGAATTCACATGAAATGAGATACTTTCGTACGAAATGAAATATTTTCACACGAAATAAGGTATTTCGTGCGAAATGAACCAAAATACAGCTGATTTCGTGTGAAATAGCAGACTTTCACACGAAATAAGAACACTTTGGTACGAAATGGTGATTTCGTACGAAATAGCTCACACGATATACTGATTTCGTGCGAAATGAAGGCTCTATTTCGTGCGAAATACTGCTGATGTCATCATGTCGATCAGATTTTTGTCCAATTGATCAATTTTTAGGTTGATTTTAGGTCCAATTCTTTCAAGGCTTTGTTAAAACACTGTTTCGCTTATAATGTGAGAATTTCAATCCATTTTAACCGTGAAATTTTGTTTAATTTTGAAAAGAAGGTGTAGAAATCAGAATTTTAAGCTGAATCGGTAAGAACTCTTCCTCCTGAGCTCTGATACCAATTGTAGGATCGTTTTCCCGACCAAATGAGTCGTTCAGAAGAGTTTTTGCTCAATACGAAAGGCGGAAACAGACGTATCGAGTTCGATTCAGCAAGATATTCACTTTAAACTGTCTTTTGATTGATATAACAACGTTTTACAGCGAGTAGACACTTCGGCAGCAGTTCGACTCTGAAACCGGAAAAGTTACAAATGAAATGAATCAAGGCACTATATATAAGGCAGCCTATTTCGCACGAAACAGCCCAAGAAAAATAGCCAGGCTATTTCGTACGAAATGACAAAGTCATTTCGTGCGAAATACCTTATCCTATTTCGTGCGAAATCAACTTCTAACATGTTTTCTCGTATTTCGTGCCCTGATCTTTCTAATCTAATGCAAGACTCGATACAAGACGAAGTCGACAGACATATGCACCAACAGTCCGAATACACAATCACCTTGCTCCCCCAAATATAAGACCGGAACTTATCCAAGGCATACACCACCGCAAGCAGCTCCTTTTCAGTTGTGGTGTAATTCAGTTGCGCCTCGGACAACGTCTTGCTTGCATAATAAATCACCACCGGCTTTTTATCAACCCTTTGACCCAAAACCGCTCCAATAGTCGTATCGCTAGCATCACACATGATCTCAAACGGCTTTGACCAATCCATTGGTTACAAGATGGGAGCTTTCACCAACTATTCCTTCAAAACATTAAACGCTTGCAAACATTCGTTAGTAAAATCAAAAGGAACATCTTTTAATAACAAAATACATAAAGGTTTGGTAATGACACTAAAACCTTTAATAAATCTTCTGAAAAAACCTGCATATCCCAAAAATGTTCTTACCCCCTTGACATTTTTCGGTGGAGGCAAAGATGAAATAACCCGTATGTTTGCCTTGATTACCTCCATCCCCCGGTCAGAAATTACATGACCCAACACAATACCCTCTTGTACCATGAAGTGACTTTTTTCCCAACTTAGCACCAAATTTGTCTTGACGTATCTTTTTAAAACTTTTTCTAACTCGTCGAGACAAGACTCAAAATTTGGGCCAAAAATGGAAAAGTTATCCATGAATACTTCAAATGATTCCCCGACCATGTCTGAAAAAATGCCCATCATACATCGTTGAAAAGTGGCCGGGGCATTACATAATCCGAATGGTATTCGCCGAAAAGCAAAAGTTCCATACGGACATGTAAAAGTGGTTTTGTGTTGGTCATCCCGAGTACCCATCTAAAAAGCAATAGTATTTTTGACCCGAAAGTTTTTCAATAATTTGGTCAATAAAGGGTAATAGGAAATGGTCTTTAGAGGTAGCGGCGTTCAACTTACAGTAATCTATACACACTCGCCACCCGGTGACCGGTCGGGTGGCGATTTTCTCACCTTGTTCATCTTTTATTACCTGAATGCTGGTTTTTTTCGGCACTACCTGTGTAGGACTCACCCATGCACTATCCGAGATGGGATAGATAATCCCCGCATCCAACCATTTTATTAGCTCTCTTTTAACAACTTCCCTCAAATTGGGATTCAACCTCCTTTGTGATTTCAGGTTGGCTTTGCATCCTCGGTAGTGATAATCTTGTGCATGAATATGGATGGACTAATACCTTTCAAATCAGCTATCGTCCATCCTATAGCCGCCTTGGAGCCTTCAACACCCTCAATAATCCTTCCTCTTGAGCCGCGTCCAAATTAGAAGCAATGATCACCAGTAAAGTGTCATTGTCCCCCAAAAATGCATACTTTAGATGGCACGACAACTCTTTCAACTCTACTGGTGATGGACACTCCAATGAGGGCTTTGTATCCGAATTGATTTCCACCGGTAAACTTTCAATTCGGTGGGTCCATGGTGGTCGCCCCTCTTTGACCGCTAGAGCCTCTTGTTTTTGCTCCTCCATTCTTAAAGCACAAGCGAGTACCTGTTCAAAAAAATCACAAACACACATCTCCAAAATATCTTCCTCATACTCATGTGGTTCGCATCCGTCGACTAAATCTACCATAAAACACTCATCACCACCAAAAGAGTTAGAAACGTTAGTAAAAACATTCAATCTCATCTTTCTATTACCAAATGTCACGTCGACCGTACCATATCGACAATCAGTTACGGCATGAGCTGTGTTCAAAAATGGCCGACCCAAAATAACATTTTGTTGTTGGATTGGGTCTGCGGATGAGTAATCTAGGACTAGAAAATCAACCGGATAATAAAATCCATCAACTTTTACAATGACATCCCGCACAATCCCTTGGGGAAGCTTATGAGACAAATCAGCTAGAAAAACCGTTGTCTCAACCCGCTTCAATGGACCAAAATCATATTGGTCATATAAACCCCTCGGTAAAATACTAACCCCGGCTCTGAGATCTAGCAATGCCCTCGACATTTGAAAATTTCCAACTTTAATATTTATTAAAGGCGTTCCCGGATCTTGGAGGTTAGGAGGAAGATCCCCTTTTAAAACCGCGCTTACCCGTTCTGTCAAATCAACCCGTTTAGTCAATTTTGGTTGTCTCTTTTGAGTACATAATTCTTTCAAAAATTTGGCATAAGCGGTACTTGTTTTATTGCATCGAGTAATGGGAGATTAACTTTTACTTATTTGAACACTTCCCACCTTTCCTCCTTTTGAGTACCCCTTTTTGAAATAAAATTCTTTTTACCCGGATCGACTAAAGCCGGAGGAAATGCGACTTGACTCGGTCCTCCTTCCTCGTTTTTATCTTTTACTTCTTCGTTTATTTCTGGTTTTTCAAAAGTGGTTTTTCTACAAAAATTGTGGGTGTGTCATTCTCTTCCTCACTCTCCATACCCGTGATATCCTCAACCACCCCGTCAACCAAACCCGGTGATGGGTTGGTTTTGTACTCTTTCCCACTTCTCAAAACACTCACATGATTAATGTTAATATTACGAGATGAACTATGAGAAGGGTTTACCTTAGTGTCGCTTGGCAATTGACCTTTACCTTTTTTGAAGTCCGCCACTACGGTTGCAAGTTGACCTATTTGGGTGGTCAAAGATTGAATCGCTTTATCCCGGATCTCGTCTTTTTTAATGCAAGCATCATCCATTTGGTTCCTCTTTTGCATCTCCATTTTCATCGCCTTCAACATCTCCATGAGCTTTGACCCGAAGACCCACCATGTTCATTACCCGTATGATATTGCCTTCGAAATCCTTGATTGTTCCCGCCTCGATAAACACCTTGGTTATTGAACATTTGGCGTGGAACAAAGTTTCCTTGATTTCGTTAAAATTTCGGATTCACATGATTTGATGGATTTCCGTATCAAAAATTCAGAGGGTTTCGTAATCCGGTGTGATATGTATTCGAGTTCATGTTGTAATTTCTACCACCGCCCCCTTGGCCTTGAATCGTGTTCACTTCTTCATATTGCCCTTCACCTCCTAGGCAATTTTCAGCCGCATGCCCCAATTCATTGCAAATTGCACAAACATCATAAATTTGGTTTGTAGTTTGCACATTACTATTATCCGCTGCATGCACTTGAGCTCTCGTAATGACTAGTCTCGCTCTCCTAGATGATTGAGCCTTTCTTTTTTATGTGACCGCCAATTGCTCCAAAAATGCCCCATCGTCTTGCTCGTAATTGGTACCGAATGTACCATTTGTGATATACATTAAGTCACGAGCATCTTCAAAATTCAGCCCCTCGTGAAATGCATTCAACAATTCCCACAACTCGATCCCATGATGAGGGCAATTCTTAATCATCAAGTTAAACCGTTCAAAAGCTTCATGAAACATTTCACCTTGTTGTTGTTGAAAGCTTCTCAAACTTCCTCTTACATCGTTGGTCTTTTGGACTGTGAAAAACTCTTCTAAGAACCTTTGTTACATCTACGCCTATGTATAGATCGAAGCTGATGGTAAAGTGTAAAACCATCTCTTCGCCCTATCTTCCAATGAGAACTGAAACAATACCAACTTCACTTCATCCGATGAAAATCCTTGCCCACCGATAGTATTACATATAGAATCATATGCCTCCAAGTGAAAATAAGGTTCTTCTGTTGCTAACCCCTTATATTTCGGTAAACTTTGGAGGGAATTGGTTCTAACTTCGAACGTCCCCTCTTGATTATTTTGAGGAATAACTACCGGTGAAGGATTGTTGGTAATTACCGGCCTAAAATATGCTTCAATACCCCTCACGACCTCCCGGTTATGTCTTCGTGGCACACCCAATCGAACTCTTGGATGTGGTTGACCCTTTGGTCTTTAAACTGGTTTTTGAGGCACAAATTGTTGAGGAGGGGGTTGAAACATTTGCCCCACTTGTTGTTGTTGAGGAATTTGTCTTTGAATTTGTGGCCCTTGTGGCACAATTTGTTGCATGACTTGTTGTTATTGAGGTTTACCAAATCCTTGCATTCCTTGGCCTTGCACATATGTGTAGTCCCCTTGATCTCCATTACCTCCCAACACATAACCTTCTTCCTCATAACCCACAAAATCTTCCTCGTACCCGTCATCATACCTATCTCTTCTCGCTCCCATAGTTTGTAGAAATTGTGGTGGTTGATATTGTACCCCCAATTGTAATGGTTGTTGGAATGAAGGGGTAGTATGGACTATGGATGAATTTGGTTGAAATGGATGTGGTGGTGGTATTTGTTGAGAAGAGGATGATTGGCCGGAGGTTGGGAAGAAAGATGAAAAGGGTGGAACAGTTGATGAAGGGTTATAGCTAAAGAAATGTTCAGTTTCGGTACTTGTAGGTAATGTGGTGTTTGTTGGTTTAATCTCATCAATTGGTGTAGGAATGGTAGTAGAATTTGGTGGAGGTGTGGATGGTGTTGTTTGACCCGTAGTAGGTGGTGGTGGTGGATACATTGTATTGCTTGGTGTAGTAGGTGTAGTAGGTGAACCAATGACTTTGTTTTCTCGTAGTAGGACTCGGTTTCGCGCAAAGTTCGCTCAATTTTCGGATCGAATGCTAGTGATGATAGCTTGTGAGAGCCTCTCGTATGCATGCACCTGTCAATACCTACACACTAAACACAACCATCATAAACCCGAAAAATAACAAACTATAACTACGAAAGATAACACACATTACGCACTACTCCCGTGAAACGGCACCAAAATTTGACGTGAGCTCGAAGTCTCACTCAAATTTAATCCAATTACAACTAAATAGGCAGCGGTAAGTGGGTATCGAACATAGGGAGTTTGTGGAAAATTGATTATCTAAGTAGTTTTTCTAAATAACTAAATTAAACTAAGTTGCAGAAAATGTAAATTCAAATTTTTGATTGATTAGTTTGATTATCTAAATTGAATTAAACTAGATTGCAAATCAAATATTGAGTTTTGTAAACAGATTAAAAAATAATGGCCATCCTAGGTTTCAGGTTTTAATCGACACTAATGTTTATGCCCAACTAGAAAGAACCACATAGACATGGCTCGTGTTTGGTTACTTGTTTGTGATAAAAGGGAACTAAGTACTCGGATTTCTAGAAAGCGAGGTTGTTACCCGATGACCAATTAACTAATATCCAACCCTAATCCCTCCCATGATATCTCGATTGCCAACGACACCAAGAACGTATGGTTTAGACTATGATCAAACACAAATTAATACTTTACAAACAAACATCCAAACACCATAACAAACTAAACAAACATTGCAAGTTTATTATTTTAGAAATTCAAGCAAAAAATAGTGTCTCAAGTAAACCTTACATCTAGTATTATCACCAAAGAAATTAGCCTCTCATAGCGTGGTGAATCATCATCACATCAAATATGTTGTTCATAGGAATCAAAACACAAACCCAAATGTTTTGAATCTTCACAATCACGAAGAAAGTACAAAAATTCGCCCTCAAGCTACTCCCAAAATGTAACAATGACTGAAATCCCCAAAAGTCTCAACCAAATGCCATTAAAATGCAGGAGTTACACTTTGTCTCAGAGGCCATCGTAAGCTACAGTGGCTATCGTAGCTGATAGTAGCCATTAAACTTGTACGGTGGGATCCTACTGCCTTACGGTGGAGGAAAATGAGTCTGGGGGCTATCGTAGCTTACGGTAGACATCGTAAGCTAAGGTAGAGGCTAGATAGTTCTTCTTTGTATCTTCAATCAACCAACTTGATTCTCCAACCATCCAAACTTCTTCCAAAGATGTATTTCACACTTTTAAAGTCGTGAACATACCTGGAACATGAACAACTGTAGCTATCTAATTCAAGATAAATACATGGTTAAATGTAGGATTAAATTATCTTTTATAACACTTAAGGGTTGTCCTACAAACTACCCGTCATTTGCCATGGCAAACTTGTGGAAACCTTTCTAGAGGTTATCCAAGTAGTTGGAAAGAAGAAATAGAGAAGAAAGGTGCAGGAAAGTAAGTGAAAACTCACTTAGAACACTTGAACTTTCTGCCAAAAATGGAGAAGTTCTTGATGATTCTAAGTGTGTTTGAGTGTGATTTGAGATAGTGTAAAGGGTTTAGGAGGTGTGGAGGAGGCCTATTTATAAGTGGAATAAATGCGTTAGGTTAAATTAAATGTTTAAGGTGGTTGGAGATTGAAAAAGTGGGTGAAAACATTAAAACCCGTAACTGAGTAACAGAACTGCATGGTCATGCAAATTAGGTGCATGGTCATGCGGATCAGATGCATGGTCATGCAATGTCAAGTGCATGGTCATGCGAATGTGCAGAATTTCAAGAAACTTTCAAAATTTACAGTTTGACCATAGAGTTTGATTATTCTATCATTTTGTGCTAAAAACTCATAATTAAGCACATTTTGGGTATTTATGGTGTATGTAAGTATAAAACACATATGATTACACTTCGAAGCGAATATAAACTTAACGTATGGTCCGGTTTTGCCTAAAAAATGTGTATTTGGTGAATGATCATGTATCACGTAATCAATACGAATGAGCTTGCGTATAAGTACGGTGATAGAGTATAATGCGTATAATTGAATATCTAATGATTGATAAGCATGTAATCGGTGGTGTATAGCGTATAAAACAAGCATGATTGTAACATGTATTTGTATAAAAATGCATTTCCACTATGATTGAAGTCTGGGATTACAATAGGTTAAAAGGAATACGAGTTACAAGTTTCCAAAATAGAATGCGAATACAAGACCTTCTAAAAATAGAAATACGAAAATACGAGGCGTTACAAAGAGTCTTGAATATTTGGACACCAAAGTGATCCTACGATGGGGAAACGTAGGTGTGTGAGTTTAGGGTATTGTTGATGGATTTTGATTCGGGATTTTAGTTAATAGAAAGTATGTATGCGAGAAAATACATCTTGTCTAGACACTCAATTTAGACACTATATTTTAGTGTGTTTTCATGGGTACCAAATCACCCATTAGAATCCAATTCGAGGAATCAAGAACAAAGATAAGATCTACCTTACTCATAACATTCAACCATGACTCGGTTGGTATTATGGTTAGGTTTGTATGATATATATATATATATATGCTTAGTCGAATATGGTCATGTATAGGTTGGATGAATCCATTAACCCTATTGTTCACCAATACACAAATCATCACAAGGATGATTCAGATCGTCATGAAACACAAGAATGTAAATTACAAGTATCTAAATTTGTTAAATAGCCAAATGAGAGCAACCAATACATGTAGACGATGTGTGGTTATTTCACTCTGATTCCTTGGAAACTACTTAGATAACTTAAATCATCTAAATCACCAAGCAACCAAGTGGGTTTAACTAGACGAGTGCTTCTAACATGGGAATGGTTGGAGACTTGGTGTAGTTTGTCACTTTGGTTACTTGAAAGCTACTTGGTGACTTAGTTGATAGAATATGAGGTGTTTGAACCTCATACTTTCTGGATAAACACCCTAACTCAAGCCCCTCAACATGGAGATTAGTTGGTGACAAGGTTGGGCACAAGTTCATTCAAGAAAGATAAGCATAAGTTGTATAAGTTGAAAGTTTTATAAAAACAAATTTTAAACTCACTTTGGACCTCAAATGTGGTGATGTTCCAACTTAGTTTACCATGATAAACTTGTGGTCACATTCCTAGAGGTGTTCCAAGTGGTTTGGAGAAGAAAAACAAGAAAAAATGAAGAAGGAAGTGGCTTGAAAGCTCACTTGAACATTTGAAATTTTCTGCTCAAACTTGGAGAATTTCTTAGAGATTTTGGATGTTTAAGAGTGAAATAAGGTTGTGGAAAGTGAATATATGTTAGAGGAGTCTTGGGTTTATAGTGGTAAATTTGGCTTTATGTATTAAAGAGGTTAGAAGATGATTGGAGGTGAAAAGAGGTGGAAAAGGGTGAAACCCGGTTGGCTGAAACATGTCATAAAGTTGTATTTTAACTCATTTTTAGGTATTCAAAGTGCATCCAAGTATGGTATAGGTACGATGCATGTATAAGTGATATTACGAATGTATTGTATGTCTTAGTTTTGCACGTAAACATGTATTGATGATCGATTGTATAACAATTAAGTATGAATATAACATGTATGTATAAAGATAAATTTCCATTATGATCGAAGTCTCGGATTACAATGTGGATATGAAATATGAATTATAAGATAACGAAAATACATCAGAAAATACGAAACGTTACAGACTAATTGTTTCCTTGGTAACACTTGCAGTTGTGCTTATCAATTGGGCTCGGTAATTTTCACTGGCGAATCAGTAAACACTCCTACCGGTTCACTTCAATCGGTACCTGTGGTTAGGCCTCACCAAGTTAAGCACTCGTTCACCTAACATAGAACATGAATCAACATGACAAATAAAGGCTTACCAGACTGGCGCAACACATTTTGTCTTTTCAACTCATACGCCGAGAGTACCGGTGCCGCTTTCCTTTACTTCGATACAGGAGATCCTAAACTTCCCATTTAGGTGACTACGAAGCCGACATTATCATAGACGACACAATAGAGACCTCCACAGCCGAGGTAGGTATACCGGTACAAGCGAACGTAGATAATGTACTTTGTTGCATCTTCTTAGCATCCATCCCGCTACCCGCATGGAGGGTTTACAACTTTCTGTGAGACACTACAGCTAGTTGTCCCCTTTATCCCGATAAAATTGTTGGTGGGAACACGCATGGAACACTGGAAACTAGGCACACTTGTAGATGGCAATAGAAAGTTGGTCGCGTGCACACTCAATATATCCGCCTCCCCATCCGCCAATATACGGTCGGCAGGCTTCAAAGAAGCAACCTTTTAGGAATCCAGAAAATCAATAAAAAACCATTCCCCTATCGTAACAAAACACGATTAAGAAATGAGCTATTCATTTGATTGCAATAAAACTTAGGAATACCACTTACCACCTTCAGTGCACAAATGAGGGACATGTCTTCTTGTTCCTCCACACATGGCTCATCCCAATTAATACTAAAGCGCCTTCTGGGATGACCGTACATTCCGTTGGTCACGTACATAAGGCCTTGAACAAAGCATTCTCCTTGTGTGAATCCACATGTGATGCAACGTCTTTCACCTTTCCCTTAGCTGCTACCACGTGCATCAGCATGTCCCCTGGAATCACAGCAGCATCGACATAGAAAATTTTTCTTCTCCAATCCTTATCTTTCGAGCTTGACGGAAGAGACCGCAAAAATGACACTCTGGTGTCTCCCCTGTCAAACGTGAATGGCTCCTTCTTGAGCACCAGAGCGTAAAACACCCTAAAACAATGAGCTCTGGTAAATACCCCAGACCCAGAGAAGCAGATTCGAAATGTTGCACCTTTACAAGGCCTAAGGGGTGCAACTGAGAGATGTGAATACGATAATAATCCAGTACCTTTTTGCAGAACTTAGTAATGGGCAACCGGAAGTTGCAAAATTTTAAAAAAAAATCACTAAACAGAGTTATTTTCCCATCTTTCAGTGGTAAGGAAAGGTCAGTCTCATTAGGCAATATCGTATTGCACTTCGATGATATCCGATACTCTTTTAGGAAACTTTCACACAAGGATTTGTTCCACTTATAGTGGGCATCCGCCGCGCCAGCATCTAATTTGGTATTGTCTGCAATTTTGGGTGCCATTTCTTGATTTAGGGTTCCGGTAATACGAAAGGGAAATGAAAAGGGGAAATGAGAATCGTCGCCAGTTACAGTAGGATATGTGCCACCACAGGGTACTCACGGTTGTCCCTGCCATTACCTCGTGTATGGCACACGCCTCCGGTCCCATCACCTTTTCTTGATACGATTTCTTTACATCATTGTCAGGTAGTTTCTTTTACCTCTTTAAGTCCGACTTTATTTATGTTATTCATAACACCGGACTGGGGGACATGACGAGGTATGAACCGGTTCACATAACCCGAACTGGTCAAACGTCTTTCCTGACTATAATAAACTCCAAGGTTATTCTAGAATATTCTACTCCATGGGAATATATATCATTAATAACCGAATCTTTCAAACATTTGGGAGATCTGCATGATCTCCTACTTTTCGGATTAAATCCTAATACAGATACAATTCCCAAATAAGGGGAAACCCTAACCACCGATCCCTATAAATAGACGAGACCAAATCAAAGTTCAGATCATCTACTCCCTCTCAATACTTTCTCTCTCTATAATTCACTCTCACAATCGAATTATTTATTCTTACGACGGAGGGTGATCATATAGATAATCTCATTCCTATAACGAGTTCTAGTGATGTTTTGTTTTGCTAACTACAACTCCAATCGCCGTGGTGAAATATAACCCACGTTAATTGAGAAGATCCATGCCCCATATACACCTTACTAGGGATGAGCTCGGTACCGGTCCGGTACCGAACCGGTACCGAAAGTACCGGTACCGAAAAACGTTGAAAAGTGGTACCGGTACCGAATATACCGGTTCGGTACCGGTACTTTCGGTACTTTACTAGTGTTTTACCCAAAAATACCGGTACCGAAAAACGAGTAAAATAGGAACCGGTACCGAATATACCCGGTACCGGTTCGGTACCGGTACCAGGTACTTAATGCTCATCCCTACACCTTACCTGAGTAGTTTGCAGGGGCGTACCCACCCTAAGCCAAGGGTGGGCGGGCGCACCCTATGAAAAAAATATTTTTTAGTGTTATTTTTCGTCGGAAATCCCAAACGCACCCTTTGGAATTTTTCACCCGCACCCCTTGAAAATTTTCAACCGCCCCACTTAGAAAAAAAATAATTATTAACCGCTTATTCACTTAATTATTTAATCCAATCGAAACCCAATTTGCAATCAATTTTTATTAACACAAGCCCAAACTAAGCTAGAGAAATTTGAACTAAATAAAATAACCCAAACCCATCCACCCATTCCATTTCCAATTCCCGCCCCCAAAAAAAACTCGCAGCGACTTGACGCCACTGCTCACGACCTGGTGGCTTTTTTTACCGGAAAAACCAAAATTCCAGTTGGACCGACCCATATTACGTCAGAATTCCAATATAGAACTAGTATGGTTTATTTATTTATTTTGTTTTCTGTGATGATTAGAAGAAAATATAGATGTGTAAGGGTTTAATCTTTTTATATTTTTATTTTATATTTTTTTGTTGTTCTAGACTTGTAGTTAAATTATTTTGTTGTTTTATTTATAGCTATGTTTGTTTAAATGATTAGTTACAAGTAATCAACATTTAATATTAGCCTTGAATGTTTAAAAATATAATTGAAAGTTATGGGCTATGGTTGAACATGATTGTTTATTTTGTTTAAGTGTTTAGTGTTGTTTTATGAATTTATGGGGCAAATTATATGTGTTAGGAACAATGAGTAAAAATGTAATGAACTTATGGCGTGTTTAGTATTTTTAGATGATATTTTGGATATAGTTCAAAAAAAAAAAAACCTGTAGGGCACAATTCTAAATACGTTTGTAATTTGTAATGACGTTTGACGTGTTTTTGATAATTTATAAATTTTAGTTGAATGTTCTTTTGTCTTACATGATCCGACCTGACCCTCTATGAACCGATATTTTTATACAGCTAGGGGCCTAAAATCTTTTAAAATATTTCGCACCCCCAGTAAAAAATTTCTGGGTCCGCCACTGGTAGTTTATAACTTTATATTACCTTCTTTTCCTTAAAATAACCAATGTGAGAAAACAGTTGAGGGTACCACAAATGACTATCGGTAGGGTAGAGTGTATTTGTACATTTTGTCAAAGCTCGACTCACCAATAAAATTTGTCAACTGCAACTTAAATACGTTCATTGGTCTATCTTGACATTTAAAATTATCCAAAAATTCAACTTAGAACAATATAGCTTATTGTACTTTTTATTATTCTAATAAGTTATTAAATACATTATCCTTGCTTTAATATTCAACTAATTGATATTTTAAATGGATACATTTATATACTAGGCTAAAACCCCGTGTATTACACGGGTTGTATAAATATAATTTAATATAATAAATAATGTAAAAGATATATCTTTAAAATAATTCGTGTATTACACGCGTTGAATAAAATATAATGTTATATGTTAACACAAACAATCGTCAAAATTTATCTTTTAAAAATGAAATTTGATTTACTATTTCCTTATTATAATATTTTACTTTTTTTTAATTCTTATTAGGTTAAACACATACGTATTACATGGGGTTGAATCCCTCTTTTTAAAGATTTGTGCGACTACAAATGGTGAGTCCAAACCATTATGACGATGTGTCTAAAAGCAATTATAACATATCTTCTTATACTAATAAATGAATAGATAAATTCTTGATTTTATTAATAAAGGCTGTTAACGTAAATTCACATATCCAAATTATCACATGTTTTTTTTCTAGTTTTTATTTAAATGAAATTCATAGTTAAAGGTAATACTTGATTGTATTAACTCATGGGCAATTAAATATGATATTACGATGGCCCTTTTATTCATACACCTTGTATTAATATGGATTATACGATTTCATTTGATGTTGATGTTGTTAAATACTATTATATGAAGTTAAAATTTTACATACGTAAGTTTAATGGATAGTATCTAATCAAATTAATCCCATAAATAAAGAGATATGATGTATATCTTTAGTTCATTTGATGTTGATGTTGTTAAATACTATTATATGAAGTTAAAATTTTACATACGTAAGTTTAATGTTCATTTGATGATGTTGTTAAATACTATTATATGAAGTTAAAATTTTACATACGTAAGTTTAATGTTCATTTGATGATGTTGTTAAATACTATTATATGAAGTTAAAATTTTACATACGTAAGTTTAATGGATAGTATCTAATCAAATTAATCCCATAAATAAAGAGATATGATGTATATCTTTAGTTCATTTGATGTTGATGTTGATGTTGTTAAATACTATTATATGAAGTTAAAATTTTACATACGTAAGTTTAATGTTCATTTGATGATGTTGTTAAATACTATTATATGAAGTTAAAATTTTACATACGTAAGTTTAATGGATAGTATCTAATCAAATTAATCCCATAAATAAAGAGATATGATGTATATCTTTAGTTATAAAAAAATAAGTATTAATAATTAATTAGGAGAGTGATATGCGGGAAAATAAAAAAAACAGATAGCTCCAATGATTGATACGTGTCCCAAAATTGGTTTTTTTTTATTATAGTAGATAGATTCGAATCTCAAATAGTTGTAGACATTGTTTTGATGTTTATCAATGCTTTTGCTGCTTGCCGATTTTACTTAATTATTATTTTTAAAGTAACATAAAATCATAAAACTCATTATCTGGTTAATCAAGTCAGTTGTATTCACATAATCAGGTATTTTATACATCAGTATTGATGTACGTTATCTACTGGGATTACTTGATTTATTAAAAAAAGTAACATAAAATCGTAAAACTTATTATCAGGTTATAATCAAGTTGGTCGTATTCACAAACATAGGGGAAGGATCCACTAAAAAGTGGATTTTGCCAAAGTAGCCTAAGAAGGATTGTGATGATGACATGTGACACTCCTAATAAGTAGTAATGAATGACATTTTGGTCCTTATAAATAGGAGTGAAAATGACATGTGGCACCCATTTTGTTTTTTTTTTTTAAATATAACAAAAAAAAAATCTAGTACAAAAAATCTAGCACAAAAAATATAGTACAAAAAAATATAGCACAAAAAATGTAGTACAAAAAAATATAGTACAAAAAATATATCACGAAAAAATTCAGCAAAAAAAATATAGTACAAAAAAATCCAGCACAAAAAATTGAGAAAAAAAAATTTAAGACAAAAATTCAGCACAAAAAATTTAGCACAAATATATAGTACAAAAATCCAGCACAAAAAAAATGTTATACAACATAGAAATACAACACATTTTAGTGGGTTTTTTTAGTCTTCATATTTTATATATCAATATGGTACTCAAATTAAAGATAAAAAGACGCTCGATTTTACGGTGAAATTTTTATGAAAAAATAATGTCGTATAAAAAAGTTATAAACGTTTAAAAAATTGGGGTGGAATATGCATGTGCCTTGCATGTGGAGAGAGAAACTTAATAAATAGGATTTTCTCAAGATACTCTTGCACTCCTCATTTCTCCTACACTTTCATCTTAACCATTGATTTGAAAAATGAATTGTTAAGATTCATTCTCATCCTACTTAGGCAAAATAAACTTTTTATTTTATCTTACCCCCACAAACATAATCTTGTATTTTATATATAGTATTGATGTACGTTATCTGTAACTTTAACTAAATTCTTCCAAACTTACCCTATCATGTTTGTTTAACTCAAGCAAATTTTGACTTCAATGGTATAACAAGTTCTTTGAATTTCAGTCCATTTTTATGAGAAAAGATAGTAAATAAATTAATATTGGATATACTTTACTAGAGTATAGTCACATACTGATATACTAGTATTAAGTCCCTACATTGCAGCGATTGTCATAAAACTGTGTTAAGTAGTAGCAATATTTGTAACAACTCTCATCAAAAGTCCTATTTATTAATTTAATTTGTCCAATAGGAAACCCTAATTGAGAAACCCAAGTGATTCTGCATAAACCCTAAAATTTTCAGAATAATCAGAATCAGGATTAGGGCCCCTAAAACTCAGGGGGGATATTCCCTATTAACGATTATCCTTATCAAATGATGTCGAAATTAAAATTTCATGCAACGTCAACTCATCAGGGCTAGATAGGTGATGAAGCAGGCCTAGCCTACTTTGGCTTCCCCCGTGACACGCGACAGGTGCAGGTGTCCCTGTCGCGACACGCGGGAGGTGCCAATTTAAGCTATAAATACAGGGGCTTGGGACTAGAACTGTTTGCATATTTCGACGAAAAATTTCTTTACGTACACAAAATTAGACACTGTTTACTACAAAAACACACACGATTCACGAAGTGCTGCCGCAATACAGGGTAATAACTCGATCGCTGCTACGATTCAATGTCCGATTGATTAAACTATCCAATGGATGTTTAAGTGCAGCCCACATTAGGGTTATGCTTTGTCATTCGTCGTAAATACGATGGATGTTTAAGTATCGCACTTTGTCATTCATTGTGAGGGTTTGATCTCGTGAGTTATCGTAAATGTTGTATTGGTTACTAACCTAGTTTTGTGTGCATTGTTATTTAAATTAGGTTAACAAGGCTAATTCATAAACTAGACTCTGCTCGTGTTAAATCTACAATGTGAGTCATTCTCCTTTTATCAAAATTACTTTCAAAAGCATGTTTATTTTTAAAGTTATAATTACAGTGATTAAGTATATGTAATCACCAAATTACAACCAGTATGTGGGGTTTTGTATACATTACTTTATAATCGTCACCATTGGGGCAGCCAATGGGGGATATGACCATAGTCACAGAAACGAGTCGAGTGACAAATACTGTGGGTAATTGGTTGATATCAGAAACATTGTAATCTCTCTTAATACTGTAAATTATAACAAACGTGTCGTTTTAATAAATAGAATGATTCACCAGTATTTTCCGCTGACAAAACCTTTTTCAAACATGTTTCAGGTGATCTGTTGTGATTCAGGAAAAGTGCTGTGAAGCACTACACGCTTAAGGAAGTGGCTCAAAATAAAATAAAGAAACATGTTTTGTAAAATAAAGATTTCCCAGTGAAATCAGATGATTGTAAATTATTGGGGTTTTATCCCGAATTGTGAAATAAAATAATCGGGAAATTTTAGTTTTAAAAAGATCCTGATGAAAAACTTCCGCTGTGAATTCAATTAATTAAATACCACGGGATTTTCTGTCCCGCGGCTCCTGAAACGGGTCAAACCGGGTCAGAGGCCGTGACAGAAAAAGGTGGTATCAGAGCCACTAAGTTAAGCTAATTAAGTATTTAGAAATACTTAATTTTTTCCATTATGTGATTATGTGTTTTATTAACCGACTATTTGTTAGTTACAGTATGGGTAAGCAAAAGCTTTCAAACATCTATCTTAAATTAGATATGTCATCCAACGAGAAGGGAAGTTCATCCCAAACCAAATCCTCAAATCACTCTGTAATTCCTGAAGAAGGAATATTTGTGCGAAAAGCACAATATGAGTAACCACTTTCTCCTAATAAAAGAAGTTTAATCATTAGGAAAAGTCAAGAGAAAATAAAGAAATCCCGAGAAAAGAAAGTTAACCAGGAATTAACCAGTAAAACCCCTTGGGAAGACAAGTTAGATGAAAAATGGGCGGATCTCTATATGCTAGCTACTGTAGCAGTAAATGCAAATCTTTAGAATAATATGACCCCGTATTAGCATCCTTATCACTTATAAGCCAGAAACGTTCTCCAGTAAATAAATAAATTTACAGTAAACCATAGTATGTTTTAAATTTCAATTGTTTTGTAGTCATAAGGTATGTAATAATATTTGAAGGTTATCTTTGAAATTTGTTATAAAATTTTAACTTATTATTTTTACATATATGCTAAACAGCATGAATGAGTTATCTGGAGCCCTAGAGAATCTCAACCTCTACCTTGTAAACATAGAAGTTTCTAAAGAGTTTACTGGGTACTTTCCTGATGTGGAACAACCTATAGAATTCAACGTTCCACCTCTGGAGAAACCTAAGCCTAAAAAGAGGAGAAGATTGGTAGGATGGAGGCGTGTGCGTAGAAGGAAACCCGCCACTAGAAAGAATTATAAAATAAACAATCCTTTAGAAAAAGGAAAAGGAATTGAAATGGGGGAAAAGTTCTAGATAGCGGGAATTGGAGATTGAAGTCAGGGAAGATTCTAGGCAGATGGAAATACAGTTTGAGGAATATTCTAAGCAAATAGAAATGGAGATTGGAAATGGTTCTAGACAAACCAAGATGGAATTTGGAGAAAGCTCTAAGCAAACCCAGGAAATGACATTGCAGGAGGAGCTAGATTTTATATTAGCAAGCTGTGATACTATTAAACCTGTCAATGAAAATGTTTTTACTCATCCTATTGAAACCCAAATTCCAATGAACTTGGAACCAGCAATCCCATAACCTATCATTCACACCCAACCTCTAGGAATGGACGAGTGGTGGACCAATGATTGGCAATTCCAAAACCTTCTCAACAGTCCTTATTCCTTTCTTCCTCAGTTCGATCCAGAACCTTTACCAAATCCACCGATGAGTAATGAGAATATGGCTGAATTCCGCCATTTTGGCGAAGAGCTGATGGATGCTGGAAATAGAATCTGAGAGATAGGAGGACAAATCTCATGGAAATATGATGAAAGGGAACATCGTTATTAAAAAAAATTGCAAGTTGACGAGGGAAAAAGGAGTTATGAATCTGTG
Organism: Helianthus tuberosus; assembly: GCA_030545235.1. NCBI lineage: Eukaryota > Viridiplantae > Streptophyta > Magnoliopsida > Asterales > Asteraceae > Helianthus > Helianthus tuberosus. The sequence goes on along the minus strand of CM060355.1, from coordinate 35,570,478 downwards.
TCTGTATAATAAATAATAGTAATAAAAATCAGTATGTGTAAAATAAATAATAAAACGGTTGTAAGATAAAAGTATGCACGAAAATATATTATATATAAACAAAAGAAAATTTAGAAATTTACAGTGTTGATTATATAATTGTTTACGCGATTATGTGTGATTAATTGTTATATTTGGTTGTTTCTTATATATACTAATTATAAATAAAATTAATTATCAGATGGCAAACGTTGGTAATGAACCAGTAAATGAAGTAAATCAATCTGAGCAAAATCATGAAGAGCAATTGTTAAATAGACAAGATATCGAGGATATCGTTGCTCAAGGAATAGCCAATGCTATTCCAGCAATCATTGCTACTGCCCAGAAACCTGTTAAACCTCAATCAATCATTCCTAGTAAACGTACACAAGGAGACAATTTTAGTAATAGTATAAACGGAGGCGGTAATCATATTAATAACAATAATGATATGCAAGCCCCAATTTTCAAGAAAATGAAAGCTACAACACCTGGTTGCACCTACAAAGAATTTCTTGCCTGTAAACCAGCTGAGTTTGCAGGTAACGAAGGGGCAATTGCAGCACTGCGTTGGTTAGAAAAAACTGAGGCAGTGATTACCATAAGTAAGTGTGCCGAGGAAGATCAGGTAATGTATGCGTCAAATCTTTTTAAAGAAGGGGCGCTAGAATGGTGGAACACAGTGTTACAAGCTAAAAGAAGGATTGTGGCCTATGCCATGAACTGGGAAGAATTTAAGAGTCTTGTAGAAAGAAAATTATGTCCCGAATATGAAGAAGATCAAATGGCAAATAAGTTCTTGACCCACCGGATGATGAATGTGGATTGTCGAGAATATACTTCGACATTCTTCGAATATGCTAGAATGGTACTAACGCTGGCTTCGCCAGAGCCAGTACTAATTTCTCGTTATATTTGGGGATTAATTAGTGAAATCCGTAATATCGTTAAAGCTGCGAGACCTCGCACTATTGACGATGCGGTAGAATTAGCTAATACCCTCACTGACGAATTGGTACGCACAAGAGATGAAAACAAGAAGAAGGAATTAGCTCAGAAAATTACCCAAGGATTTCGTGTGGGTAATAGTAGTAACTTCAAGAAAAGAGGAACAGGGCAATCCTCAACTCCTCAGTTCTGCAGAAATTGCAAAAAGAAACATTATGGAAGATGCAATATAACCTGCAACTTCTGTAAAGTTGTAGGACATCGTGAAGAAAACTGCAGAAAGAAAACCATCATCTTCTTTAACTGTGGAGAAGCAGGACATTTCAAAACAGAATGTCCTAAATTAGCCAAACCAACAGACAACAAAACCAAGACGGCCGACGGAGCTACTAAGAAGAATGTCAGAGCATTCCAGCTGACCACTCAGGAAGCAGAACTCATTCCCGATGTGATAGCTGGTACGTTCTTAGTTCACAACATTTACGCAAAAGTATTATTTGACTCTGGTGCAAACCAAAGTTTTATAAATACTTCATTCTGCCAAGCTCTTAAATTACCCTTAACCAACCTTAGGCAAATTTTTACAGTCGAAACAGCAGATGGGAATTCAGTTAAAATAGATAAGATTTTGCAAAATGTAGAAATAGAACTCTCAGATCATAAATTCTCTGCAAACCTGTTACCTATGAAATTAGCTGAATTCGATGTTGTGTTAGGAATGGATTGGTTAGTAGCCAACCATGCTCGAATCTTTTGTGACCGGAACTCCATAGAAATTCGGACACCTACCGGAGAAGTAATCATGATTACAGGAGATAAGCCACGTAAGCCCATGAAGTTCATATCAGTAATGAAAGTTACTAGTTACGAACGAAAGCAAGGAATAGTATATATGATTTCAGTAATCATTAATACTAAGGGTAAAGAACTTAAGGAAATTCCTGTAGTCTCGGAATACCCCGATGTATTCCCAGAAGAGTTACCAGGATTACCACCCGACAGGGAGGTAGAATTTAGGATTCATCTAATTCCAGGAACTACACCGATAGCTAAGGCACCTTATCGATTAGCACCCACAGAAATGTTAGAACTGAAAAAGCAATTAGATGAATTACTAAGTAAAGGTTTCATACAACCTAGTTCATCCCCTTGGGGAGCACCAGTGTTGTTTGTGAAAAAGAAGGATGGGTCAATGAGAATGTGTATTGATTATAGGGAATTAAATAAGGTTACCATTAAGAATCGAAACCCATTACCTAGGATTGATGATCTTTTTGATCAACTTCAAGGAGCTAGATATTTTTCTAAGATCGATTTACGCTCCGGATATCATCAATTAAAGGTACAAGAGGAAGACATACCTAAAACTGCTTTCAAAACTAGGTATGGTCATTACGAGTTTACAGTCATGCCCTTTGGGTTAACAAATGCTCCTACAGCATTTATGGACATGATGAATAGAATCTGTAAACCGTATTTGGATAAATTTGTAATTGTTTTTATTGACGATATACTTATTTATTCCAAAAGTCAGACAGAACATTGTCAACATTTGCATGCACTCTTAACTTTGTTAAGAAAAGAAAAGAAAAGCTTTATGCCAAATTCTCGGAGTGTGAATTTTGGTTACAAGAAGTGCAATTCCTAGGACACATGGTAAATCACGAAAGTATTCATTTAGATCCTGCTAAGATAGAGGCGATTACCAATTGGAAGATTCCACAATCCGCAATGGAAATTAGAAGTTTTATAGGTTTAGCTGGATACTGTAGACGGTTTATTAAGGATTTCTCCAAGATAGCTGTACCATTAACTAAGCTAACCTGTAAAGCAGTTAAGTTTGAATGGGGACCTAAGCAAGAAGAAGCTTTTAGGATTCTAAAGCAGAAGTTAACAAATGCCCCAATCCTAGCTTTGCCAGAAGGAACTGAAGATTTTGAAGTTTACTGTGATGCTTCAAAATTAGGATTTGGATGTGTGCTAATGCAACGCAAGAAGGTAATTGCGTATGCATCAAGGCAATTGAAAAAGCACGAGGAAAACTATACAACTCATGACTTAGAGTTAGGCTCCATAATTTTTGCCCTTAAGATTTGGAGACATTATCTGTACGGAAGTAAATTTACTGTCTATACAGATCACAAAAGTTTAAGATATATATTTGGGCAAAAAGAGTTAAACATGAGACAAAGAAGATGGATGGAAATCCTAAGTGACTACGACTGTGATATTCAATATCACGAAGGAAAAGCAAATGTAGTTGCTGACGCCTTAAGTCGTAAGTATCATGAGAAACAAAGAAGGGTTAGTGCTCTTAGATTAAATCTACAGTTAGATTTAATGGAAAAATTAAAGCATTTTCAAGAAACAGCAATCAAGGATGATGCTGAAGGAATGAAGGGATGAATAAAAGAATTAGAACAAGGAGCTGATGGAATTTGGAGATTCCACAAAAGAAGAATTTGGGTACCTAAGCAGGGAGAATTAAGAAATAAGATTTTAGAAGAAGCCCATAAATCTAGGTATACTATGCACCCAGGAAACAATAAGATGTACCAAGATTTAAGAAATAACTTTTGGTGGATAGGAATGAAAAAGGATATAGCACGATATGTTTCTAAGTGTCTTACTTGTTCGCAAGTTAAGGCAGAACACCAGAAACCTTCAGGTCTACTACAACAACTAGAAATGCCTGTATGGAAATGGGAACTCATAACAATGGATTTTGTTACCAAGTTACCCAAAACCAGAAAAGGTAATGATGCGATTTGAGTAATTGTGGATCGATTAACCAAATCAGCTCACTTTCTACCTATGAAAGAAACCTTTAGCATGGAAAGGTTGGCAAAGTTGTATGTAGATGAAGTAGTATCCTTACATGGAGTTCCACTCTCCATTGTATCTGATAGGGATAGTCGTTTTACTTCCCATTTTTGGACAAGTTTCCAATAAGCAATGGGAACCCGATTAAATCTAAGTACGACATATCATCCTCAAACAGACGGACAAAGTGAAAGGACAATCCAAACTCTAGAAGACATGCTTAGAGCATGTGTAATAGATTTTGGTGGAAACTGGGATGATCACTTACCAATAATTGAATTCTCCTATAACAATAGTTATCATTCAAGTATTGAAACTGCCCCATTCGAAGCACTATATGGAAGAAAGTGCAGAACTCCAGTTTGTTGGGCAGAAATAGGAGAAAGTCAATTGTCAGGTCCTGAAATAGTACAAGAAATGACCGATAAGATTACACAAATCAAGGAAAGACTGAAGACGGCTCGAGATCGCCAGAAAAGTTATGCAGATAATAGACGGAAGCCGTTGGAATTCCAAGTAGGAGACCAAGTATTATTGAAAGTTTCACCTTGGAAAGGAGTAGTCCGATTCGGTAAGAAAGGAAAATTAAGTCCAAGATACGTAGGACCATTTCCGGTGATTCAACGTATAGGACCAGTTGCTTATCGTTTACAACTACCAGAAGAGTTAGCTGAAGTACATGATGTATTTCATATATCCAATCTCAAGAAATGCTTAGTAGATGAATCTTTGGTAGTACCTCTCCAAGATATAGAGGTAAACGAAAAGTTAAAATTTGTTGAGAAACCTCTTCAAATAGAAGACAGAAAGGTGAAATTTCTCAAGCACAAACGACTAGTGCTAGTTAAAGTCAAGTGGGATTCCAAGAGAGGAGCTGAATACACTTGGGAGCTGGAATCTGAGATGAAACGAAAGTACCCCTACTTATTCCAGTAAATCTCGAGGACGAGATTTTTATTAAGGTGGGGAGGATGTAACAACTCTCATCAAAAGTCCTATTTATTAATTTAATTTGTCCAATAGGAAACCCTAATTGAGAAACCCAAGTGATTCTGCATAAACCCTAAAATTTTCAGAATAATCAGAATCAGGATTAGGGCCCCTAAAACTCAGGGGGGATATTCCCTATTAACGATTATCCTTATCAAATGATGTCGAAATTAAAATTTCATGCAACGTCAACTCATCAGGGCTAGATAGGTGACGAAGCAGGCCTAGCCTACTTTGGCTTCCCCCGTGACACGCGACAGGTGCAGGTGTCCCTGTCGCGACACGCGGGAGGTGCCAATTTAAGCTATAAATACAGGGGCTTGGGACTAGAACTGTTTGCATATTTCGACGAAAAATTTCTTTACGTACACAAAATTAGACACTGTTTACTACAAAAACACACACGATTCACGAAGTGCTGCCGCAATACAGGGTAATAACTCGATCGCTGCTACGATTCAATGTCCGATTGATTAAACTATCCAATGGATGTTTAAGTGTTGCCCACATTAGGGTTATGCTTTGTCATTCGTCGTAAATACGATGGATGTTTAAGTATCGCACTTTGTCATTCATTGTGAGGGTTTGATCTCGTGAGTTATCGTAAATGTTGTATTGGTTACTAACCTAGTTTTGTGTGCATTGTTATTTAAATTAGGTTAACAAGGCTAATTCATAAACTAGACTCTGCTCGTGTTAAATCTACAATGTGAGTCATTCTCCTTTTATCAAAATTACTTTCAAAAGCATGTTTATTTTTAAAGTTATAATTACAGTGATTAAGTATATGTAATCACCAAATTACAGCCAGTATGTGGGGTTTTGTATACATTACTTTATAATCGTCACCATTGGGGCAGCCAATGGGGGATATGACCATAGTCACAGAAACGAGTCGAGTGACAAATATTGTGGGTAATTGGTTGATATCAGAAAAATTGTAATCTCTCTTAATACTGTAAATTATAACAAACGTGTCGTTTTAATAAATAGAATGATTCACCAGTATTTTCCGCTGACAAAACCTTTTTCAAACATGTTTCAGGTGATCTGTTGTGATTCAGGAAAAGTGTTGTGAAGCACTACACGCTTAAGGAAGTGGCTCAAAATAAAATAAAGAAACATGTTTTGTAAAATAAAGATTTCCCAGTGAAATCAGATGATTGTAAATTATTGGGGTTTTATCCCGAATTGTGAAATAAAATAATCGAGAAATTTCAGTTTTAAAAAGATCCTGATGAAAAACTTCCGCTGTGAATTCAATTAATTAAATACCACGGGATTTTCTGTCCCGCGGCTCCTGAAACGGGTCAAACCGGGTCAGAGGCCGTGACAATATTATACCATTGTCAGCGACCACCAACACCGGAAAAGCTCGTAAAAACAAACGGGAAAAAACAACGCCGAGCGAAAAGCAGACGTAAAATCTTTAAATCATGCACGCTCGTTGCTGAGAAACTAAACCGAAACGTAAAACATAGACAAAAATAACTAAGTCCATCCATGACCCGCGTGTTGGACGAACTTGTCAAACGCAAAAAAATAGATGTGACGCGATGGGCCAGTCAAATGGGAAAAAATATACGAAAAAATATTGAACCTCACACGCACGTTGTGGTGCGTTAACTCACAAAATTTAGAACGAAACGAAAAACTTGGGAAAGTTGAAAAGTACGGTGGACCAAAATTGAAAATAAAAAAGAGTTGGGATTAACTTGCAAAAGATGAAAAACTTTGGATTAAAAGTAAAAAAAACAAAGGGTCTAAATTGCAAAATTGAAGTTATTTATTAATTTTAGATAAAGATAAGGATAAAAATAAGTGATATTTATATATTGATTATTAATTAATATTAATATTAAAAGAAATTTATTAAGCAATTAAACAAATATAAATAAAATTTATAAAGTTGAAGGAGTGAATATCATGTAACATTATTTGGAGTCTTTTATTATAAGTTAGATATATTCTTGATGTTTGAAGTATATACGTACTAGGTTAGTACCCCGTGTATTACACGAGTTGAATAAATATAATTTTATACACCAAAAAATAAAATAATATATCTTTAAAAAAACTCGTTTTTTACACGAGTTGAATAAAGGTAATTTTTTATACTAAATAATAAAAAAAGTTATAGTTTTAAAAAATCTTGTGTGTTGCATGGGTTGAATCAATCTAATTTTCTATGCCAAATAACTAAAAAAGTTATATCTTTATAACTTGTAAAAAAATTATTTTAAGAAAACTATAACAATAGCCTACTAAACTAAAGAGAATGAAATGTTCGTTAATACGGTATAATGTTTTAAAAAAAATATTATTGTATGAAAAAGTCATAGCCGTTTGAAAATAATGGAGAAATGGGTTTATGAGTCACAAATATTGGATTTTTCTATGTTGTCATTTTCCCACTTATTTCCCTCGTTTTCAGTTACGTGAATTATAAATTTAACGACCACTAAATCTCAACCATTGATCTTTCAAATCAATAATCAAAATTCTCTCCTACACTTTGTACATTTTCAATTTTTTTGTACAATAATCTTTTTCTGCATATATATTATAACCCAGAGCAACTTAACTTCCCTAGTATTATTTGTTACATATCCTTTAATCAAGATCTATATCTTAATTATAGATAATTATTTTTTGAATTAATAAATCCAAAACTTCATAAATCATTTATCTATATCTATATATTTATATTCTAATAAAGGATTCAACTAATTGTATTGATATATAATCTTTATCTTTATCTTCATTCTATTTTTTCTTATCTCTTATTTATTTAATATTTATTTTCTTAACTATTTCTTTTATTTTTCCATTTTATAAATAATAACTATTTTATATTTTATTGATCTAACCATGTGTAACGCACATGTTTCTAGTTTAATAAATAAATAAAACTAGAATTGAGACCTGCCGCAATGTGGCGGAGATTCTTTAGTTATAACTAAGTCGATTTAGGACCCACACGTTATGTTAAACATGTCAAACGGGGAAAAAATAGACGATATAAAAATGTTCACCCACACACGCACGTTGCGTCGTGTTAACTTGCAAAATTTAAAACGAAACATAAAATCGTTAAACCAAAGACGCACGTTGCGATGTGTTAAGTCATAAAATTTAGAACCAACTACCAAGCATAAAACAAAAAATTTACGGAAAAGGAAAACTATAAACGACCAAAGTTGAAAGTAAAAAAAATTGCGAGGATAGATTGCAAAAGATAAAAAGTTTTGGGTTAAAAGTAAAAAAAAAAAAATAGTTTTGGGTTGAAAGTAATTTATGAAATACTTTTTGGTAAAGGTAAAAAAATCATTTTTTTTGGAAAACCCCCAAAGTCAACGTCACAACAACCATATGCATAACCATTTTTTCTTTAGAAAACCCCCCAAAGCATGCCCCGCGTTGCGGCGGGGCGCAAAACGATGTCAAATAGTACTAATGTCACACAACCGTCATCGACCACCAACACTGACTTGACCTAGGATCTGCGTGTTGCGACGAACCTGTCAAACATGAAAAAATAGAGGTAAAAACGTTGAACCACACATGCACGTTGCGCCGTGTTAACTTGCAAATTTGAAACAAAATATAAAAAAGTTGAACCACACTCGTACGTTGCGTTATATTAAGTCGAAAAATGTAGAACTAAAACGAAAATTTGCCAAAGATGAAAAGTATAAGTGACAAAAGTTGTGAAGTTAAATTGCAAATAATGAAAAGTTTTGGGTTAAAGTTAAAAAAACAAATTATGTAAGGTTAAAATTGCAAAAGCTAAAATCCTTTGGGTTAAAAGTAAAAAATCAATTTTAGTTTTGGGTTAAAGTTAAAAAAACAAATTATGTAGGGTTAAAATTACAAAAGCTAAAAACTCTTGGGTTAAAAGTAAAAAATCAAGTTTTTTTTTTTTTTTTTGAAAAACTCTCAAAGCACAAGGTACAAGTGGTTATGCACAAAAAACTTGCTTATTTATACATGGAATAATAACAAAGTAAAATGTTATTATATGTAAACAGTACATTAAAGTTTATTTTTCCTAAAAACGTATCTTGACGACTGTGTGTGTTAACTGATTACATTATATTTATTTAAGTCGTGTAATACACATGTTTATTCAACCCGTGCAATACACGGGTTTTAAAGACGTAACTTTTCTATCACTTAGTTATAAAAATATATTTAATCAACACGTGTAATAAATAGGGTTCTAACCTAATTGAAACAGTATAAAAAATAAAAAATAAACTTCCTTCTTGATTATTTTTTTGTATATGGTTTAATAGATACAAAATAAAACAATAAATATTAAATAACTTATATGGATAAAACAATCTCTCCATTTTAGTAGCTATAACTAGGTTGAATCTCGTATATTACACAGGTTAAATAAATATAACTTTATATATACTAAATAATAAAACAAATTTCTTTTTAAAAACCATGTTTATTACACGATTGAATAAATGATTTTATATATTAATTAATAAAAATATATATATATATATATTTAAGAATCTCGTGTATTTTACGGGTAGAATAAATGTAATTTTATATACCAAATAATAATAAATAGTTATATATTTAAAAACCGTATTACAGGGGTTGAATAAATGTAATTTTATATACCAAATAATAAAAAATGATATCTTTAAAAAAGTCCAGTGTATTGCATGAGTTGAATAAATCTAACTTGAAAAAATTAAACTGTTGGTCCTTATGGTTGCTGCCAAATTTCATTGTCGGGTACTAATAGTTTTTTTTTTTTTTGTTGTTGTTGCAAAATCAGGTATTAAATTTCCAATTTGGCACAATATTGAGTACTAAGGCCAAGCCTTGTTAAATTTTTTTAGTTAAGTCTTAATAAAATGACTAAAATGCCCTTTAATAGATAGAGAGTCTATTTTTAGTTAATTATATTTGACTAAAATAATTTAATTTTTTATATTTTTCTGTTTTATTTATATTTTTTTATAAAAATATATGGATTTGAAGTTTATTATTTATAAAATTTGAGTTTATATATAATATTATTTATATTAAGTTAAAAAGTTTATTTTACTAGCATATTATTATATATAAACTCAAAGTTTATAAATAATAAACTTCAAATCCATTTAATTTTATAAAAACATATAAATAAAACAGAAAAATAAAAAATATAAATAAAACTTTACATTATTTTAGTCAAATATAATTAATTAAAAAATAGACTCTCTAGATATTAAAGGGCATTTTAGTCATTTTAGTAAGACTTAACAAAAAATGTTAACAAGGTTTGGTCTTAGTAATCAACATTGTAACAAATTAGAACATTAATACCTGATTTTGCAACAAAAAACTATTAGTACATGATATTGAAAGTTGGTAAAAACCACAAGGACCAACGGTGTAATTTTTTCATCTAATTTTGTATACAAAATAATAAAAAAATGTATCTTTAAAAACCATATGTATTACACAAGTTGAATAAATGTAATTTTATATACTAAACTAGGTTTTTACCCGGGATTGCTTCCCGGGCTCGAGAAAGTTATTTAGATTAATTAATTACTATTTGTTATTAATACGACCGCATTACATCAACCATCTCATTCGATTCAACAAAAATGTCTTGAAATCACCGCATTATATCATGAACTTATATTAGAGGACAAACAAAAGCGCAACAGGACCATATGAATAACATCATTTCCACTTTTACATCAATGCACTTACATGATAGGGTGATTTGAGATTTTGAAAAAATCTTTGTTTTTGTACCCCTCTTTTACAAAATAAGATGTTGACCAAATTTGAAACAGATGTTAACCAAAAGTCAATAAGATATTGACAAATAGTCAAACAGATGTTGAGCTTAAACAAATGTTTGGTTTAAGACCAAACATCTGTTTATGGCGAAACATCTGTTTAAGGTCAAACATCTGTTTAAGTCCAAATATCTGATATAGAAGAAGAACATCTGTTTAAGGCAAAACATCTGTTTAAGGTTCAAACATGTGTTTAAGGTCAAACAACTGTTTAAGTCCAGACATTTGATATAAAAGGCCAAACATCTGTTAAAGGGCAAACATCTGTTAAAGGATATGTATATCAAATTAAAAGAATGACATAATGTAGATTTAGACCTGGTTACGATTGAATTTGGCGCAGAGCGCGGCAAGGATCTCATCATCGTTAGTGGCCATTGAAATACCATAGTTTTCAACCTGATGCTCAATGTTATAGTCTTTAACACTTATGATGAAAGCATACCTCTTTCCAATCAATGTGTCAAAGATCTCAGGATATGGGTTCGGTATCTCTCCAGAATTAACAACCTATAATTTTATAAAAATTAATATAATTACAATGAGCAGAATGATTCCATAATTTCAACATACAATTTTATAAAAATTAACTTTAAATTATATATAGTACATGGCCAAATAACTGAATGCATGTATTTGTTACCTGATCTTGAATTGAAACTAAGTCTTTGGCAGTTTTCTTAAGAATCCTGTAAGCTTCAAAATCAAACAGTGTCAAAGACACAGTACCGGAAGAGTCTTGCACCCTAATAGGTATCTTGAACCTATCAAAGTTAAAAACAAATGAAAACATTAGTATTACTAAAAACAAAAGTGTCGTTCATATTAGTATTTAGTATAAGGAAATAAAACTGTAATCTCAAACCGCGGAATAGAATAGATGTCGACTCCTTCACATTTATCATTTGTACACACCAACGATTTTTCATGATCAACACCAGATAAACCATCCGGATTTTCTTTCGTTACAAATCTTTCCTCCACACCTGACTTACAGTGGTTACAACCATTGTAATACCAAAGTTTATCAGTGCATATAGCTGTGATTGTGCCAACAACCAAAACCTTCTTTGTCTATCAACATCAAACAAAAATAATAACACTTAGAAAAGACTTTTAAAAAACTCAGCATGTAGAGTACTTATAAGAAAATACACACCGTTGATATGGTTCCCAGGAAACCAATAAGCATGAAATCAGGGTTATTAAGAAACTCATCTTCAACACTTGAGATGACGTTTGAACCAACATGATCATTTGATGAAGATGAAGCAGAAATTTTCTCTACATATCTAAACAGATTCATGTGATCAAATTAAAACATAAAAAATAAATGTAGGTACAAAATAATACTGTTCAATGTTTATATGCATACTAACTATACCTCTTTCTAAAAGAGGATATCTATTCAATGTCAGTGTCAATAAAAAGTCTGCTTAGCTCAAAGCCGTTTGCAACGCCACGCTTGCCTGAATTTAAAATTAAAACCAAATGTAGATCAATATAAATAGTGTCAAATTTAAAACATATAAGTAAATCTAAAGATAAATCTATAACAATAAAAAATTAAAATAATTAAGTTAAAATTGTACCTTTGTAAAGGTTGACCATACCAAAATGACAAAGGATAACAACATATTTCTCTCGTTTCTTATCATTCATGTAAGCAAACATGTCAATAGCAAAACCATCCCACAAAGTAACCGGACACTTTTGGCCTCTAAAATATTAACATAAAACATAATAACATCAAGCAACCTTATAATGGTTTAAACGTCAAAATGCAACAACTTAATAAAAAGAACGCACTCAAGGTCTTCAAGTCTAAGATTAAGTCTCTTGCCCTTGCTCCCATCCTTCTTTGACGTATCCTCTAGATTGAAACATACATCCACATAACCAATCCAATCTATAAACAAAAATATATTGTGAAAAGAAAACAGCATTAAGAAGTGATAAGAATAAAAAAAACAATAAGACAAAACAATAGATATATATCATGTAGTGATTTACATACCAATAACTGTATTAACTTCAAATTTATTTTTAACAACATCCTTGAGGTTAACGAAATTAAAACGGTATTTCGGTCCAGACCAGTCAAAGCATTTCTCAACAGAAGTATAGAAATAAAGTGATATTTTGTCGTTTCTCTTGGTATACTTAGCAGAGGACTTATTAGTAGCAAGAGAAGGTTTGGTGATAAGAAGACATTCATCCAACTGAAGAAAGTGTTTGAATTTTCCTAGCATCTTATGCAAACAGCTGGCTTGTATCATAGTTCCCTAAGAATATGAAACATCCGATTAAATAAAAAAGGTGTTATATTCATTTGGATATTCATATGTCCAAAAAAATTATAACATAACTATATACGGTACCATCTCATCCATGAAGATCATATCAAGACGATATATTTCATTTTTGTTATCATTCATCATCTTCTTCGAAATGCTAACAATCTTCACTCTAATCGAATAGTTGTTTGAGAATGTATTAAGATCGTTAAGCATGCTAACCTTTGCAACCTCCATTTGAAGACTGTACATAAAAAAAAAAGAATTAAGCAAAATATAAGTATTGCTAAACGTAATATGATAATACAATAAGCATGGATGTTCTTAAAAAAAATATCAAGGTTGAAATTCAAGCTTACCGATTATCCAATAAAAATTTTAACTGAATGCAGTGGCAAATGTAATTTCAAATGCAGGGAGTGTATATCTTTATATGCTGCTTTATTAAAGTAATAAAATATTAGAAATGATATGCAAAGTAGGCAAAAAAAGAGAAAGAACGTCAATTTTAAATTACCATTTTGTATATTAAGAATTTCAATATTTCAAAATTACTGACTTGATTTCAAAGCAATTTTCATAATGACTTTTCTATATTTTATTTTAAATTTAATTAAGAAACAATAACCATCAATTTGAAATTCACATTTTGCTTAACTCAAATGTCCAAAGCTCAAGAAATTAGCATTAATTACTAATTTGATTTGCAACAAATAGTCATTAACAATCAAATGTTTGAACCACTTTCAATAATACAATACCCAAACAATCAAGATGAGGAACTTAATAATCATCCAAGTGTATTTTGTGTTACCTTCTTTATTAGTATAAAGATGAAAGTGTTCAATTAATAGTACAGATCAAACCACTGAAGTGATGTGATAAATACTCTTACATATAAACCACTGTGGTGATAAACACTGTTACATATAAACAATGATGCCATAAAACCGGTTACATATAAAACACTGAGGTGATCACATCTAACAACCTAACAGACTATAAACACTGATGCGAAAAACACTGTTAAATATAAACACTTAAACACTCTTAACATCCAAGTGTATAGGAATTTTATTTTATTAAAATAAAGATGAAACAACTGTTCAATTAATAGTAGAGATCAAACCACTGAAGTGATGTGAAATACAAAACTGTTCCTAAACACTGTTACATATAAACACTGATGCCATAAAACTGGTTACATATAAAACACTGAGGTGATGACATCTAACAACCTAACAGTCTATAAAACACTGATGCGGAAAACACTGTTACATATAAACACTGTTAACATAAACAAATAAAAAGAAACATAGAATAACTAAAGTTGATGCTGAACCACTGTTATGGTTTGACACTGTTATTGGACGTCATAAATTTCAGATTTAATTTCAAAGGTAAAAGTAGTGTAATATGCTGCTTTAATAAAATAATTAAATATTAGAACTGATATGCACTGTAGGAAAAAATAAAAAAAAATAAAAAGAGAGAGAGAACGAAAAATTTAACTTACCATTTTGCATATTTTGAGTTTCAAAATTACTGATATTGTCAGTAACTACTGAGTTGATATGAAAGCAAATGCCATAATGACTTTTTTAAATTTTATTTTAACTTTAATCAACATATAATAACCGTCAATTTGAAATTCAAAATTTGGTTAATTAAATGTCCAAAGCTCAAGAAATCAGCATTAATTACTGATTTGATTTGAAACAAATAGTCATCAAGAATTTTTTTTTATTTTTTAATTTAACTTTAAATTTTATCATGAAAATAATGTTGGTGGAACTCTTATGTAATTAGAATGTAAAGATTAGGTAAAATGGTAATTTGATTGTAATTCTAGTTTTCATTTGATAATTTCAATGTATCACTAATTAAGAAGATCAAAAATAAAAACGTGAGCACTGACTATTTTTTAGGGAAACCGCTGATGGTCAATATCAGTGAATGTCAACAATGTAAAAGTGAGCAGTGGCTATTTTTTCCGATCAGTGGATACCAACCAGTTTTCGAAACACTGATTTCGGTCAATCAGTGGTCAACATGGAGATCGAAGAAACACAGGTTGTGTATCCGCAGTGGAATACTTGAACAATCAAATGTTTGAACCAATTTCAAGAATACTATACCCAAACAATCAAGATGAGAAGCTTAATATTCATCAAAGTTTATATGAATTTTATTAGTATAAAGATGAAACAACTGTTCAATTAATAATACAGATCAAACCACTAAATTGAAGTGATAAATAGTGTTACATATAAACACAGTCTTTTAAATTACCATTTTGCATATTTTGAATTTCAAAATTACTGATATTGTCAGTAACTACTGACTTGATTTGAAAGCAAATGCCATAATGACTTTTTTAAATTTTATTTTAACTTTAATCAACATATAATAACCGTCAATTTGTAATTCAAATTTTGCTTAATCAAATGTCCAAAGCTCAAGAAATCAGTATTAATTACTGATTTGATTTGAAACAAATAGTCATCAAGAATTTATTTTTATTTTTTAATTTAACTTTAAATTTTATGATGAAAATAATATTGGTGGAACTCTTATGTAATTGGTTGTCAACAATG
Source organism: Helianthus tuberosus (assembly GCA_030545235.1). Lineage (NCBI taxonomy): Eukaryota > Viridiplantae > Streptophyta > Magnoliopsida > Asterales > Asteraceae > Helianthus > Helianthus tuberosus. Next base: position 35,554,980 of record CM060355.1, on the reverse strand, counting down.
TAAAAGTGAGCAGCGGCTATTTTTTCCGATCAGTGGATACCAACCAGTTTTCGAAACACTGATGTTCGGTCAATCAGTGGTCAACATGGAGATTGAAGAAACAGAGGTTGTATTTCAACAGTGGAATATTTTGAACAATCAAATGTTGGAACCAATTTCAAGAATACTATACCCAAACAATCAAGATGAGAAGCTTAAAATTCATCAAAGTGTATATGAATTTTATTAGTATAAAGATGAAACAACTGTTCAATTAATAATACAGATCAAACCACTGAACTGATGTGATAAATAGTGTTACATATAAACAAAAGTACTAAACCCTGTTACATATAAACACTGATGCCATAAAAATGGTTTCATATAAAACACTGAGGTGATGACATCTAACAACCTAACAGTCTTTAAAACATTGATGCGGAAAACACTGTTATATATAAACAAAGTCTTTTAAATTACCATTTTACATATTTTGAATTTCAAAATTACTGATATTGTCAGTAACTACTGACTTGATTTGATAGCAAATGCCATAATGACTTTTTTAAATTTTATTTTAACTTTAATCAATATATAATAACCGTCAATTTGAAATACAAAATTTGCGGAATCAAATGTCAAAAGATCAAGAAATCAGCATTAAAATAGTGATTTGTTTGAAACAAATTGTCATCAAGAATTTTTTTTAATCTAACTTTAAATTTTTTGATGAGAATAAAGTTGGTGGATTTTTTCCGATCAGTGGATACCAACCAGTTTTCAAAACACTGATGTTTGGTCAATCAGTGGTGAACATAGAGATTGAAGAAACAGTGGTTGTATTTCAGCAGTGGAATATTTTGAACAATCAAATGTTTGAACCAATTTCAAGAATACTATACTCAAACAATCAAGATGAGGTGCTTAATATTCATCCAAGTGTATAGGAATTTTATTAGTACAAAGATGAAACAACTATTCAATTAATAGTACAGATCAAAACACTGAAGTGATAGTATAAATTCTGTTACATATAAACACTATTAACATAAACAAAGATAGAATAAACACTGTTAACATAAACAAACATAGAAGATGTTTTGCTGATGAGGAACCACTGTTGTTGGAGAGTGTTTCACATTTAGTTGATCGGTGCTTGTCTGGACTTTGGTCTTGATCAGTGGTTCTTCATAATTGAACAGTGGATGATGTTCATCAAACTTTATGTACAACCATCCTTATATCCAACACTTGTTAGGCAGATCAGTGATGTGCCATATTAACTTGTTATAACCACTGTCATTGTAGGAAACTTAGCCGGGCAGTGCCTATTGGTGGAAACTTCAGTTTACCTACAAAAACTGATGAATTTAGAATAAATAACGCAAACTATTGTTAAGTCAAATAGCTGATGGAAAACTTTTTAACCACTGCTAGTAATTAAAACACCGATAGTGATTAACAAAACTACGTTTAATTGCTCAAATTGAGATGACGGGAGATCTGCAAAGGATTACAAATGAATCAATGCACCAATAAACAGTAAATCTAAACGTTAGAAATACCCAAAAAAATAAATCACACCAATTTAAGTTACCTTGGTGATGTCCTAAACTTTTGCACTGGTATCACCTATCAACACACCTGGTATAACCTTTCCCATTTCCATCTCCTCAACAACCGTCCGGCAGAGGTTGCTTCTAATCAACAAACTCTATAATCCAACAAAAAAGGTCTGGAAAGACAAAGTACAAAACATATCAAAATAAATCTGCTCGTAATCACATGATACAACAAACCAAACATACCAGAGTCACCGATTAAGAGGAGGTTGTACAAAAGCGTTCATCGAGTACCATAAGGAGATCTGTTTCTTCTTCTGAGGGTAGAAAAGGGTTCATCATGTTCAGTATGACAAAATAGATAAAACGAAATAAAATTTCTAGATAAAAAAGTAGATCTTACATGATTATTCTCTTCTTCAACCACTGGACGGTACATGATTTAGGGTTTCAAACGAAGATGTATCCAATAGAAGTAACCTCTGCCGTACGTTGTTGAGGAGATGAATATGAGAAGAAGAAGAAGAAGAAGAAGAAGGATAAACATGAGAGAGGATAAACATCGATCGGAAATAGAGCAGAGCAGAGAGAGAAAGAAAGCAAGAAGCCCTGAATGAGTAAATGAAGGAGGATATAAATAGAAGAAGGCAGTGGCACTGTTGGGCGGGAAAAATGGCATTTAGGGGCTCTCTGGTGTTGACACGTGGCCCAAATAACTTTCATTTATTATATATAATAGATAATAAAAAATTAGATCTTTAATAACTTTGTGTATTACTTGGGTTGAATAAATCTAAGTTTATCTTCCAAATAATGAAAAAGTTATTTTCTATGTTATTATATATTGTTTCGACTATTTAAATATATTTTGAGATCTATCGTTATTTTCATATATATATTTAGAGAAGATTGTTCCTTTTTTTAGTTTTATAATTTTCTTTTCGTATTTTAAATATATAGGTATAAATTTATCGTAGTTGATATATATCTTTTAACTCTACCTATTATTAATATTTATCAACTTAAATTTTAAAGGATTATTCAAGGATAAGATTTAGAGATTTTTCCTTTTTTAGTTTTATAATTATTTTCTTATTTTAAATATGTACGTATATATTTATCCTACTTGATATACAACTTTTAACTTTACTTATCATTAATATTTATCAACTTGATTTAAAAAATGATTAATATTTATCAACTTAATTTTAAAAGGATTATATTCAAAGATAAGATTTAATATTAAATTCTTATTTATTTAATTAAATAAATAGGAGATAAATTTTAAGGATAAGATTTAGAATTTATTTATCATTTAATTAATATTAATATAAGATTAGCATGAAAAAAAGGCAAGGAAACAAAAAAACTAGATGCCTCCAATGCATAGATAAGGGAATAAAACCAACTATCACTGCCATCCTAATCAAATTATCCACTATGCCATTCGTAATTCCGGAGCGGGAAAAGATAAATCTAATAGAGAGTCATGTGTGTGCAAATGGTTTCTTTTATTATATAGTATATAAGTATATATATATATATATATATATATATATATATATATATATATATATATATATATATATAGATTCTTATTTTAAATAGCAATTAATAGTTACAAATAATATAGCTTTACTAGTGAAATTAAAACGTATATAACTTAACCACTACTTATATTTATATCCTTATAATATTTTTGAAAACAAATAATTACAAATATTTAGGTAGTGTTGTGACGTTATTTAAATTGTAACATATGCATGCTCGCATGGGGTATAATGCATTTAGCTGTAAGCATGTCCTCTAGATGCTAGCAAAAATATTCGGTCTCAAGGGGAAGTGTTAAGTGGGGTGTTTAATGAGCAAGTTTGACTCAAGTCTATTTCGAACTCGAACCAATACTAATGTGATTCGAGCTCATTCGACTCATAAGGTGTATAATCGGATTGTGTATAAATTGTGTCAACTCATGGCTTGAGGAGTTTACACGTTATTTTATAGACAAGCAGTGGCGCAGCTATGAATGGGCCGGAGGGGGCGCCCGACCGCTAGAACTTTTCGATCAGTAGTGTTATGTATGTACGTTTCGTATAGAATTTTTTAGATATGTACGTTTTCGACCCCCGGTTTTACAAAAAATAATTTTTTTAGATTCGGTGATTTCTGACCCCCCGGTGGAAATTTTCAAGCTTCGCCACTGTAGACAAGTAAACTTGGTTGTTTGTATCGTCTATAAATTTATTCGAGCTCAATCGACTCATAAGGTATAATTGAATGTAAACTTTGTTGTTTGTTTCATCTATATTTTATAGACGAGTCTTTTGATCAACATATATCATTTGCCTTTCTAAAAAAAATTGGCTGCCTACCTTAAATTGTATTATTCGAGCAAGTTGCTTTCATCTGATCATCTCGTATCAGACTTGAAAATTTATAGCTCGAGTTGAATTTGTTGAGTTTTAAACGCTAATATACGATTTAGTTCCGAGCCACAAGTAATTTGCTCCGCTCTAGTCGTAAAATTCATTCATCCTAGCTTGATATATTTTAAACAAAAATGAATGAAAATGACCTATGTATTGAACCGCGTTAACTCTCAATATGGAGAGCTCTTGATTTATGATTCTCGTAACAAACAAGTCTTATAGTTAGCTTATATGATAGTGATGTGCAACCGTATGAGATGGAGTCGATAAAGGTTATTTTCAAGAAAGCAAACCCATAGTCATAGATTTAGTTAGAAATAGGTACTTATTTACACCAATAGTTACTTTGGGTATTTAGTTACGTTTCTGTGTTATATTTAGTTAGATCGGTTATCAATTCTCATCACAATCTGTAATAAATATATACATTTCTTGTTTTAGATATTTTCCTCCCTACTTTCTCTCTCTACATTATAGTTATTAGATTAAAGGGTTGTTTGGCAACTTTTGAATGGTTAAGTGTTGAACCAGTAAGTGGTCTGAATCATTAAATGTTGAACCAGTAAGAGATCTGAACCATTAAGACGCAATATAATACTTAACCGTTCAGAGGCAAATGTCTGACCAATTCAGATTAGAGGTCTTAACCATTCAGACTTAGTAAAATGGTTAGCCATTCAGAGGTAAATGTCTGAACCATTCAGACATCTGCTCTCGAAACAAACAGTCTGAATCATTAAGTGTTGAACCAGTAAGAGGTATGAACCATTAAGAACCACATTAGATAAACAAACAGCCTCTAAGTTTAAGAAAAAGATTTGACATTGTTAAAAGAGCAAATTTCAAACCACCATAAATATCAATATTACGACAAGATGTCGAACTTTCTTAAAATAATATCAATCATCTAACTTGAACAATCCAAATAAGCGAGCTTAACTTGTCTTAAAATTTAAACGATCCAACTTGGTTCATCTCGATTATTTACCCTATAAATATCCTCCCTCGTCTTTATATGTCTCCTTTCCCGTTGCCATCGATAAACCTTCTCCCAGTTAATGTTTTGTGTTCCTGCTTGCTAAGTTGGAGCTGTTTTGGAATGTGATAATAAAACTTCGGCGTTCTTGTTGTTGTTCAAAAAAATAAAATAAAATGAAGAGTAAACTTCCGTTTTGCTCCCTGTGGTTTAGTCACTTTAATGGTTTTGCCCCAAACCTTTCAAAATAGCCATTTTACTCCCTGATCTTTGAAGGCCTTTATGATTTTGCTCCCCGCCCCTAACTCCATCCAAAGTATTCGTTAAGTAAAAGGGCATTTCAGTAATTTTATAAATGTAAGTATTAAATTATTTGTTATTAATTCCTAAAATCAATTTGTTTATTGATAAATCTATTTTTGTCTGTTATGTATCATCAAACATATTCAAAACCAAACCACCAGTACATCACCATTAAGAAATCAATACTAGATCAAATCCCATAATCTTGATCATTAATTCTAGCATCAAAAACCATTAAGAACACTAATTGGCTGCAACCCTTTTTGTAGTGTTGAAGATTAATGGAAGTAATAACAAGAAATATATAGAAATCAATACTTGGTCAACAGATCCAACGGTGAGAACTACTGGATCTGATGATCTTTCAAATAAACCACAAAATTAGGAATTAATATTTGATTAACTCTTCATTCAAAAAGAAAATCAAACCACCAGTACCTCACCATTCATCACCTGCAACCTATCCCCTCCATCTGCTGCTAATCGACTACCACCACTACCTGCCATTTCCACCAAACCGCCATCACCATTACCACCAGCCCGCCACCGCCACCACCATCACCACCAGTCCTCAACCACCATCGCAAACTCCACAGATCTGGCCACCACCACAACCTTGGTTCGAAACCCTAGATCCAGTTGAGAGGCTGCCATCGGCGGCTTCCTTCGCCGTCGACACCAACAGTATCAGTAAATCATCATCGTCCTCAAAAATCAACGGCAACATCATCATCATCATCATCGAAAATCAGCGGCAGTTAGGGATGTATCATCAGAGGGAAACATGTGACGTCACCGGCATCTCTCTTCCGCGTCTCTCTTTCTGTAACACCCCGAAAAATATAAAACTTTATATTAAAATTATAAAGTATAAATAAACGAGAATTTACTAACTAGAAATTTTTAACCTAGTTAGTTAAAAGACTAGAAATAGCTTATGATAGGGTTAAAAGCTACTAAACAATATGTTGAACAAAGTTGAGGGGCCTAAGTTGTAAGAAATGAAACTTGAGTTTAATTAAAACAAATAAAATCAAACCAAACACCCCTAAATGGGATGTCTGGTCGACTAGAACAACCAGGGGCGACACCCCCACCTTCAAACTCTCCAAAATTCTGCTTGAACTCTCAAATTGGAGGTGCAAATCTGGTCCAAACGAAAATCCGAGCATAGAATCGTGATCCTCATCACAAGAGGATTTCAAGGTATGTAAAATTTAAGGAAAACTCTCAACTTGAAATTTTCATGAATTGGGAAAAATCTGAAATTAGGGTTGCATGTGTATGTTATGATGATTAAGGAACAACTATAGTGTCTATGGACAAACCCTAGGCCAATAGAAGTTGAAATCATAAGAAATTTTGATGAATCCATGAACACCATTGTAGGTGATTAATGTGATAAGTGTAAATTGATGAACACTAGGATATTGGGTGTTAATCTTGTGTAAATTGACCATTTGGAAGTGATTTCAGAAATCTAGAAGCTAACAATCATGTAAAATGTTGATTGAGGTGAAATTAGGGCTAAATGATAAGCTAGAAACGTGTCATATAATCATATGAAAAATCTGCCCTTAAGGTGTTTGTGAAAATGCCTCAAAGAAGGCTTAAAATAGAAATTTAAAGATTAAACGCATAATTATGATGTTTCGGTATATTATGCGAAGTAAGGTTTAAAAAGAGTTCTAAACATGTCTTGAATTGAACTCTATAGGAAAGGATACCGGAACGTCGAGTGGACAAGCCGGTGGTGATTTGCGGTTGAAGGGCGTACACTAAGGTATGTAACTTGATCCGTTACATTTGGTGAATTGTTGTTAAACTATGCGTTGTTGATAAAATTGTGTTGGTTGTAGCAATCATGTATGATAATTAAATCAGTAGGTTAAGAATTGGTTTGTAGTCGTTTGGTAGCCATCAAAATGGAGAAATTCCGTAGATGGATCAAACGGGTCGAATCATGATACTTTGAAGTATTAATATTGTAAAGTAGAAAGAAGAGGCGAAAATAGTCACAAGAGCATGAAGCCATAAGTTTGGTAATGAAGTGCCGATGACAATAAGCCCCGGAGTTAGGGTAATAAGCGCCTTAAGTTTACTAATTAAATGGTAGTAAAATGGCTAAGTTAGAATGGGTCGAATAATTGTATATGGACATATAGTCTTTCGGTCCGTAATCAAATGTTTTGGTATGAAATTGGTAATAGGCATGTCGGTAACGAAATTACAGACGCGTAGGAAAAAGAATCACCTGAAACGGACTTACGAGTCAAAAGTTATGGATATTTAAAGTTGGAACTTGAATTGAACTTGGAGCTGGGAATGTACAGCATCAGAAACAAACATTCTGTGAATTTAGGGGCTAGGCGTCGCGCGAGACCCCTTGGCGTCACACGACGCCCTTGTTCCGAAATTTTATTTTTTTCTTAAATGTTGATGCATGGAACTTGTTTGTAACTCTTTTAACTTGATCAAAACTAACTTTTATTGTGGTTTTGATCTTAGATGATGATGGAAACTAACCGGAAGATGGTCGAGCAATCTTTTGAAGAACCGAACACTACTTACAAGCTTCCGCAATGTTTTAAATCTTTACTAGACTTGGTTTATGGGTTGTAAACAATTGTTAAACAACTTTTGAAATGTTTTAACTTAGTCGTTGGTTGACTTAAGATTATGCTACTTATGAACTTCTTGTATGAATTTTGTGCTAATTAAGTAAACTTTTATTTACAATGTTATAATTTATTATTAAAATCAAGTTAGATTAGACGGGTGTTACACTTTCTCTCTCGTTGTGATGTGTGTAAGACGGGGCAAAGGGGGTTGCAGGGGAAGTTGGGGGTGTATCGTCAGAAGAAAGTAGGTGAGGGGAAGGGATGGTTGTGCGGTGTTGGTGTGTCGGAGAACCAAGAAGGCCGGTGGCCGGCTGGAACTTCTCCGGTCGCCGGCAGAGAAGATGAGAGGGGGTTTGTGGTGTGCCTCTGCACATTTGAAAATGGAATGGGGGTAGGGTTTGGAATGTGTGTTAAGAGAGAAGATGAATCTGTATTGTTTTTATATATAATATAATCTTTTATTTATAGTTTTACTAAAATACCCTCAGTTTTATATTTGAAATTACCAATATACCCTTTCAGTTAATAAACAATTTGGATGGAGTTAGGGGCGGGGAGCAAAATCATGAAGGCCTTTAAAGATCAGGGAGTAAAATGGCTATTTTGAAAGGTTTGGGGCAAAACCATTAAAGTGACCAAACCACAGGGAGCAAAACAGAAGTTTACTCTAAAATGAAATAAAAAATTAATGCCTTGCCAAGTACTATGGTGTTGTTTGTTTTTTCTGAAAAGCTCTGCGCCGGCTCTTCTGTCTGCGCCGTGCAGACCACGCGCAGATATTGCCACACGCAGACTATTTGTTTTTCCGAGAACGTTTCATTAAAAAACGTTTGCGCGAGCTCTTCTTGGCGCAGACTTGGCCCACCCACTTCTAAGATCTGCAAAGGATTAAACACCACCACCCACCACCACCGTTCACCACCACCCACCACCACCGTTCACCACCACCGTCCACCACCCACCACTGTCCATCACCACCACCACCACCACCGTCCACCGTCTACAACCACCGTCCACCACCCACTATCGTCCATCACCACCGTCCACTACCCACCACCCACTATCGTCCATCACCACCGTCCACCGTCCACTACCCACCACCAACGTCTACCACCATCACCGTCCAGCACCACCACCACCCACAACCACCGTCCATACACTACCAACAGTTTATTTTAGAAGTCTGCATACGTTAAAAAAACAAACAACATTCTTCTTGCAGACTGTAGAGGTTTGGTCCACCTCATTTTCTACAGATGTCAGCAGATGTGTTCCGCAGACTGCAGACATTTTACCTCTTAAAAAACAAACTTAAATATGCCAAAATTTTAAAACTTAATATTTACATTATAGAAATAAGCAAGTGATAGAGGTGTTTTTGTATCACATGCTTAAGAGGTTTTTTTTTTTTTTTTTTTTTTTTTTTTTTTTTTTTAAGTTTGAGATAACACTTTTAACTCGAAGCTACCTAAATTTTTTACTTTTAGCCCAAAAGTTTTTATCTTTTCAATTTAATCTTACAACTTTTTAATTTCAACTTTGGCCCCCTATACTTTTCATATTTGGCAAAATTTTTGTCTTACGTTTTGTTCTAGATTTTGCGAGTTAACATGGTGCAACGTGCGTGTTTGGTTCAACGTTTTTACGTTTTGTTTTACGTTTTGCGAGTTAACATGGCGTAACGTGCATTTGTAGTTCAACATATTTATGTCGTCAATTTTTTCCCATTTGACAGGTTCGCCGCAACACGCAGGTCCTAAATGGACTTAGTTATTATTTTCTATGTTTTACGTTTTGGTCTACCTTCTTCGCATTAACACACCATAACTTTAATGATGGTGGTTGCTGGCGGTGGTGTGTTATTGGTGCTATCTGTCACATTTTTACCCCTCCGCAACGCGATGGAGCTTAATGTGGAGAAGTTGTAAATTAGGTTACTTTCTTATTTATTTTTCACGCTTTTATTTGACTTTCAAACTTAGTAGTTATGGAGAAGTAAACTAGCCAGGTTACTTTCTTATAATTAAGTTACATCTAATTACATTCTCACTTTTATTTTGGTCATACAAATAAAACAACAAAAAATAATTAATGAGATTTTCATATAAATTTATAAATTAACATTTAAATTACAACAAATAATGATAATACACTGATAATTAAGTAATTAACATTTTAACGTTATATGCCTATCAAATCAAGAATTATAACTCTATTTAACATTTGAGTGTATGAATATTAATTAATTGGTATACATCCATTTTAAGTTACTTATAACTTATTATTAATTTAAATCAATCATAATCTGATAGTGATATTAAATTCAAAAGAAAGAAACAAAATATGTCGTTGATACTTGATAGTTATTTGGATACCCACGATCTTGTATTTGTCTTCTCATATCTTCATTGACGTGCGTATAGTTACTTGGATACCCACGATCTTGTATTTGTCTTCTCATATCTTCATTGAAAGAAACAAAATATGTCGATTAATAAATTAACTTATTATTAATTTAAATCAATCATAATCTGATAGTGATATTAAATTCAAAAGAAAGAAACAAAATATGTCGTTGATACTTGATAGTTATTTGGATACCCACGATCTTGTATTTGTCTTCTCATATCTTCATTGACGTGCGTATAGTTACTTGGATACCCACGATCTTGTATTTGTCTTCTCATATCTTCATTGACGTGCATGTTTAGTTGAAATATGAGATTATATTATTATTATCATTATAATTATATTAGATAAACCACAAGTGATACAAGAAAGAACTGTTTGAGATTCTCTTTTCTCAAAATTATTTACTTAATTAATGTTTTTTATATAATAGATAAATACTTATTAGTGTTTGGATTGAAGCAAGTTGTTTCTAATAGAACAATTACAAAAATAAGTAGCATATTATGTCACTTGTTTCAATTTTAGTAAGGTTGTTTCGATAAATCAAGTCTTTGGGGGGGGGGTTGAGATGATATTAATATACAATTATGTATGCGTGTAGTACATGCAATTATATTAATCCATGATTTGTTACATCAGGGTTTTGATCAGGGATAGAGATGGTGTTTATATGTGTTTGTTTGTTTGGTAATACGTATAGTATGTATAGGTGCACTTCGGAGGACGAGAAATGAGAAAGAAGAAGGCTTTGCACGCGGTAGTATCAATAGTGTTTTTGAGTCTTTGGAGGATGAGATAGAAGACGTTCTTTAATAGTTTCGAAGGTTGTGGAGGAAACAAAATCTTTAAGTTTCCATTGGGTAAAAAACCGGTTGAAGACGGTTGCCCTAACATGGGAAGCGTGGAAGAGGTTTGATCTAAATGATGGCTTTGTTGGTCGTTAAAAAAGTGGCACTTGGGTGGTTGTGTGCGCTTTTCTCTTTGGGTTTGAGATGGCCTTTATGTGCCATTTTTTGTAACTTTAGGTTGATTCTATTGCGTTGAACAAAAACGATGAAAACACTTGTGTTTAACTTTTAGTTTGTGGTGATTATGTCATTGATGGGTGCACATGGTGGTTGACCGATCGAGGTTGGAAGAATGGAAGGTGGTGATGGTCGGTTTGGATGGCAAATCTCTAATGGTGGGAGGTGGCATGTGGTGTAGTTCATAAAATAGTAATTATAATTGCTTTGCTATTACATATTTTTATATTTGTTCAAGATCCAAACCTAGCTGAGCCAAGATCAGCTTGAGCTCGATTCAAATTTCAAAAAAGCCAGCTTGGCTAGGCTCAAAACCCTCAATCGAGTTGAAAACTTAATTATTGGTCTTAGTGAGTGGCTTATGGGTAATGATCAAGAGACAAGAAAGGGTTGCCGCGAGATGCGGTTCCTAGAAGAGCAGTAGAAGAATTAGGATTTGAAGAATTAAGAAATGTGGATGACTAATTTGTGGATAATGTTCAACAAACAAACAAAAAAATGTATTTATTTATATAATAAACTAATTAAAAATATGTACATGTGTGGGTTAATAAACGAGTCAACCTCAGCTCAAACTTTGCTCATTTACAAACTGAGCTGATGTAAAGCAAGATTCGAGACAAGAGCAATTTGAATAGGCTTATGCTTGGGGTTAGTTATGGTTGGGTATGATTTAGATGATTTTTTTTTTATCCGAGCAAGCCAACAAGCGAGCTCATTTTGGCTGGAGTTGGGCTTGAACTAGCTTGGCTCAAACTTTATTCAACTCGATTACTAGTGTTTTTTAAACAGCTTCAAGCATGAAATTATGAAGTCCTACATATCCTTATTAGTTTTTACTTATAGCATAAGGCTATAAACATGAGTGTGTGACACATGAAGATATTATATCTTGTTGTTGATTCTCTTTTTATTTAACCCCAACTCTTTAGAACATATCTAACCGAGTCATAATTATTTCTTGCGATCAGATTCAGTTGTACAAGATTGTGCCAATCAAAGTCAATATCAATTTTTAGGGGGCCATGAATTAGAGAAATACCTATGAGAGTTGATCTAGATATAAGAAGAATTAACTTACAAATTTGTAACTTAGATATTGAGACCGCTAATTAAGCACTTGTTTATATATTGCCCACCGCACTCATCACCACCTCTACCAACGTTACTACATCCCTGATAACGATTGACACTGTTGTCGTGGATGCTCATTGTCGTCTTTGCTCATCGTAGTCACGGGTGAACCCGCTCTAAAATTTTTAAAAACAACCTTATAAATATAGCTCATTTTGGCCGGAATCTGATTTAGCCTGGGATAATTGAAACTTTTTTTTTTCTTAAACAATTTGTTTGTCCCATTACCCGGCCCAAACAACCTCACCCGTTATACCTTTGTTAGTGGTGATAGTGTACTTTTGACTCGTCGAATGGTAAAAATATTAACAATCTTAAAGAACAACAACAACAAAAAAAATACCCTTTGAATTGAAATGTTTGAGCTGTTAAAAGTGCAAATAAATCAACAAAATACACTCATTATTTCTAAGAAAAAATAGAAAAGAAAATCTAAACAGCTTAATCCATCAAATTATCTTATACTAGCTTTTTCTAGAATGATTATATATAAACACTACCCTACATACATTTAGGGGATGTAGTTATTAAAAAAATAAAATAGCCAAATTTATTTAACTTAGTAGGGTATATGAGTATAAAGGGTGCAAATGTGATTTACAAGTATAAATACATTTGTCGGCATTGAAAATTAAAACCGAATAAATTTTCATGGGTAGGTCCTTAATTTTTGCATATACATATGCATTTTGTCGGTTTCCCATCGTTACTCAAATCATCGGTCTACAAAAGAGGCTTGTGAAAGAAAAATACAACTGAAAATAATTGCTCACCAAATTCATCATTTTATTCATATAGTTGCTTCTATGTTTAAAAATATTATCAAATTGGTGCTATCAATTAAATACTATTTGTCGATTTTTTTAAATCAAATACTTGTATTGATGTGACTTATTAAATCAAATACTTGTATTGATATGACTTAAAAAGAAAAATTACATGTTATGTATATGTAATAAAGTTATGTTACGTTTTTGTTTATAGATTTTCAAAAATTGTACTTGCAATACTAGTTTTTCTAGTGGATGGACTTTTTGTTACATTATATTTTTTTAAATGACCATGGATGGACTTCTTATTACAATATAATTTTTTTTAAATTCATTTTTTTAAATGACCATGGATGGACTTTTTATTACATTATATTTTTTTTAAATTATTACATTTAAATGACCATGGATGGACTTTTTATTACATTATATTTTTTAAATGACCATTAAATCATCATATTAAAAAATAATAATAATAATAAAATACAGAAATGATCCCACAAATAAAGGGATAGCGGGATTTACAAGCTCATCTATGGAAGAGAACAAAGGGGAGAGAGATATTGTGATCGCGAGAGTCCGGTGGAAGAAGAAGAAGCTAGAGTTGTCGAGGTTGTTCGAAATATAGTGGAACAACTTATAGCAGCCGTTGCGTTAGGGAAATCATTATAGAAGAAGAGGAAGAGGAGATGGAGGAGGAGGTTTGGTGGTGGCACATTAGGTCGACGATAGTCTTTTTTTTTTTTTTTTTTTTTGTAAAATAAACATTTTACATAAACTCAACTCGAATTGCTGCTTATTAAAACTTATCACAAAAATCATCCTATTAATTAACTTTTACCTAAGATCGAAAAGATTAGGGATATCATGGAACGAGTGGTTGAACTTTTGCCCAAAGGAGTAATGCTCATAAGAATTGTGTAATATTAGTAGTCTTGATGATCCTTGATGTATGTTTTGAAGTTGTCCTTGATTGTTTTTTGAGTGTGTCGGGTGGCGATATCTAGCATCTTGCTATATGTTGTTTTTAACCTGTTGACACGGTGGAATAAAAGTTGTTTTGTTGCTATTCAAAAAAAAAATAACTTTTACTTGTATATTTCTTTTTTTTTGAAGGGTGACTTTCTATGTACAGGACCTATAGGTCACCGGGTTCTTGTCAAAGACAATCCCCCGTCAGTCCGTGTTGCAGACGCGATGTTCTATCGGGCCCCGGCCGCGTACGGGAACTGACCTTCGCCCGGAAACCATACTGCCCCCACACGGGTAAAGTCGCTGGGGTAACAGCTGGGTGAAAACCGGGTTGCCCTCCGGATCGAACCATGTCTCGGTAGGAGCAATCCATCATAGGGACGTCCCCCCAAAGTGCCACAGCCGGGAGTCGAACCGACGACCTCACAAGGAGGAAACCGACCCAACCCAACCACTTGGGACCAACTGGGCTGGGAAGGGGTTCATTATATGTTTGAAAATTTTTGCTTTCAATTTAAAAAGATTAGCATTTTGGTAACTTTAAATGGGGTTCATTAAAATCCTAACACATATACTATATGATATAATATCAATCACTATATTAATAGTATAAGTATATTTGTATCAGTTTTTCTTGTTATGGTGGGTATATATGGGGACCCATTTCCTATTTAGAGTAAATCACATTACTATTTATACCATCATATGTTCCCATACTTTGACACAACCTTCATTATATTTCTCATCTCTCTAAAACAACCACCCTCCAAATACAATGGCCTTTTTGCTCCCTCTTCTCACTTTCTTCATGCTCACTATTTCTTCGTTGACCAACGGTCAACCTTCACCTGGTTTTTACCCTAGTTCCAAAATTCCCACAATACCCTTCAATCAAGCTTATAGAAGCTTATGGGGCTCACAACACCAGCGGTTCGAGCAGAACTCACTGGTGTTGTGGCTCGACAAGTCTTCAGGAAGCGGGTTCAAGTCCCAAAGACCATATCGATCTGGCTACTTTGGGACCGCAATCAAGCTTCACCCAGGCTACACCGCGGGAGTTATTACATCATTTTACGTATGAACTTAATATTTACTTGTGACAAAAGTAACACCACATGCTTAATTAATTTGCATGCATGCATGTGATTCTTAATGGTTTTTCTTTGTTGTATAGCTTTCAAATAACGAAGATCATCCTGGGAACCATGATGAAGTTGATATCGAGTTTCTTGGAACGACGTTTGGGAAACCGTACACGTTGCAGACGAACGTGTACATTAGAGGAAGTGGCGACGGAAATATTATCGGTCGGGAAGAAAGGATTCACTTGTGGTTCGATCCGACCAAGGGTTTTCATAACTATGCTATCCTGTGGAGCCCTATTGAGATCATGTAAGTTATTTAATTTCAGTCGTATTTAAAGACAATAAATACATGATAACTTTTGTCCAATTCTTTTCATGATTAAAGACAAAACTATAACTTTTTTTTTAAAAGAGAACTTCATTAAAAACCACCTCCGACCCAAACGGGCAAAAGGCCAAACAAAACAAACCCCCGACCCAAACGGGCAAATGATAGACAATTACAACATATACAACGGATATTTACACCACTCCTCCCATCTAATATATTTACAAGAAGATCTATTTCCAATCCAACCGTAACCCCTCGACTTAATTTCCCCTAAGATATCTTGCCGACCCCTTTTTACTTGATTGAAAACCAACTCGTTCCTTCCTTTCCATATACACCAGCGCGTAATGATCACAAGACCGTGAATGATCTTCTTCACCTTCTTGCTAAACCGTGAATGACAAAAATATAACTACTTTATATTCTATATATTTATTAGTTTTCATTTAGAGTTAAATGCCATTTTAGTCCCTGTGGTTTGAGTCATTTTGGCAGTTTAGTCCAAATGTTTCATTTTTCGCCTGTGGGTCCAAAAGGGTTTCGCCGTTGCCATTTTAGTCCACTGGGTTAACTTCATCCATTATATTTGTTAACGAGAAAGGCGATTCGGTCATTTTATATGGCCGAATTGCTCTTCTAGTTCACAGAATTACATATAAAATGACCGAATTGCCCTTCTCGTTAACATAAAAAATGGATGAAGTTAACCCAGTGGACTAAAATGGCAACGGTGAAACCTTTTTGGACCCACAGGCGAAAAATGAAACCTTTGGACCAAACTGCCAAAATGACCCAAATCACAGAGACTAAAATGACATTTAACTCTTTCATTTATAAACATAGACATACATTTATAAAAACTAAGAGTGTCGTGTATGTGGGTTGGTTAGTCGAATCCGACAAGAACCTGAAAATTTAACTAAAAAACACACGAAGGCTACATGAACCCGAAAATCGTATGGGACATGAATATGCACACGACACACGACACACGTACTCGCAGGGCTACACAAACATTTTAACCTGAATTTTTTTACTTTTTTTTTTGCATTTCAGTATTCTAAAGTTATATATAAATCTACAACCAATTAT
Organism: Helianthus tuberosus; assembly: GCA_030545235.1. Lineage (NCBI taxonomy): Eukaryota > Viridiplantae > Streptophyta > Magnoliopsida > Asterales > Asteraceae > Helianthus > Helianthus tuberosus. The sequence continues at coordinate 35,538,289 of CM060355.1, read as the reverse complement.
ATATTACAAAATACACATTTAAATTATAAAACATGATGATGATGATGAAGATTTTGTTTTTTCTTTTAGAAAGTTGTTATAACATATCTAATCAATTTGACTTATGGCACAAAATATTTTATGTAAATTTATAAGTATAAACTGTCAACATGTGAACCCACTAGTGTAACCAACGCCACTTGTTTAACCAAACGTGTTCGTGATATATAACTTGAAACTAAGCCAACTTATTTAAACTAAAGTACTAAACTCAAGCTTGTAAAATTCGTGTTAGTTTCATGTCGTGTCAGAAATTCTTCTAACACTTATGAAACCATGTAAATACGCATGCAAATAATGTAAAATTGTGGAATAAATGCAGATTTTTTGTGGACGATGTGCCGATTAGACGGTACCCTAGGAAAAGTGATGCTACATTTCCGCTAAGGCCGATGTATGTATACGGGTCGATATGGGATGCGTCTTCATGGGCTACCGAAAATGGTAGATACAAAGCCGATTATAGGTATCAACCATTTTATGCTAGGTACAATAACTTCAAGATAGGAGGTTGTGCTGCCAATTCAGCAGCATCGTGCAGGCCACCGTCTGGCTCACCGGCTAGGACGGGTGGTCTGAGCCGCCAGCAGGTGGCGGCGATGTTGTGGGTTCGAAAGAACTATAAGGTGTATGACTATTGTAGGGATCCAAAGAGAGACCATACTCAAACACCGGAGTGCTAGAATTTTTATTTTAAAGAAAATGGAGGCTTGAGATGTGTGGAAATATGCTGTCCAAGCTTTTATTATAATTTCTTTTATGTGTGTTTGTAATTTTGTTTTGTTTTGTTTTGTTTTGGTATTGTGTGTTGTGGTTTGAGATTGGATTATTGAAAGTGATTGTTTCTAATTTATGATGATTGTCACATTTGGATCAACAAATTATGATATGATGATTGACACATTTGGATCAACAAATTATGAATTCAATTTAGTTATTATAAAACGGGGGGGGGGGGGGGGGGGGGGGGGGGAGCAAAGGGTGTTGATACAAAAAAAAAATGTTTTAAAAGTTAAATTTATTTTGGATTAAAATAAGTTTCTATCAAAAGTGGCCAAGCTAAAACATGTTTTAGAATAAAAATATCAAAAATTGATTATTCCGCTACAATGTTTTTTTATGGTGGCTAGTAACTACTTAGACAAAAGGCATTGGCACGAGAAAGCGGTGGAGGTGACAACGGGTGGGGTGACAATGTATGTGTCAGCGGTGGCAGGTAAGTGGTAGCAGTAGCGGTTATGTGGCGATCGTAATGGCGGTGTCATATCAACTGCGTCTAGTAGATGCAACGGCAGCTAGCAGTGAACAACACAATAGTGGTGACCAAGGCCGGCTCAGAATTTTTATGGGCCCAAAAGGATTCTAAAATCGGGGTTCTTCTCGTAAAAAATTGCATAAGATTCTAACACGTGTCGTGAAAATACAAAGGCACGCATTCACACATATTAGGGTTGGAGTGCGCACCGATTGGTCCCAAAGCCTTATTCCACTCCAAATATACCACTAAGCTATAAAGCCATGGCCCATCTATTTTTTCATAGTCACCGATTGGTCCCAAAGCCTTATTCCACTCCAAATATACCACTAAGCTATAAAGCCATGGCCCATCTATTTTTTCATAGTCACCCTTTTTTTTTTCTGGAATATATAGTCTTCATATAAATATACATCAAACTAACGTGTGGCTGTTGACAGCCTGTTGTGGCCTATGTTCAACTGCAAATTCTGTGAGCCCAATTTGAAAAGAGCCCAGAAGTAAGGCCCATTATAAACTATCAAGATAAAAGTATGGTCAATTATTATTATTTTATTAGTTGTAACAAATAACAATAATCGCAACAGCAGACAGTCGCTCCATATAATCCCTATGAAATATTGATTTTATGTATAAACTGTAATTCGTATTTTATTGGTTAATACTCTTTTACGTTACATCTAAAGACATATATTCCACGCAGGGGCGGAGACAGCATAGAACCAGCCGTAGCACGGGCTACGGCTCAAAGTCGTGTTCGCAGTGTTAATTTTTTGTTTTTTTTTCGATTTTAAATAAAGGATACCCCTAAAAAAATACGAGGATACCCCTATAAAGGATTTTATATGAATACACCGTAATTTTTTTTTTTTGGATACCCCTGGTGTTAAAGTCTAGCTCCGCCACTGATTCCACGTGTCTCCAAAACGCACGTACATGCATGCATGCATGATCATACATACATAGATATCCACTTCAAGTTATCTTTTCAAGTTTTCATCCTAAAGAAGCATATTAAGATCATTAAATGAAGGTGATTTCTGTACAACATGTACTGTTTGATTTGTTTCGTGACTAAAATGATATTTGCAATTTATGTCTTTCGTGACTACTTACCTTTGTCTAACTGAAAAGGTCATTGACGTTAATGGCAGTGGCGGCTATGATGGTGTGTAGGGAGGACCTTCGCACAATGCCCGAAATTTCGAGGGGCACGCCAGTGGCGGATCCAGGATTTTTTTCCTATGGGTTCACTTTTTTTCGGTAATAAGATTTCCCACAACCAAATGCTAGAATTTTCGGGTTGGATTAGGTCGGGTCGGGAAACGTAAGAATCGTTCTCATTAGCCATACAATTCTTGTTTTAACAAAACTAAATCACATTCTAAATTCATATTCATATTATTTATATCTAATACATGAGATTCAACTATTCAATTTTAAATATTCAATAAATATCAATAACCAAACCCAATAATAATCCTAATACACATAACATACTCACATATCAATTTCAAACCAATTGTGGGACAGACTAGTAAGTACTTTGAGGGGCTTGTTTTGTGTGAAGTGCCTAAGTCATACAAAAAATTTGATGCCTAACTTGCGAAGTGCTGAAGTAAAACCAATTTCAAACCAAAATTATAAGTATTCAATCAAACTGTCAAATCAATATTTCAAGTATTCAATCAACTTCAACTTGCATGTTGCTTTTATGAACTTGAAAAGCATTTTTTACCAGAAATTTCCATGAGAAAAATAATCAAACAATTGGTGAGCACATTAAATGGCTCACAATCTATCTATATCTAATAATAATAGAAGTGAATGAACAGTGATAAAGGGCATGGAAGGAATTTCACACCACTATCAAAATACGTGTCACCTCCTTCCCTTGCCATCATACATTATCCATTCATCTTCACCAAATCTCATTTTAACTTTGCAGGGAGAAAAACCAGAAAATCAAAGTGAACCGGAGCCACTTGCGGAAAACGACGGTCGTACCGGGGTTTGCGGTCACCGGAGCGGTGGTCAACAACCGCACTCAAGTGTTGGCTAGGGTTTCGGTTGCCGTTTCAGGCAGAAACCGATGGTGACGACGGTTAGGGTATCACCACAGTGATGAAGATGCCTTCAAGAAGCTCCGGTTGTGACTGGTCTCTGTTTAACTCCGGCTAGAATTCCGGTAATCCTCTCTTTAATTGCATGTGTCTTTCACAGTTAGATTGATTTTCGTTGTTTTCGTTTAACCTACTTTTTATGTTGCAAAACTACAGTGCACATTCTAATTTTCCAACTCTTGATTCGGACGACTACGACGACTGTTGGAGGTATAAGTGACCCCAAAGGAGTTCACTTCAGAACAGAGCAATATCGACAAGTTTCTTCAATTTGCCATCATGAAGGTATCGTATCTTTGTATTTATGATTTTAGGGTTTCAAATTTGGGGTGAAATTCATGGTTTCGAGGTCTGTGGAATTCAATTTTTGGAGCAGATGGTTGCAGGTACAATGTATTAAATTGAAAGGGTAAGAAATGATGGTTGTGACAAAAAAAAAACTTATGAAGCTATAGTTTGGGGGAAGCCATAGATGAACTCCACCAGCTACACCACCCAATTTGAGGTACGGTTTGGGTGATTGG